>OX608079.1:56759626-57193096 GCA_951509765.1 Sphenella marginata | reverse complement strand
AAAAGGGAATTAATTGAAGTGGAGATAAGTGCATTGTGACGTCACAGGCATCATTGCTTAGTGTTGGAATTTTCTAACAGCGGCTTTGGTGCAGACACGAGTTCGAATCCGTGTCCGAAAAGGGATCTGATGATGAGCCTGGAACTCTGAAACATGTAATCCTATCCATCGCTGTTGATTTTTCCTTTGTAATTTTTCTCCAATTATCAATTTTTCCCAAAAACTGACAATTAAATTCATTACGAATTATTGTTTATTTGGTCTCGAGCTTGCAAAAACTTACAAATATGTAAACAAAATAGACCGCAAAATCCAACAACAAAATACATTGAAACCATAGCACGGGTTTACGTACATATGTAAATATGTACAAACAACAAGACCAACACACATCATAACATATAGGCTGCATGTCTTAAGAAATTTTGTGTATACAGTTGGCAAGAACAAACAACAAAAGGGAATTAATTGAAGTGGAGATAAGTGCATTGTGACGTCACAGGGCATCATTGCTTAGTGTTGGAATTTTCTAACAGCGGCTTTGGTGCAGACACGAGTTCGAATCCGTGTCCGAAAAGGGATCTGATGATGAGCCTGGAAACTCTGAAACATGTAATCCTATCCATCGCTGTTGATTTTTCCTTTGTAATTTTTCTCCAATTATCAATTTTTCCCAAAAAACTGACAATTAAATTCATTACGAATTATTGTTTATTTGGTCTCGAGCTTGCAAAAACTTACAAATATGTAAACAAAATAGACCGCAAAAATCCAACAACAAAATACATTGAAACCATAGCACGGGTTTACGTACATATGTAAATATGTACAAACAACAAGACCAACACACATCATAACATATAGGCTGCATGTCTTAAGAAATTTTGTGTATACAGTTGGCAAGAACAAACAAACAAAAGGGAATTAATTGAAGTGGAGATAAGTGCATTGTGACGTCACAGGGCATCATTGCTTAGTGTTGGAATTTTCTAACAGCGGCTTTGGTGCAGACACGAGTTCGAATCCGTGTCCGAAAAGGGATCTGATGATGAGCCTGGAAACTCTGAAACATGTAATCCTATCCATCGCTGTTGATTTTTCCTTGTAATTTTTCTCCAATTATCAATTTTTCCCAAAAAACTGACAATTAAATCATTACGAATTATTGTTTATTTGGTCTCGAGCTTGCAAAACTTACAAATATGTAAACAAAATAGACCGCAAAAATCCAACAACAAAATACATTGAAACCATAGCACGGGTTTACGTACATATGTAAATATGTACAAACAACAAGACCAACACACATCATAACATATAGGCTGCATGTCTTAAGAAATTTTGTGTATACAGTTGGCAAGAACAAACAAACAAAAGGAATTAATTGAAGTGGAGATAAGTGCATTGTGACGTCACAGGGCATAATTGCTTAGTGTTGGAATTTTCTAACAGCGGCTTTGGTGCAGACACGAGTTCGAATCCGTGTCCGAAAAGGGATCTGATGATGAGCCTGGAAACTCTGAAACATGTAATCCTATCCATCGCTGTTGATTTTTCCTTTGTAATTTTTCTCCAATTATCAATTTTTCCCAAAAAACTGACAATTAAATTCATTACGAATTATTGTTTATTTGGTCTCGAGCTTGCAAAAACTTACAAATATGTAAACAAAATAGACCGCAAAAATCCAACAACAAAATAAAATATATATTCAAATATCAATTATCAATTAATAAAATAAAAATATTTAAATATTTTGATATTTGCCATATTTAATATTTTATTTCCATTAAGTTGACCAATTTGCACAAAAATTATAAGCAAATATCCTCAACTTCATGAAAACGCAATGCCGCAAATAACTCAACTTCATGAAAAGCTCAATGAAGTAAGCTACTCATAATAAAAATTCGATCAGCTGTTATTTATAAAGTCACTCTAAATAAATTGCGAAAATGCACAAAGAGGAACCCTTGAAACCCTAATAGAAAACATCGAGCAAATGTAGCGAGTAGTTCTGCTCGAACATACGTGTTGGTGCCTCTTATTCATACATGCTCTTTGATATCATTTAACGTACCAACGACTCAACTTTTAGAGTGACACGGACAACTGCGCACATATACCTATACAAACATTTACTTACCAAAAGACAGTATCATACTCCACGTCGCGCAGAGCAGACGCGTTAATAAACGTATGTACATATATACATATTTATGTTCATGCTTAATGTTAATTGTTGATGTTTATATTTTTTTTAGTGTTTTGTAACCCTGAGGACGATTGCCGTAGAGCAATCGAAATATATTGGTTTTGTCAAAAGAAGTACCGTGTTTTACTTAAACAAACACAGACCTCGAGCCAGCAAAATTTACCAAAATAAGGAAAAAGTTCGCCAAAAAATCACAATATACCAATTTATAATTATATGATGTAAACTTAAGACTTATTGGCTAAAAGCTAAACCAAAAATATATGTAATTTAATTTTGAATTATATAAATCGCAAGCTGAAATTAATCACAAAAAAAAATATCAAACCAAAATCATATTTACTACATATTTGTATATAAACGCAAATTTTGCAAATCCACTTTTCAAATACAAAACTAATCATTATACATTTTCTTAAAATTTTAACACAAAATTTCTTCAATTTTTCTTACATTTAATAAGCTCATTTTCAAATATGTCATATGGCATAACCAAAATTACCTAATACTAAGAAATTAGATATGCTAACTCTAACAATTAAAATTACTGAAATTCTAAACTAAACAAAATGGAAAAAAAAACACAAACAAAAAAAAAGATAGAAAAGTTAACTCAAAAATACATTTATAGTTAACATATTCGAATTTTTAAAACTATTTTCCAAAAAGCTTTGAACTTATAAAAATCGAATGTTCGTTGATATCAAAATTAACGTAATTTTTACTTAAAACATGCACTTCATTTTTGTAAAATCCGAATATTCATTCATGAACAATTTAACGTAACTTTTGCATACAATATCCATTTTTTTACTTGAATTTGCAATGTAGAATCGAATTGCTTGAAGAAGCGAACATTCAGTTGGGCATTGATAAAGATGTCAACACATTTTTCTCAGTGTATAATGGTTGGTGTTCGCTTATCCAAACAATAGGGACAGAAGAATTCTCCCAGGTCTAATCACCCTGCAAAATTCTTCTTTTCCATGGTAGGATGGTGCAATGCTATGTGATAGTGCCATTACATTGTCACCAGTGGCAATGATGGCAATGCCCTTCCATCTGCCTGGGGCTTAAGGCACTGTATTACCGACAATTTCTTATCGACAGCAGCCAACATCTGCTGATAGGTAGTGCCACCATCTTACAACCATTGAAGACACAACTTCCAACTGACGCGCATTAAAACGTTTTTCAAAGTTAAGTTTCATCCACTAAATGTGGAACTAATAAAAGTTATAAAGCCCTAAGTGGCTACAACCAGTAGCCTCGGTGTTTCACTTATTTTGAAGAGGCGAACGCAGCTTCTTCCTTCACATCACCTTTTCCCGTAGTAAGTAAACGGCAGCGGCGCACTAAGTGGAGTTGCGTCGTTTTGGTGTGCCCACACTCCAACGTTTCTGCGGGTGCGTACACAAACTTACGAACCTTGTATTTTGAAGACAATTATTCCACAAAGCAGATATAAGTGTAAAACATAGATGAGCGTTGAGTAGGTTTAATTGATATGGTAAGAAGCATTTAGGAAGCTGCACAGATAGGTAAAGTTGTATGGGGAGGAAAATTCGTATTAGCTTTAGCACTCCATGGAAACGGTTCAATTTCTGTATCAAATTATGTATATATAATAGGCTGAGATAGCGCCAATGAATGATGAGTCATCCCAGTGCCCAGTTAATGCCCAATATAGGGGTCGACGCTATACGTGACCACAGTCGACCAAGTTGGGATGGTAATGAAGGCCGGCTAAATGACATCTTTGGCAAAGGTCAGAATGGACCCTGCATTGTTGGTATCCCTAATGAAACCAGGTATGAGTTTTTTGTATGGTACGGTGTGTGTGCCTTGAAGCTGCAAGAACCACCCCAATCCGCCGAGCTAGCTCGTGCATGAACGCAAGCATACCTGCGGAGTGATTTGGGGCATGCAATAGGGCAGTACAGCTGTGGGAGTCGGGCGCATGAGGCAGTGAATGGCGAGTCCCCGAAGTCGCCCCACAGCCAGCCGGAACGTAACAATGTATGTTTACAAATCTATATATAAATACGGTAAGGAAAATCACGTTGTTATCCCTTTTTGAAGGGGAAAAACAACACGTATTACGGTCAAACCTATATCAAAATGTTCGTATTGAACGTCTGGTTTGCAGAATCGTATACGTTTTTTGTTTACATCGCACAGGTGAGAAATATTAGGTAAAAATCGAGGTATTCTGTACATTGTTCGCATAGCCCTTAGGTATAACATGCTGTGTGTGCGCACAAAAGTATTCGTTTTTTCTCTTTTACTGTATGCTCGCTACGAATCGGGTAAGCTGATTTCGGTATTAAAAAATGTGTATTACCTATACCACATACTGTTGTTGTTCTAGTTGTTTTAACAACTAAAAAATTCCCTCAAGGATTTGGGGAGTGAAGTCGAATTCACAGTCCTATTTTTTTTCAGAGGAGGAAGCAACGAAAGCGTCACAATCAGGGTATGACTTTAACACACTAAACCTCTTACCGTCATGTACCGATCCCCCCGGTACTACCGTTAAGTATTCCGTCGGGAGGTGGTTTGAGCACAAGTCTCAACGTCACTTGGTCAGCGTTACTTTACTAATTCAGTTCTTAGCTGGGGATCTTTTGTTAGATTTTTCATTCATCTAGTCTGGAGTATTGATCATATTGATCAAAGAAAGTCGTTCTTGTCCAACTACCAAAGATATGTATATAGATATAGCTATATAGCAGATGTTCGCAGTTTCATACATCTTAAGATTCAGCGCAATTCACACGGATAGGTTACGCTCTTTGTTCGGTGATTGATTTAGTCGTCGCTGAGCAAGTGGCGTGCCAACATCGTGCAGGGCGATCGCTTGTTTGCGCAGCAAATAATATATGCATGTATGTACGTAGCATTTTTCCTTATGTACCTTCATATTATGAAATGAATAATGGTTTTGTTTAGTCAGAAAAAATGTATATTCATAGTAATAAAACGGATTTATTAGATTATTGCATTTTAATTTTGCAATTTACATTCTGTATCACTAGCTCTTCTGCATCTAGCCGGTTGGAGTGGCCGTGTTTCCGGCCCGCATCTATAATGATTCAGTACGTTTATAAGAAATCAATTATACTCACAACATATTCAGTTACAAGGTAATGCAGTGGGGAGGCCGCGTCCCCAATCTGCTCCTTCTGGTTTGTGTCACGTGGACCAGGCGGTTGAAAGACCGTGTTCCCACCCGCATCTGAGATACTTACGTACTCTTTTTGCAGGTCAATACAGTGGAGAGGCTGAATCTCCTCTCTGCACCTCTCTTATATGTTTGTTAAACTAGGCGGTTGATGTACCGATGTCGTGGTAGCGGTTTTGCACGACCAGTGGAACCTTCTAGATCATGCCATTCCTCCTTCCGTAAAAAAGGAGAAGATGGGTAATGAGAGCTGAGAGGCCTCATATCCGTCTTATCTTCTATCGAATTTAGTGAAAAAAACTATAATCACACTCAAAATATCAGTTGCCTTGCGAAAACGTTCATTTTCGTATCTCCGCCTGTTGATGTTTGCAACTGACAAAACCATTGCTTGTACAAAATGGGTAGATGATGCTTTAAATTAACTGAATGAAAACCAAAAAAACTTGGGCTCGTGATATCATTTAATCTTTGAGAAGGTTGTTGAGTCGTGTTTAAAATACGGCATTGAATTAATTGAATGAAAACCAAAAAAACTTTGTCTCGGGATATCATTTAATCTTTGAGAAGGTTGTTGAGTCGTGTTTAAAATATGGCATCGAAAACAAACATTTATGCAATCGTCAAAAAAACTGCTCCAATATTGGACCTCAAATAATTGAGGAATACTATAAAATTACTTTTTCTATTATATCTCAAGCAAGTATTAAATGAAGGGAACTGCACAGAATTCAACAACTTTTATTTAAACTATTGGATTGAACCGAAAGTGATTTCGTCTCTGAAGTCAGAACGCGGCTCAATGCGTTGTCGGTAAGTTTTCTCAAAATCAAATTCTTTCAAGACCCGGTAATTTTCGGTTTTTATGTATTAATTGTGAACGGATTCAAAAATGCAAATAGCTTATTGCGAGTTTTGTCGGAAGTGCTTGTTACATCAGCAATTCCGCAAAGTTCATTCTCAACCTTGAAAAGAATCAATAATTACTTTAGAAAAAGGATGGGACAAGAGCTTCTCAATGGTCTACCTTTTTTGAATATCAATAACTAGAGGCCTCATAAATTTATTACCGATTAAATATCGAATAAATGGATTTTGGGAATGGCAAGAAAAAAAAATTCACATTATTTCACCTTCCAATCACACAACTTGTTTTAATTCTTAAATGTATTTGCCAAGTTCCAAAGATAAATGCGTATAGAAAATTACAAAAAAATATGACATTTTGGATTCCGAATGGCAGGCGGAATGGTTTAGACCCGGAACCCCGTTGATCTGCCCCTGGCAGATGTAAATTTATCACAATAGGGCAGGTCGTAACGTTTTGAATATAATGTGGCCGTGACAGGTGTTCGAACCAAGATCGCAAATTATTATTTTTTATTTGCTGATCAAATATAATTTTTAAAACTATGTAAATGGTTTTAAACTTAAAATTTAACATATTTAATTTTTAACCCAATATAAATATCAAATTGTTTCAAAATCGAAAATGACCACGAAATGTTTCTTTAAGTGATTAGAGAGAGCGTAATAGTAATAGTAGGAAGTGGTTGTTAGAAGTATAATCCTTGTGACTTATAATAACATATATTTTTAACTCATTTCTTTTTATAACCAGGGTAGTTTAATTGAATTTCTACGACCGCCGGTTTTGTTATGCCCGAGAGATTTTGGTAGAGCTTATCTCAATCAACTTGAAGTATTATGGGCAAAAGATCTGTGCGTGACTCCGCCGCTATCTGTACCTTGTATCAACGTGTCCTGTTTTAACTATGCATCGGCTTTTGAAGAATCCAGTAGAAAAAATCACTAAAGGAGATTCTCCCAACAAAGAGAAACTTACTTGAAAAATTGAATAATGTACACTTAGTTTTAAAATATACAAACAAACAATAATTATTTTAAATTTTCTATATGGATAGTAAAAAAAATTAAAACAAGTAAGGTAAGTTCGGGTGGAATCGATAATTATATACTTAATAGTGATCTATTTTGACTTCCAAATTTACTCAGTCCCGACGGACATCGCAGAGAAACTAGCAATTAAAGAAGTTGCGAAACCGAAAAATAGTGTAAACTGTAATAACGGAACAAATCGTTTCTAGGGATATTTCAGAACCCAAGAAAAATTAGCAGAATTTTAAACATAATTGAGCGCGGTGAACTAACATACTAATTTTTTAGAGAATATAGCTCACAAAATTTACAGCTTTTAAGTGCATTTATTGGAGGTGTACAGGTATGCAAATACTAAAACGAAATATTGTGCCTTCTTGGGCGTTCAAGCATTAGTTCCCTTTATTCAAATAATTTCCTCTTCTTCTTCTTCTTTAAATGGCCATCTAACCGCCTGAGCGATTTTGACCGTCCAACATAGCTCGCCAGTCATTTCTTCGCTGCGCCAACTGGCGCCAATAGGAGACCCCGCGAGATCGCAGGTCGGTCTTCACTTGGTCCTTCCATCGGAGTGGTGGTCTTCCTCTTCCGCTGCTTCCACCGGCGGGTGCCGATAAGTATACCTTCTGGGCTGGAGCGTCTTCGTTCATTCGCACGACGTGGCCTAGCCAGCGAATGTACTATGTCGACGTCTGCGTAAAGCTCTTACAACTCATCATTAAATCTTCTTCGGTACTCGCAGTCGCCAACGCGTAGAGGCCCACAAATCTTTCGCGCGGTTGAGTTCTGCAGATTGTATTATTTTTTCCAACATCAAATTAAAGAAATCGCACCTTGTGAAAAGTCGTTTAGTTTCAAACGGCTCGGAGAGGTCCTTCCCAATTCTGACTGAGTTAGTGGTGTTGCTCAATGTCATTTTGCGTAGCCATATAAGTTTTGCGGGGAAACCAAATTCAGGCATAGCGGCATATAGGCAGTTCCTTTTCGTGCTATCGAAAGCGGCTTTAAAATCAACAAAGAGGTGGTGTGTGTCGATTTTTTTCTCATGGGTTTTCTCCAGGATTTGGAGTATTGTAAAAATCTGGTCGATGGTAGATTTTCGAGGTCTTAACGGTTGGTTCTTCAAAAACTTTTGGCAAAAAAAATGGTTGTGTACCACTCAGAATTGATCGTTTTAAGCTTATCTAGTGGAACACTTGCGACAAGACTAGATATTCCGAAAAAACTGGCGACCATTTGCTTTGAGGTGCTTCCGTGCTCCCTTGCGGTACTGCCCGATGTCGTGGTAGCGGTTTTGCATGACCAGCGGAACCTTCTAGATCATGCCATTCCTTTTCCCTAAAAAAGGAGAAGATGGGTAACGAGAGGTGAGAGGCCTCATATCCGTCTTATCTTCTATCGAATTTAATGAAAAAAATTATAATCAAACTCAAAATATCAGTTGCTTTGCGAAAACGTTCATTTTCTTATTTCCTCCTGTTGATGTTTGCAACTGAGAAAACTATTGATTGTACAAAATGAGTAGATGATGCTTTGAATTAATTGAATGAAAACCAGAAAAACTTTGGCTCGTGATCTCATTTAATCTTTGAGAGGGTTGTTGAGTCGTGTTTAAAATAAGGCATCGAAAACAAACATCCGCGTTTATGCAATCGTCAAAAGAACTGCTCCAATATTGGACCTCAAATAATTGAGGAATACTATAGAATTACTTTTTCTATTACATCTCAAGCAAGTATTAAATGAAGGGAACTGCACAGAATTCAACAACTTTTATTTAAACTATTGGATTGAACCGAAAGTGATTTCTCCCCTGAAATCAGAACGTGGCTCAATGTGTTGTCGGTAAGTTTTCTTAAAATAAAAATCTTTCAAGACCCTGTAATTTTCGTTTTTTTATGTAATAATTGTGAACGGATTCAAAAATGCAAATAGCTTATTGCGAGTTTTGTCGGTAGTGCTGGTTACATCAGCAATTCCGCAAAGTTCATTCTCAACCTTGAAAAGAATCAATAATTATTTTAGAAAAAGGATGGGACAAGAGCTTCTCAATGGTCTACCTTTTTGAATATCAATAACTAGAAGACTCATAAATTTATTACCGATTAAATATCGAATGAATGGATTTTGGGAATGGCAAGAAAAAAAAATTCACATTATTTCACCTTCCAATCACACAACTTGTTTTAATTCTTAAATGTATTTGCCAAGTTCCAAAGATAAATGCGTATAGAAAATTACAAAAAAATATGACCTTTTGGATTCCGAAGGGCAGGCGGAATGGTTTAGACCCGGAACCCCGTTGATCTGCCTCTGGCAGATGTAAATTTATCGCAATAGGGCAGGTCCTAACGTTTTGAATATAATGTGGCCGCTACAGGTGTTCGAACCAGGATCAAATCGTTACTAGGGATATTTCACCACCCAAGAAAAATTAGCAGAATTTTTAACATAATTGAGCGCGGTGAATCATAAGTGAATTAGACTAGTGGAAATTTTTATTGGCGATTTTAAATAGCAACATCGAGACATTTTTCCAGACTTTCATTGGTCTTTTATTACTTTGTTTATAAACAATTAAGTCCAGTATGTTTGCCTAAGTTATAAAGCAGTTTTGTCACAAAAAATCACCAGAATAAATTTCAATTGGTGCGGTTGGTTTTTGATTTTTTCTTCAAAAACTTTTGGCAAACAAATTGTTGTGTACCACTCAGAATTGATTGTTTTAAGCTTATCTAGTGGAACAGTTGCGACATGACCAGATATTCCGAAAACCATGCAACCATTTGCTTTGAGGTGCTTCTTGCATGAAAAACTTTTGTTGGATATGGCTCGTCTTGGAACACCCACACAGTCGATTGCTGTTTTGTTTCCGGCTCATATGCATAAGTATAAGAGTCGTCACCTTTTACGATGTCATAGACGTGCTTTAATCCACCGCGGCTAAATTTCACCAATCGACAACAGTCTTTTTTTGGGCAATTGTCAAATTATGCGGTATCCAACGATAATGCCCAAGGTTGCATCTATTTCGCGATATGTCACATGACGATCTTCTATTACCAATTGACGCACGGCATCGACTGTTCCTGGCATATTGACCGGTTTGGACGACCTTCACTCGTTGTACCATCGTTTCAAAGTGGCAAAGTGTGGTGATTCATCGCCAAAAGTTGAAGTTGGAGATTGATACACTCCTGCCTCGATAATCCACGTCGAAAATCGTAGTAAATCATCGCACTAAAATGTTCATGCGTTAATTCCATTTTTAAGGATATGAATTTTTAAACTCACTATAAATAAACATATTTAAAACTCGTAAAAATATTTAATTACACCTATCACACGCAGTTTTGCGAAGGCGCAAAATATAAAAAGCAACCCTCGTATAAGTTATGTTTGTCCGATCTGGGTGATTTTCACTACACACGTTACGCACGTTATATGCACTAAACCTGCAAAATTTCGCGTTCCTAACTTATTAATTGCAAGAGTTGTTGTTGTTGTAGCACTACGTTGCCCTGCCTAGCTAGTCAGTATCTACCCAATATTGTCATCAAACTCTTCTAACGGAAGTCCTAGAAACCTAGCGGCTTCGACAGGGGTGGACCAGAGGGATATGGGTGTTAGAAGAGTAGGCTCGGCTGAGCAGACAAAAAGATGATTTGTATTATGGGGGGACAAGCCGCATGCCGGACAAACATTAGGCAAGTCGGGGTTCAGTCTGGATAGGTAAGAGTTTAACCTATTGCAATATCCAGACCGGAGTTGAGCCAGCATCACCCTAGTTTCCCTATGCAGCTCGCGCTCCTCTTCGGCAACGGGTGGTGTTGTTGCCTGAAGAACGGCGTTCGCCGGGAGAGAGCCAACAAAGGAGTTTACCGAATTCGTATGGATGAGGGTGAGGGTCTGCCGGTGCACCTTAGGATCAAACGCGGTGGAAATCAGGTGCCGGATCTCATCGAAGTGTTTGCGTAGATTGCTCCTGGGGGGCGGATTCTCGTTGACCAGGCGTCCGTTCGGATGCTGCGGTTTGCAACCGTTGAACAGGAATTGCCTGGTCAACATCTCGCTATGCTCTTTAACGGCGAGCATTTTCGCTGCAAGAGTTATCGGCCAAAACCAGTTTATCGGAGCAATTGATTGTATGGGAGCTATGCGATGTATTGGCCCAATCGTGCTGGCTCCGACAAATGATGATATAATACAAAATGGAGGCTCCATACCAAATTTCATTGAGATATCTCTAAAATTGAGGGGCGGACGGACGGACATGGCTAAATCAACTCAGCTCATCGCCCTGATCATTTCTTCTTCTTCTCATACTTACAAACATCGGACCAAAGTTATAATACGATTTTATGTTCATGAAAGGTATGTATAAGGTATAATACATATTAGAGTTGTTATTGGGGTGATTTTCAGCTGTTAGAATGCAGTTATCATTAGGTAAATAAATAAACATATGCTAATTTTTCTCAAATCAGGAGAGTATTTTATCTATTATATGTAATTTTCCGGTCTCACGATGTTCGTCGGGGATGAACTCCAAAACTACTGGACCGATTTTAACGTTTTTTTTTTACATATGTACTTTTCTCCAACTTAAGAGATAGGATAGTTTATAGCTCCATACAATCCAATTGTCTTTATTGCGAATTAATTGTTTTTTATCTTATAGGAAGTCAGATTGAATTGAGTTGACATATGACGCTTTGTTAAAATACTACGGCCCGTATTCTTAGAGTGTTGAGTACGCGTATTAGTTAAAACCTTGACGCGTATTAGTTAAAACCTTGACTACGCCTAAAACGATACTTCAAATTTTGGTCAATCGTAGTCATGCTAAACAAACCTTTTAGCAAAAAAGTAATGTGACAAGGAACCCGTATGAAAAAAAAAATGAAGTTGGTTGGTGGTATGAAGAATTTTCTAATATTTTGCAAGGTCACTCTGTGTTCCTAGCATAGCATGCTTATAATCGACAGAGCACTGTCACTAACACAACAAGAGAAAAACAAACCTATTTTTAAATGTTAAAATGACATCAATTCTAATATGATTACAGTTTTGTTCGCGTATATTAAAATTTTTAAAAATTTTATAAAATTTTTACTGAAAAAGTGTTCGAGTACACAAAGCAGAGAGAACTACAAGTCTTTACTGCGGGAATTTCACTCGGTAAAAATTGCAAATGAAAAACAGCTGATCGTGACATGGAAAAGCAACAACAAAAGTTTAAAAATTTAAACTATTAGCGAATCAAAATGACAACAGCTATTTTTGCTGCAAGTTTTTACTGATTCCTGTCCGGTTGAAACGTTTTCCTTTTTGCGTTTCGAGAGAGTTTTACGTCATTCTCTCTTTACTTACACTTTTTGCAAGTTTTGTATCACTCTAACTAATAACCTACAATTCATTAATGTAAAAAAAGAAAAATTTTCATTATAGTTATTTTTTTAACTTTAAGAGCTGCACATTGTGCACTTTGAGTTCGTATTTTCACACCGACGCTAACGATGTGTGAGCACGAAATGCAGCTTTCGCTTGTCAGTCGCTATTCAACTATCAATGAAGCAAGACTACATCGCATGACAATCAACAAGCAACAGTCATGACAAATGAAAATGCACAAACTTACTTTGCGCATACAATAAAAATAATATGTTGCAATGCGTGCTATGCGACCGAAAGTTTACGTCCAACGGAAGTTTTGTTTTGTTTTGTTTTCTTTTCTTTTATTTTCTTTTCTTCTCTTTTCCTTTCTTATCTTTTCTTTTCTTCTCTTTACTTTTATTTTCTTTCCTTTTCTTTTATTTTCAATACAAAGTCAGGTGTACCATAAAATGGGGGGTAAGTGGTCATTCCGTAATTGTGGTGACACTGTTTTAAATAATTATTTAATTAATTATAATTGAATAAGTTAGTTATGATTTTCTAAAAAAATTTCCAACAACTGTACGATAGCTCTTTGTACTGCTTGTTCGATAAAATTATACACGCATCGTGTTGTCACTCGTTCTTCAGAATTTCTTGAAATTTATTTTATGGGCAGTTCTGAAGAACGAGTGACAACAAGATGCGTGTATAATTTTATCGAACAAGCAGTACAAAGAGCTATCGTACAGTTGTTGGAATTTTTTTTAGAAAATCATAACCAACTTATTCAATTATAATTAATTAAATAATTATTTAAAAGAGTGTCACCACAATTACGGAATGACCACTTACAAATTCTCATCGGAGCTGACCAAACACAATCAGGAGAACACGCTGGCACGTTAATGGTCGGTGATCCAGTTGATAACAGAGCTATCAAAATAACACGTCGTAACAGCACTGTTCATGTGATATCAGACCTACATCGTTCGTACGATGCACTACTACATATATCCACTGATATTCTGGCAGGGTCCAGATGGATATCAAATTAACATCAGGTTAATCCGTCAAAAACAGCATCATACATCTCAATATTTGGATTGCGTTGATAAAATTTTCAAACTTGTTATGCTTACCTTTTTTACTCCATCTAATTCATCATCTCAGGTGCTTTTTATTAAAAAATATTTTTTCATTCTATTTTTATACAAAAAAAAAAGATATTTTTTAGCGTTTTTTTACGCGGTTTAGCTCCAGTAAATCTTAATATTTTTCGAAATATTTTCGATTTTTTGTGTATGGAGCGTGAGGCACCTTAATGCATATACCAAAGTACATATGTACCGTGCAGTCCTTTTTAACCAGTTGTACAAAGACCTATGAAACCCAAAAAATTGTATTTGAAGTAATAATCGTTTAAATTTGCAAATACAAGTTATATATTTCCACCCTCCTTGGTTTGGTTTAGTGAACAAAGTCGTATATAATTGATCCGCCACTACAGGTTCGAAACCAGCTTGCACACCTAATATGGGGATAGTGCAGCAGGTTAAACTCTATACATTCTGCTAACGCATAGCTGTCAAGGGTGCCGTAAGAATTTCAGTTAGGCCCCGATGTCTGAATTCAATGAGAATAATACTTTTCTACTGTTTGAGTAAAATTTCAAGTTAAGCTAAGAGCCGATTTACATGGTTCAAGTATAAAATTGAAGCCTACAGCGACATGGGCGAATTAGGTATGCTGAGGGGGGAGAGAACACTTGCATGCGCACCGTCAAGTCGCTTAAAGTTTTAAGCTCGTATCAATTTCTCTACGTTTGTATGATCCTGGTGTTTCTACGAACTAGTTAGTATGTTGATGCATGTGATGCCTAGTATGTCAAGTGGTATGTAGTTGATACAGAGGCTGACTGGTATGCCAATTGGTATGATGCTGTTGCGGAAGCGAACAATTGCCATTAAGTAGGCATCGCCGTCTTAAAAAAACCAGTTGGTTATATGGAAAAATTACAGAACTCGAACTAATTGAGCCGGTTGGACAAAGCAGTATTTAACTAGTAGAATTGACTGCAGGGTATGATGCTGTTGCAGAAGCGAACAATTGCCATTAAATAGGCATCGCCGTCTTAAAAAAACCAGTTGGTTATATGGAAAAATTACAGAACTCGAACTAATTGAGCCGGTTGGACAAAGCAGTAGTTAACTAGTAGAATTGACGGCAGGGTACATACATACCTTAACTACTCCAACATTCTGCTAATGTTCCTCACAACAATATTGTTCAGTTTAGAACATGAACAACAAAACGCTTATTCAGGCATTGCTATGCGGTGATGGCTAGCAACATGTACATACATACAAATGTTTTAAATATGAACGACAAGAAGTACATATGCACTTACTTTGATTTGCGAACTTATATGGGAATATTCGAGCATGTGCTCGGGTATACGAATTTTGGGGATTTTTTTATACGTTCTTATTCGACAAGAGTAATGCAAATATGTTTTTTATTTTGTTCAGCTCAACGAATAAGAGCGAAGGAGAGTGAATATTTCTGAACCCTGCGAAAAACTCCCATCTCCATGTAAACATTAAATTTTAAGTTACAATAACACAGTAAAGTGGCCCTTATATGACGTTTTTTCAAAATGTTGATTATTTTTTTCACGCTACCCCGTAGTTTGGTTCATTTGTGTATAAAAATGAGCTGTGTGAAATTTGGCGTGAATAGGATAGATTACACAATTAATAGATAATTAGTTGACAGCGGATAGTTATTATTAAGAATAAAGATAAGAATCAAAGAATATAAAAGCAATTTGTTGCTATGTATTTAGGATAGATAGAATTGACTTTTCTATGCTGCAGAGTGAGTCCGAAATATCAAACGTACCAGAATGAGAGTTATAATCTTGACACAAACAACGAAAAGGCTCTTTCAATTCAAAATTGGTTCGGCACTGTTTCAAGATAAGTGGTTTAAGAGGACTTGATGGACGGGATGGTACATTGAAGTTCACTTCGCTCAAAAGAAACGGGCTTGTAATTTGATCATGAAAACAATTCCAAGCATTTCACTCAGACTAGAAAGGGTGTGAAGATTAATTAGTTTCAAGCGACTCGTATACGATGGCAAATTATACAAGGGATTCCAGTGAAGATCTCTTAAGGCAAATAGTAAAAATTGTTTTTGAGCTGATTCTATGCGATCCACGTGGACTTGGTAACGTGGGTTCCAAATTATAGATCCGTATCTAAGTATCGGTCTGACTAATGTAGTAAAGAGAGCTTTAGTTACATAAGGGTCGCTAAGACTATAATTGCACTGGATCACAAATTCCAACTTTTTTTCTGCACCAGAGACGCCATAGTGAAATTCCTATGTAAAATCACCTCCTAATTCCGAAAATCAAAGTTATTTTTACTTGAATGGTACCGTTTTTGAGATGTTTACGATTTACCGTTATTTCCAAAAACAAAAAAGATGGCTCCACTTAATCGTGTATATCTCAAGAACAAACTGAGTTCTTCCAAAACGGTTTGAAAAATTTGAAAGCTTATAAAATTTACTATAATCAGTACATACAACACTTTTTGCTAGGTCCTGCAGATTCAAACATAGTGAACAATCATTACGTATTTTTAAAAAATTTTTCGTAAAAATATAAAAAAATTTGTACTTTGCGAGGAAGCATCTCGAAAACGTTTTGTTTTTTTTCCAGATATTTTTTCCCCCCTCTGAGCTTAGTTTTATTGCAAAAAAATAAGCTATCAGTGAATAAAATCGATGAACTAATACAAAAGTTATAAGCATTCAAGTAAATATATCCATTTAATGCTTAAGTACCCTACTGGTACATATGTATGTGTTAGTATTCGTATATCAGTTAGTTAGCAGGTAGATTTTCGAAAAGTTATTAGATACAAAAAGCTGTTAGTGTCGTTTTCTCAAACCTAGGTACATTTTAAACAAGAGCATATTTTTGAGGCAGGTAGTGTTTTCTTTGTAGAACTAGGGAACCTTTTTGTTTAGATAGGCTTGAATTTTTACTGGATCTAAGTATAAATAAGAGTACATGCGCCTTGTTCCTTCATAATATCTGCAAGGCTCGCCGGATACTGTTCAGTTTATAATTGCAGTTTATAACCCGTCATTTACTTAAAAATAAAAAATGAATAACTGTTAGTTCTGTTTCATCTGCGGTCAATTTATTGTTAAAAGTATGAGACGTGTGTTTTCAAATCCTTTGAAAGTTACATACTATAAGTGTTTTGGAATTGAGCCTAAAAACCATGGCCACCGAACACTGTGTGCACCACATGCCGAGTCGAATTGATTTCTTCGGAAACCGGAACAAAAAGGTACGTTGTAAAAATTAGGAATTTGTTCCCTTTTAATGCATAGCTGACTAATTTCTGAAACTATCTATTTAGGCGACGTGTGAAATTTATTACACCAATGAAGTGGAGGGAACCAACTTGCCATTCAACGGACTGCTATATTTGTACTACAAAAGTACTTGGAGTTGGAAAGTCCAGAAAAGTAACCTATGCGAGCGTATCTACAGTGTCATTACCAGAACTAATTTCAACAGAAGCGACATTGCCAGAATCAAATTTAACTTTAGTTCCGGCTCCAGTTTCATTGTCCACAGTAGTATCTGATTACGCGGCATCATGTTGTACTGAATTTCAAACGGAAAACGAAAGAAATTCTTTGTCACGAGCACAACTCAATGATTGGATAAGGGATTTGGAATTGTCAAAGGAAAAGGCCGAACTACACGCCTCTCGAATGCAACAATTTAAATTTGTTTCATCCGATGTTAAGGTAACATATTATAGAACTCGTCACGAAGAATTTTCCAAGTACTATACGAAGGAGGACAGTGTTTGTTACTGCAAAGACATTGCTGGTCTATTCAAACAATTTGGTGAACCATATGATTCAAAAGAGTGGCGATTGTTCATAGACGGCAATAAATTAAGTTTAAAGGCCGTATTATTGCATATTGGCAACCAAAAGCCATCCATCCCGATCGCGCATGCAGTAAATACGAAGGAAACATATGAGATAATGCAAAAATTGCTCAAAGTTAATCAAATACGAAGAACATGATTGGAAAATATGTGCCGATCTTAAAGTCGTTGGAATGCTATGTGGTCTACAAAGTGGATACACAAAATACTGTTGCTTTCTATGCAAATGGGATAGCCGAGCTCGTCAAGACCACTACATCATAAAGGATTGGCCAGAACGAATCGAGTTTCAAGTTGGGGTAGATAACATAAAATACTCTCCACTTATAAAGAAGGAAAAAATAATTCTACCTCCGCTCCACATCAAGCTCGGCCTTATCAAAAACTTTGTGAAGGCTTTGGACAAAGAAGGCGAAGCTTTTCATCATTTGAAGACAATCTTCCCAGAGATTTCAGAAGCAAAAATAAAGGAAGTCATTTTTGTGGGACCGCAAATAAGGAAAATGATGACCAATAACCATTTCAAAGAACTATTGTCACCAGTGGAGGCAGCAGCGTGGGATTCTTTTGAAAAGCTCGTTACTTCATTTTTAGGCAAACACAAAAGTCCTAACTACGAGATGATAGTGAACGACTTAATCGAAAACTATGCGGAAATGGGTAAATAAAAAAACATATTATAATAAATTATATATTACATAAATTTACATGAGAATATATAGCCATAAATCTGAATTCATCGTCCAGTTCCGAACAAGCAAGAACGGGAAAAATATAAACAAAAAATTTGTTCTGAATTGAAAGATAAATCCAGCCTAAGAAAATTATATACTAATGTGTCACTTATGTATTTATCTAATTTACTTTTTTATTTTCTTTCAGGAGTAAATATGTCTTTAAAAATTCATTTCTTACACTCCCACTTAAATTTTTTCCCGCAAAATCTTGGCGACGAAAGTGACGAGCATGGCGAAAGGTTTCACCAGCAAATGAAAGTGATTGAAAGTCGGTATCAAGGATTCTGGGATGTCGCTATGAGGGGCGACTACTGAGAAACCATAAGAGAAACCGATCCTAATCTAAATAAGCGTCAAAACAAGACACATAACTTTTTCAATTATAAAATAAGATCATAGAGTTAAGACAGAACCATATATATGTACATATGCTATTATTTGTAGGGTACTTAAGTATTAAATGGATATATTTACTTGAATGCTTATAACTTTTGTATTAGTTCATCGATTTTGTTCACTGATAGCTGATTTGTAATAAAACAGAGCTTAGAGGGGGGAACAAATATTTGCAAAAAAACAAAAAGTTTTCGAGATGCTTCCTCGCAAAGTACAATTTTTTTTATATTTTTACAAAAAAATTTAAAAATCCGTAATGATTGTTCACTATGTTTGAATCTGCAGGACCTAGCAAAAAGTGTTGTATGTACTGATTATAGTAAATTTTATAAGCTTTCAAATTTTTCAAACCGTTTTCTCAAGAGTTTTGAGGTGTTCGGCATATTTCTTGTATGCAGTATTTCTTAACTTACCGAGATTTGCAAGAAAAGGGGTATCTCTTCCTAGGTATTTCAACTTAGTATGTCAGTTTTGTAACACTATCAACCATAAAAATCTAGGGCCGTATCGTGTATTCCGTGATCAAATAGGCAATCGTATTGAAAATATTTACGTTACTGAGCGTATAAGGAAAATTATTGGAATCGCGATATACGTTCACAGTCGTATCGTAATCTTTGACAGTGTGTAATAGATTGAAGTTGAAATGTAATAGAAGCATGACAGTTTAATGCCAAAAATATTAATCAAAATTTTTTTTGTGGCGTTCAAACGTATTGGGTAAATAAAAAAACACAAAATGAAATTATGGTGGTTATAATTTCGCCATGATTTAGAGTCTTTCAAGGGTGGTCCTGCAGCAATCAATCAATCCACAGCTAGGAGGCTGTTGCCCTGCCTCTGTACAATTGAGGCTGTTTCTTTGTTCAAAAAAATTGTATTTCAATTTCTTTTCCAAAGCATTTTTGCTATCGACTTTTATTTTTTGGTTTTGACAACTATTTAATTACACTCATATCACAATAACAAATTACGATAGGTATTGTACGTTCACGTATAAAGCGATACCAAATATACAATTTTCCGAAACGAGTATTCGGTTAAAGGGAAATGCCTGTTTATGATAAACACTATCATATGATAACCAAATCATGGCTTGGCTCGAAATGACATATTCGTTTACAGAAAAGTCTGATTAAATTGTCATGATTAATTGGTCATTGTGAACGTTTGTGCAAAAAAATTCACAAAAGTTGCATTGAGAACTCACAAAAAGTGGCATTTTGGTGTAAAAATGTCCATTTTGATATTTTTATGTGAATAAAATTACATTTTTAAACTGCATTACTGGCATAATTTGTTAAAAGAACCATTTCTTACCTTTTGTTTTGATCAACACTTAACGGTTCATCCTTTGATAACTCTTATCACCGCGTCGTCGATAATCAGGCAGTGAGTAAACGGATTTTGGGCCTACCTTTATCAGAGGTCAAGCAGTTAATCAAACATTGGGTAAACGGCCCTAAGGGCTACTTTCATTAAAGCCGGTAAGGCCTAATCGGCGATTAATTTGACAGCTAACCGTACAAAATACGTCAATTAAATTCCGGTTAGTGGTTACCGGCTTTTATGAAAGCGGCCCTAAATGTTTCAATAAAATTTCCTTAGTAAAACTGCAAGTATCTGTTATTACTAAGCTATTAAATAACTTATAATAATAATATCACTTCGCAATATTGGGCTCGACTCTGATGACAATATTTCTGTGCACGAGTGTTTGGCAAAAATAAATCGAGAGCTTATGCGACTGGCTACCCAGCTAAAAAAACAAGGAAAGTTGGTGAGCGCGTTTTCAATTAGGGGACATGTTTATGTGAAACAACATGTTGACAGTGAGGGAGTAAAAATCTTAAACCGAGAACGCGTCGAACGACTAGCAGCAGCTAAATACTTAAAATAATTATAAGATAGTTAGTCGAAATGCATTGTTATGGTTTCAAATTTTGTTTGTTCTCCTTCGCCTACTTCCAGATGATTTTTTTTACCTCCTCTTACACTTATATTTCGTTTCTTTTATAATTCTTTATTTCTTCCTCTCATATGACTGTTTCCTAAGCATCTCAAACTATGATTGGTATGACCCATTAATAGCTACACTAGCGGTGATAACACTGGATCACAAATTCCAACTTTTTTTCTGCACCAGAGACGCCATAGTAAAATTCTTATGTAAAATCACCTCCTAATTCCGAAAATCAAGGTTATTTTTACTTGAATGGTACCGTTTTTGAGATATTTACGATTTACCGTTATTTCCAAAAACAAAAAAGATGGCTCCATTTAATCGTGTATATCTCAAGGACAAATTGAGCTATTCGAAAACGGTTTGAAAAATTTGAAAGCTTATAAAATTTACTATAATCAGTACATACAACACTTTTTGCTAGGTCCTGCAGATTCAAACATAGTGAACAATCATTACGTATTTTTAAAAATTTTGTTGTAAAAATATTGTTTTGAGGGAGATGCTGTTTTGCACCACCTATTTTCCAAGTAAAAAGAATATAAACTTTGTATGCTGGTCTTTATTACTCCGTTTGCTCAGAAGAAGTGACGATGGAAAAGGTTTTACACTATGATGTTCTTAGCTTAGTACATATACATATGTGTATAAATATTCGTATAATAAGAACATAGGAATGCAATGAAAAGTGATACACAAATAATTTATTTGATGCAGTTGGCAAAGAGAGTAACGGTTTGAATAATGTCAGCCCATTTGGTGATGTAAAAAATGTTGGTGACGTACATACCGAGCTAGTGCTGTTAATGCAAAGTTAGTGCTGTGTCGAACGTTCGGGTGGGTTCGAACATCCTCCCCCCGTTGGAAGATTTAAGCTTTCAACAGCATCAGTTTCAATAGGAAGCACGGCGACCTTTCTTGAAGCCCGTCTTACTAGTCCATTGGCTGTTTTGATAGCTATGACGCGAACTACACCATCAGTGCCTCGAATTAAATTCTCCACACGCCCTAGTTTCCATTTCATTGATGGAAGATTTTCGTCCTTTAAAATTACTATATTTCCAACTTTAATGGCTTCAGTGGATTTTTGCCACTTAATCCTCTCTTGCAAGAGTGAGAGATATGAGCTACTCCACTTTTTCCAAAACACTTGTTGCATATGGCATACACGTTGCCATCGGCTCAGACGACTGATTTCAAGGCCGGTTACGTCTGGTTCGATTATACTCGTGAGTGGTGCACCTATGAGGAAATGTGCTGGTGTAAGTACCTCCAAATTATATGGATTCTCTGAAATGGGACAAAGTGGACGAGAATTAAGAATTGCTCCGATTTCACAAACGAGTGTGCGAAGCTCTTCAAATGTTAAAATTGATAGACCGACGGTACGTAGAAAATGGAATTTCGCTGACTTAACAGCTGCCTCCCACAATCCGCCGAAATGCGGAGAGCGAGGTGGAATGAACTTCCATGCGATGCCTTCTGAAATGCACTGATTTGTGACTTCTTTGTTATGTGAGTCGCTTAGAAATAGTTGCCTTAATTCTTGCAACTCGTTTTTGGCTCCGACGAAATTTGTGGCATTGTCCGACCAGGTAGTGTGCGGTTTGCCTCTTGTGCAAATAAAACGTTTGAGGGTTGCCAAAAATGACGGAGTAGACAAGTCTTGAACGAGCTCCAAATGGCAAGCCTTCGTGCTAAAACAAATGAAAATAGATATGTAGCATTTAATCGGAGCCCTGGTGCGTATTCCACACTTATAGTAGAATGGTCCACAATAATCGATGCGGGTTGTGAAAAAAGTTCGGTTGGCCTGCACTCTGTCGGATGGTAAGTTGGCCATAATGTGTTCGTGGTACTTGGGTTTCAAACGGAAGCAACGAATACATTTGTTTATTACGCTGGCCACAGCCTTTCGACCGCCAATAGGCCAATACCGTTGTCGAATTGATGCGAGTAAATTTTGTGGTCCTGCATGTAGATATTTACGGTGAAAATAGTCGATCATTGCGTTAGTTACGGGATGATTCCTTGGCATCAAAATGGGATGCTTTGCTTCAAAATCTAATGATGAATTTTGTAAACGCCCACCAACCCGAAGAAGCCCAACCTCGTCAACGAAGGGATTTAAAGATTTAAGTTTGCTTGAGGAACTAAGGGTCTCGTCAGATTGTAGTGCTTTGAGTTCAGCTGCAAAATGAATTTGTTGAATATTGCGAATGAGCATTTGCGTTCCCAATTTTATGTTCAATGGGGTAAGTGGCTGGCTATCACCGCGAGCACTTTTCTTTTGGCAAAAGTAGTAAACGTAGGCAAATATACGTTGCAATTTATCGAAGGAGTTATGGTGCTTACAATAGAGTGATAGGTCTCGCTTTTCGCAACTGATTAGAGCTCGACGTCGTCGTTCGGGTAGATCAGCCGAAAAATTTATGTTATTTGGCCAATATGCTGGCTCCTTTGTAAGAAACGGTGGTCCATTACTCCAAAGTTCGGGTGTAAGTAGTTCATTCGGGGTGCATCCCCTTGAAAGAACGTCTGCTGGATTTAATGAAGTAGGCACGTGATGCCAGGTCATACCCTCAGTCAATGTCTGAATTTGGCTTACTCTATTTGATACAAAAATGTTGAAATTTGACGGTTGCTCCCGAAGCCAAGATAGAGTGACCATTGAGTCTGACCAACAATGAACAGTGTGAGGCTGTGGAAACTCTTGTGATAGGGGTGCCACGAGCTCGGCAAGCAACAACGCTGCTGACAATTCCAGCTTGGGAATATTTAGGAGTGAAAAATTGCGCAAAGAAATTATGACCCAAAAGAAATAAAAAACGGCCCCAAATAAGCTTCAGAAAAACACCAATAAAAGGCTCCGACAAGTGTCCAAAAACCCTCTGAATGGATGAATGAAAGAAAAGCACCAATTAGAGGGCTCCGAAAGGCGTCTGAGAAGGCTCCAGAAACCCTCAGAACGGAGGAATAAAAGGCTCCGAAAAAGGTTCAGAAAAGCACCAATAAAGGGATCCGCAGTTCATTTAAAAAGAGTCAAAAAACGCTTCAAATTCATCGAAATCGGACTCATTTCAGACTCTTTTTTATGACTTCGTTGGAGTGCCCGCGTAGAACGATTTTCCGCTCCATTTGGGCTCTGAAAGAAGCTAATTTTGGAGAGTAAAGTTCTGAGAAATGAGCGTTTTATGGCTCCGAAAGGAGTCTTTTTTTGCACTTTTAGTTAGCTGGGATATGCCATCATATCACCAATTCTCTTTCAAATACAGAAAAATGTGTACAACCAAAAAAATAGTAGTTTTAGTGATCAGAGTATGCAAATTCAGGAAAGTTAAAGAACATTTAAATTTGTGATATATGGGTCTAGGTATCAGTTTCAGCAAATATGTTTAGCTTAGTGAAAAATGTATGCGAATGCAAATCTAAATTAAAACCCCCCCCCAAGGCCAATTCCTGCGCACGGCCCTGGTAGGCTGAATAGTTGGACCAGCTAATAATAAATCGTTGAGGGAATAACCTGTTGTTGTTTTTGCAGAGCCGTCGAATACTACCCGAAGTTTTTTTGTTGTGCTGTCTAACTTTTGCACGCAATGATGCGGGAGATAATATGTTGTTTTGGGTGTAGGAGACTTTACCAGTGACATATGCTGCAGCAATGCATACTCATTCATGAAAGCAATGTATTGAGCCTTCAACTCATGATTTTTTTCTAGCCTTTTTTCTAAGTTTTTAAGTCTGGAGAGAGCTTGATTATAAGAATCACCTAGAAGAGCGAAGTTGGTTTTCGCTGGCAAATGCACTGAATACTGGCCAGAATCCAAACGAGAAACATTTTCTTTGAAATGGCGTTCACACCAATCGTCCTCTTCAGATGGCTTCGGGGAGGAATCAAAAATATTTTCCGTTTCTCAGAAACGCTTCACAATATCGTTCAAAGAGTTTTCGGGTTCTTCGGCTGAGCCTTTGCTGCAAGCAGCTAGAGATGATAATTTGTTGTTGGTGTATGAAACACCACCAGAGACAACCCAACCCAATCGGGTTTTTTGCAATGTTGGCAAGTTAGTAGCGAGACGAATTTGACCAACGCACATCAAATCGAAAAACAAACCCGCACCAATGAGCATATCTATTCGCTGGGGTTTAAAGAACAATGGGTCTGCTAGGCTGATATTTGATGGTATTTACCACTCGGAAGAAAGGCTGAAGTTTGGTTGATAGTCGGTTATGCTAGGAGTGACTATAGCGGTGAGAGAAACGTTGTAACTTTGATCTTGCGATTGTGCGAGAATGCTTATCTCCTTTTCGGTAGGGATGTGACTTTGAGTCATAAAAATCGATTATGAAATAATTTTTTTTGTTTAGAGATTAATCGATTTGTAAAAAATCGATTTAAAACAAAAAAATCGATTTTCGTTCGTATTTTTAGATTTTTTATACGAAAAATGCCTATTTGATGTATTAGCGAAATATATTATGAAAAATTAATTTAAGTGAAAATCATTTAAGATAATAAGTATACAAAATTGCATAAAGCCAAGAATTTCATATTTTATTGAATGTTTATCATAAATGTTCAATACTCTGAAATATTGAAGCAGCTGCAGTACTTGGTTTAGCTCGTTTTGGCGTTGAAAATAAGGCCTGATTTTCTTCCGATGAAGATTGAGGCAGTGAATTATTATTTTCCGAGTTGCTGGTATCCTCATATCAGCTTTATTTGAATTCTGTAGTGATACAATTAAAATTTCAACTTAATTGAAAATTGTAAACATTTATACCAAATGATTTGTGCTACCTCATCAGCTTGCAAAAGAGCAAAATGTTTTCTTTCCATATGCTGTTTCAAGTTTGTAGTGTTATTACACGTTTTTAATACTTTTGGACAATATTTACATTGTGCTCCCTTTTGCAGACCCAGAGCCATATAGATCACGTTTGCATGCAAACGCAACAACCATCATGATGCCATGTTCACGTACATTGTTGCATTTTTTAATACGTTTCTTCAAAAAATCTCTTTGCAAAAAAATCGATTATTTTTTAACAACCCTACTTTTCGGCAACCAAGTTGGATTCGCCAATGCCGGAGATTAAAAACGACGATTTTTTAAATGGGAGTTGCAACTGATTTGCTAAACGAGTTGTGACAAAATTTATTTGAGAAGCCGAGTCCAGAATAGCACGGCAAGGTGCAAGTCCACCAGAGCGATTTTTGACTGACAATATTGCAGTAGCTAGCACTACATGACTGTTCATGGACGATTCTGAATAATTATTTATTTGATTTGTAAAAAGCGAAGATACGAGCGTTTGCTGTGACGAGTTTGCGGCTTCAGTTGCTAATGAATTTGGAACCATTGACGAAGGAGTAGAGCTCATATGAAGCAGCGAATTATGTTTGGATGAGCAATGACGGCAGTGACTAGACTTAACCGTTGCAAACTATGGCCCTTGCGTAAACAATTTAAACAAAGGTGTAAGCGCTTAGCTTCTTT
Source organism: Sphenella marginata (assembly GCA_951509765.1). Lineage (NCBI taxonomy): Eukaryota > Metazoa > Arthropoda > Insecta > Diptera > Tephritidae > Sphenella > Sphenella marginata. The sequence goes on along the minus strand of OX608079.1, from coordinate 57,166,834 downwards.
GTAGCGTAAATTTGGGGACAGGTTCAAAAATTTCAAACAACTATTAATGTAATGGTCTTTTGACTCGCAAAATACACAAGCGACAGAACTACTTGACGCTGCAACCAAAACACTTTTTGTAGATTTATTGATATTTGAAATTTTGCTCACCTGATTGCTAGGCAAATGGGCTACCTTGGCACTTTGTAACTTCTCTAACATACGGCACCGCTTCTCCAAAAAGGAAGTAAATGAAGTCATGCTTGGTAATGTTTGTGTTGGCAAGTCTTCCTCCCACTTTTCCTGCGTCTTTGAATCGAATTTTCTGGCAACAAGTTGTATCAGCAACCCATCCATTATTTGCTGCGGTGTTGCCAAAGTGTTGAGCGCTCGAAGATGCAAATTAAATTTATCGCTTAACTCCCGCAAATCGGTAGCAGAACTTTTGTCGACATTTTTGAAACCAAACATTGCCTTTATATGGGCCTGAAAAATTAATAATTTGCTGTCAAACCTGTTTTTCAGCAAGGCTAGGGCCTTCTCGCAATTTTCCTCCACCGGTTCGAGTGAGCAAATGGTTTCTAAAGCTGCTCCTTGCAAACTGGATCGTAGATGTTGAAGCTTTTCAACCTTACTTAGCTCAATATCTTTGTCTATAACGCTGGTGAACATAGCATAGAAGTTAGGCCAATCGATGTATGATCCGCTAAAGTTTGGTAATTTTAAATCCGGAAGTCGAGATTTTCGATGCGTTATTGATGAGCTCTTCTTCTTGTTAAAGGCGATTAATTCGGAGTCGTTGAATGTTGCATCTGCTTCAGCAGTCTTCTTCGATTTACTGCCCTTTGTCATGTTGCTTAACGTTTCGCGAATTGGATAATTAAAACTGGACGAATTCCAGTTTGATTGAAAACAGCGAAGTTTTGGTTTGATTAGGCAAAATATTAATTTAATTAAACGCCAACGAAATGTTTAATTTTGATAATAATGCTCAATTGAACGCGTACGAATTTTGCTGGTGCGCAAAATATATACCACGTCGGGGTCACCAAATGTTTTGAGGGAGATGCTGTTTTGCACCACCTATTTTCCAAGTAAAAAGAATATAAACTTTGTATGCTGGTCTTTATTACTCCGTTTGCTCAGAAGAAGTGACGATGGAAAAGGTTTTACACTATGATGTTCTTATAATAAGAACATAGGAATGCAATGAAAAGTGATACACAAATAATTTATTTGATGCAGTTGGCAAAGAGAGTAACGGTTTGAATAATGTCAGCCCATTTGGTGATGTAAAAAATGTTGGTGACGTACATACCGAGCTAGTGCTGTTAATGCCAAGTTAGTGCTGTGTCGAACGTTCGGGTGGGTTCGAACAAATATAAAAAAATTTGTACTTTGCGAGGAAGCATCTCGAAAACGTTTTGTTTTTTTGCAGATATTTTTTCCCCCCTCTAAGCTCTGTTTTATTACAAAAAAACAAGCTATCAGTGAACAAAATCGATGAACTAATACAAAAGTTATAAGCATTCAAGTAAATATATCCATTTAATGCTTAAGTACCCTACTGGTACATATGTGTTAGTATTCGTATATCAGTTAGTTAGCAGGTAGATTTTCGAAAAGTTATTAGATACAAAAAGCTGTTAGTGTCGTTTTCTCAAACCTAGGTACATTTTAAACAAGAGCATATTTTTGAGGCAGGTAGTGTTTTGTTTGTAGAACTAGGGAACCTTTTTGTTTAGGTAGGCTTGAATTTTTACTGGATCTAAGTATAAATAAGAGTACATGCGCCTTGTTCCTTCATAATATCTGCAAGGCTCGCCGGATACTGTTCAGTTTATAATTGCAGTTTATAACCCGTCATTTACTTAAAAATAAAAAATGAATAAAAGGGCGCGAGAGTTTGAGTGTACAAATGATCCAGATATGTTCTGTTTCATCTGCGGTCAATTTATTGTTAAAAGTATGAGACGTGTGTTTTCAAATCCTTTGAAAGTTACATACTATAAGTGTTTTGGAATTGAGCCTAAAAACAATGAAAAACCATGGCCACCGAACACTGTGTGCACCACATGCCGAGTGGAATTGATTTCTTCGGAAACCGGAACAAAAAGGTACGTTGTACAAATTAGGAATTTGTTCCCTTTTAATGCATAGCTGACTAATTTCTGAAACTATCTATTTAGGCGACGTGTGAAATTTATTACACTAATGAAGTGGAGGAAACCAACTTGCCATTCAACGGACTGCTATATTTGTACTACAAAAGTACTTGGGGTTGGAAAGTCCAGAAAAGTAACCTATGCGAGCGTATCTGCAGTCTCCTTACAAGAACTAATTTCAACAGAAGCGACATTGCCAGAATCAAATTTAACTTTAGTTCCGGCTCCAGTTTCATTGTCAACAGTAGTATCTGATTACGCGGCATCATGTTGTACTGCACAAGCACAACTCAATGATTGGATAAGGGATTTGGAATTGTCAAAGGAAAAGGCCGAACTACACGCCTCTCGAATGCAACAATTTAAATTTGTTTCATCCGATGTTAAGGTAACATATTATAGAACTCGTCACGAAGAATTTCCCAAGTACTATACGAAGGAGGATCACTCCAATGCATTTCGCCACAACGGAAACAGGCCAAGCGAGGAATGTGCTTTCTTTGGTCCCGAGTCGTTGACTTAAACTTTGAACTTTTAGCTTGTTGCAAAGAATGAACTTCTTGAACAGGAAATGACTCACCTACTTTCCCCTTGTCAAGCTTCAAATTGATAATACGCTCGGCTTCATTTATCAAATCTTGCAAATTCAACTTATGGACACCTGCACGTGCCGTTGCATCTGTCGCGCCTTCCAGATCTAAATACTGATTGTCCAATTTTGCAAGAAGCTTTTCCAAAATCAGCGAATCCTTTACGTCTTTCAATCCACTCACAAATAATAAAACTTTAAAGTCGTCCGAAGTGCAATGCGCTATGTCAAACTTCTCGGCGTGTTTATTTATACGAGCAGCATACATACTAAAATCCTCATGGTCGAGCTTCGCAGGGTTGAAACATTTATGTCGCATTGAAAACTTCGTTTCTTTATAACCAAACAATTTTTTTAGAATAGCCACAGTACTTTCAAAACTACAATCTTGTGGTTTGGAAGGTAAAATTGAATCTGCATAACGCTGATACTGTTCCTGGTTGAATTTTTGAAAAAGGAGATAAACCTTTGTTGGTTCATCTAAAGCTTCTGCTTGCGTTACGAAAACCGACTCATATCGTTCATAAAAAGCCTCAAACGTTTCATTGTTGTCTGGGTCATACTCAAAATTCACCATTGAATCGGCCAAACATTTAACTGTAAATGCCGTTGAGTCCTGAGGAAGCACTGCATTCTCCCTATTGTTTCCCGATTGACCTTGGAGAATGCGATCAATTACATTTTGCTGCTGCTGTAGTTGCTGTTGCATTAAAATCTTCTCTTCTTGATGTTGTTTCAAGATCTGCTGGTTTTGCACTTGCAATGCCTCAAACAATGCCTGAAATTGTGCCTGATCCATTTTACTAATAACACGCGTGTTCTTAAACAAACTCGTCGCCAATGTTATAAATCAGAGTTAATTAAATTATTAACGGATTTATATATTTAAGGAAAATTATTTTATTCAATTCAATTCCCAAAATCAAAGTAAAGTAAAAAGTCATAGACATAAATTACAAAGCCAATCAGTATACTACATTTGATTCAAAGTTGATTTACTCCAAAGTTTCTAACACTTCAGTTATTCATTCACAACAACAGTGTTTGTTACTGCAAAGACATTGCTGGTCTATTCAAACAATTTGGTGAACCATATGATTCAAAAGAGTGGCGATTGTTCATAGACGGCAATAAATTAAGTTTAAAGGCCGTATTATTGGCAACCAAAAGCCATCTATCCCGATCGCGCATGCAGTAAATACGAAGGAAACATATGAGATAATGCAAAAATTGCTCAAGTTAATCAAATACGAAGAACATGATTGGAAAATATGTGCCGATCTTAAAGTCGTTGGAATGCTATGTGGTCTACAAAGTGGATACACAAAATACTGTTGCTTTCTATGCAAATGGGATAGCCGAGCTCGTCAAGACCACTACATCATAAAGGATTGGCCAGAACGAATCGAGTTTCAAGTTGGGGTAGATAACATAAAATGCTCTCCACTTATAAAGAAGGAAGAAATAATTCTACCTCCGCTCCACATCAAGCTCGGCCTTATCAAAAACTTTGTGAAGGCAAAAATAAAGGAAGGCATTTTTGTGGGACCGCAAATAAGGAAAATGATGACCAATAACCATTTCAAAGAACTATTGTCACCAGTGGAGGCAGCAGCGTGGGATTCTTTTGAAAAGGTCGTTACTTCATTTTTAGGCAAACACAAAAGTCCTAACTACGAGATGATAGTGAACGACTTAATCAAAAACTATGCGGAAATGGGTAAATAAAAAAACATATTATAATAAATTATATATTACATAAATTTACATGAGAATATATAGCCATAAATCTGAATTCATCGTCCAGTTCCGAACAAGCAAGAACGGGAAAAATATAAACAAAAAATTTGTTCTGAATTGAAAGATAAATCCAGCCTAAGAAAATTATATACTAATGTGTCACTTATGTATTTATCTAATTTACTTTTTTATTTTCTTTCAGGAGTAAATATGTCTTTAAAAATTCATTTCTTACACTCCCACTTAAATTTTTTCCCGCAAAATCTTGGCGACGAAAGTGACGAGCATGGCGAAAGGTTTCACCAGCAAATGAAAGTGATTGAAAGTCGGTATCAAGGATTCTGGGATGTCGCTATGATGGGCGACTACTGTTGGTTTCTCATAAGAGAAACCGATCCTAATCTAAATAAGCGTCAAAACAAGACACATAACTTTTTCAATTATAAAATAAGATCATAGAGTTAAGACAGAACCATATGTATGTACATATGCTATTATTTGTAGGGTACTTAAGTATTAAATGGAAGTTAAGGCGGGTCTTTTCCCGCCCAATAAAAAGTTAAAGTTGGAGACCGCCCCGCGGTCTCTTGAGCCTAGATCCAAAGAAATAAAAGACAAAATATCAGATTAGTACAATTTTTAATTACCGCTCTGGTCCGCGTATGCAAATGGAATGACAGAGTCACAAATTGTAAATTTCAACTTAGCTTCTAACTAAAGCTAAAAACTTATTCTAGCTGCTGACACAGCGCTTCCCATGGTTTGCCTTTTGATCAGTTGCATAAGTGCAACTTGCGTATGCAATCGATATTGCATATGCTGCAGATCGAATTACCCGAATTGGCTTGCGCGTGTTGTGGGAAGTGCGGTGTCAGCATATTCACACCGGTAGGTGTGCTGGCCGTCTTGTTAACTACCCCCCCTTTAAACATCTGCGTCCCGCTGATGAACCAAATCCTTGTTTTGGGTCCGTGGCTGATCCTGATCCGTTGTTTGGTTAAGTTTTGGAAAATTAATTGTAGTTGTGAGTTTCCTCCAGATGAGGTAGCACACGACTGCTAGGATTACCAAGCCGATAGCATCAAAAATCGAAGTGGCTTGGAAGTTATTACCCAGTTGGTCTAGTTGATGAATATTTTCCAAGCTGAGGTTGTGGATGTAGCCCAGATTCAACTTCAGGCCCTCGTTTGTGACGTTTACTAGGGCCGGTGGCAAGGCTTGAACTGTGCGCACTGTTTTGCTCACGAAGGTTTGGTCCCCCACCGTAATCGTCTCGTTGTTTATTATTACTACGTACGTCCCATTCAGCGGCTTAGAGTAGTTTTTTCCGCTCAGCTGCCCCCGGAAATTGGTTATAAAAATTGTGTTCTCGTTGATCATCTCTATGATTTCCTTGCTGTCCGGTTCAAAATGACATTTCGCGTCGCCGCCCTTTATTAATTTGGCAAGGCATCCGTCTTCCGGAAGTTTAACCAGCGACTTTGGCGGACAAATCGTCGAGTTGTTGATGGACAGGCAGTCTTCTTTCAGCCCAAAGGTTTCTTCTTCGAATTTAACTCAACATGCCGCCCTCGTATCACGGCCGCACGCGTTATCAGGAGTCGATAAGCACTTGGCTTAACCTTTGGCATTGACAAAACGTATAACAGCATGGTGCCATTGGAATAGACTGAGGCGGATCCATGTTCGATAGCTTCAATAAAATTCTGATAGGGTAGCGACTCTTCTTCTAATAGTAACCTCTCGACTTCATTGCGGTCGAGAAGGTTTGTGTTTATTATACCGGATTTCGCCATCTGGCAGGCCTGTATGACTTCGGAGACCTGCTCCTTTAGGATCAGGACCTTGCCTAGATCCAGAAGCTCGAGATTCTCTTCATTTATACTCTTATTTATCTCGTTGATGTGAAGCAACATCGTGTTCGCTTTTTCAACTGTGTCACGAGTTGCGTTGAAGAGTTTCTGGTTCTCCACGTATTGGTGGTTATTGTTAGTGATAACGTCATTTACTTTTTTTAAGATGTAATCCCAATCTGCTGCGTCTGGGGAGCCTGCGATCCACTTCCAGGCGGAGCCGATCCAGTCAATGGAACGTGTTTTAATCGGCTTACTTATTTCGAGCTCGTCGAGTCGAAGTTTTATTTGTTTAAGGTGGAATTGTAGGACCGTACGCACAGCCTCGGTCTGGATGTCATGCTGTGCTGATTCGGATAGTATTTCCAAGGCGTTATTGAAATAGCTGAGGTCGACCATGTGTACTAGACTGAAGTGCCCATTCAGGATCCAGCCACGACCATGTTCGATGGTGATAAGGGGGGAGTCGTACTTGTAGACATTGAGGCCGCAAGCACCGGAAATAAAAAGTAAAATTATTTTTATCATTATTACTAATGCTTTTTTCTTTTTCTATTTCAGGGACGGTGAACAATTTTACAAACGTTTAATGTGAGAGAAAAATCTTCTTTTTTTTTTTGAAAAACAGGAAAAATTTTGTGATTATTAGAAGAGATGTAAAGAAAATACAAACAATTTATTTATCTACTTTAATACCGTCCCTGGCCAATTATGAGGATAAGATGTCTTTCTTTTTTGTGTTTTTAGTAGTGGTTTTTGTGGTGACTAAAGTGTATTTTTTGTAATGATTAAAGAGTGGTTTTTGTAGTGATTAAAGTGTTTGTAGTTGGCTGAGTTGCTTCTTTAATTAATATTTTTGTGGTGGCTAATGTTGCCCCTTTTTTCATAAATATTGTTGATATGCCTCTTTTAATTAGTATTGCTTTAGAGTTCTGTGGTGGGCTTATTTTCCTGTTTAAGGATGATTGTTTGTTGATTGTAGTTTTTTGTGCGTGATGCTTTTGTATTTTTTCTCAATAAAACTTTGTTGCCTATCCCGTGCTGCCTTTTCTTAATTTTTTGTTTTTTTTCTTCTTTTGTTTTTTTTTGTTATAATTTCATTCTATATATTTTTTTGTGTGTTTTTTTGTATTTGTGTTTTTTTCTTTATTATTATTATAATTAATTTTTTTTTTTTTTTTTTTTTATCTGTTATCCGTTTTTATTTGTGCCTTATGGACCTTTCTACCATTTTCCGTGACCACCGTGACTTTGTTATCGTTCCCCACTATTTCCTTTTTTAGAGAGCCTTCTGTTTTGCCTTTATCTGTTTATCTCTAATGTAAACAGAACCTCCAGGTCTAAATTTTCTTGCTGCTTGGCAACATCCTCGACCATTCTCTGCGTAATCCTTATTTTGTATAAGAAGAAATGCTCTATGTAAACCTCTTGTAAAAGTCGCAGGTGGTTTTCTGGGCTTTTTATTCCATTCATAAGGGATGGATTTAGACGCTCTTTCAAGGCCGCGGTTAAGCTTGTGAAGCCTGCGTGTGGGTTTTCCACGCAAACCATTGCACTCCCTTCTGTGAGAACTATTTGGTTTCGGAAGACGTTGATGGGACTCTCTACGTGTGGGATAAGGTCCGAGGCGACTTGATCAGCACTATGAACCGTTCCGTCTTCGCTTCTGGTTTCTGCTGGAAGATCATTACGTTCCGGAGGTGCCGTCAGATGGTTTGCTTGGCATGGGATTCTGGAGAGAGCGTCTGCCACAACATTTGATTTACCTGGAGTGTAAATCAATTCGTGGTTATACTCCTCTATCCTGGCTTTCCACCTCTTCAACTTTGCGTTGTAGTTTCTGCTTCCCAACGCGAAAGTGAGAGGCTGGTGGTCTGTGTAAATCCTAATTTTCTTGGCACCATAGAGGTAGGATCTCAAGTTGTCTAAGGCCCAAACTATTGCCAGAATTTCTTTCTCATTTGTGGCATAGTTTTCCTCTGTTCTACTCAGAGATCTAGAAATGTAGGCGATTGGCCGATCTTTCCCATGTTCTCCCTGGGACAGAACCCCACCAATGGCATAATTTGACGCGTCTGTCGTCAGATTAAATGGTTTCCCGAAGTCGGGGAATGCAAGGATATCTGCGGAAATGAGTAGTTTTTTTAGGTTATTGAAGGCTTGGAGGGCTTCCTCATCTAGATTAATGAGTATTTTCTTCGATTGGTTGGCCTTGACCTGAGCGTTTTCACCCCGGGTGAGATTCGTCAAGGGTTTTGCGACCCTTGCGTAATCTCGAATGAACTTCCGGTAGTATGAAGTCATACCCAGAAAACTTTTTAAATCCTTAAGTGTGTTTGGGGGCAATAGATTTTCAATAGCGTGGACCTTTGAAGGATCGGGCTTTATCCCATCAGATGTGATTATATACCCCAGGAACTCTACTTCTGTTTTCATGAACTTAGTTTTTTCTAGGTTTACCCTATACTATTTCCACGTTCTTCAAATGCTCGTCGATATCCCTTGGGCTGGGCCGCTGACACTTGCCTGTTCCACGTTATCGAGCCTTTCGCCAATCCTAGCCAAATTTTGCTCTAGGATTGTGCTGTTTGCCTCAATACCCCCGAGACGGCCTTCCAGTCTCCGTATCTGCTCAAGAAGAGCATTTATTCCCCCGGTCAGCTCAGTAACCTTAGTTGTTAGAGCTTCCATTATGTTTATTTTATATTAGAGGTTTCGCAAAAAAAATAAAAAATTAAAAGTCACGGGCACGGAATGGCTTTACCTTTGCTCAATGGCTTTTGGGTGGTTTTTTTTTGAAATATTGTATCACAGGCGATTTTTTCTCGTTTTTTGTTTTGATATAAAGTGTTCGATGCTTTCAGCTCCTTTCTTGGAAAAGAACAAGAAAGAAACTGTAAGTTTGGTTGTGAAATCTCCACCGTGTTCTGATGTTAACGGCGACATGTACCTAATTGGCGTTTCACAGTACATCGTCTTTAAGGCTAAAGTTTTTGGTCAGGGAGGCTGTGTTATTCCTTTTTGGTCGTCGACAATCAGATTGAAGGCAACCTACTTAGGCACAGCTAGATCCACAACGAAATCCCGGACTAACGCAATCTCCAGTGTGTTCTTATGGCTACACTGAAAAGGCACCATTTGCGATCCCCATCGTGTTCTTATGTGTACTCTGGAAGAATCGCGGAAAACAAGCAGCAGTTTCCAGTGTGTTCTGATGTGTACCCTGGAAACACTGAGGACATAGCCAAACTGTAGTGTGTTCTTATGTGTACACCAGGGTTAGCTACTACAAAGAATATGTATTGCCATATCCTTAAGGGAATGGCAACAGGCACGCAGGGTGCAACTTTTTTGTGCATATTGCAATGTCACGGAATTCGTTAACCATTATATGGCCTTCGGTATAGTGGGATCCGGCCTATGAGGATAGGTACACGGACCCACCCAGCCAACGCGATCATACGAGGACACTTGCTCCGTGGTTGTTGAGTGGCAGGGAAAATCATTTTCACTAATCTTTAAATTTTCGAAAGAAGGAAAAAAAAGAGAAACAAAACAAAACTCAATTTTTATATTTTCATTTGCGCATCTGAGGGTCTTAGGGGTCACAGAATGGCTTCTTTTAATTTTATTCCTGTCTCAGCCGTTTAGGGCTTCAAGGATTGGACATAGTAAAGTTATTTTCACTTATTCACTGTGTGGTTTTACCACAATTTACCTCTCCTAGGGAGAGGAGCTTTTATATTCTGGAGGGTCCCGAAAGGAATCGCAGAATTAAGCTTATATTATAAACCGGAGGGTCCCCCCGAAGGTGGTGAATCGCGGTTTGAAAAAATTTTGTTATCGGCTGTACAAGCCCTTATTTACACTTGTTTTACTTATTTATTTATTTAATTTTATAAACCGGAGGGTCCCCCCGAAGGTGGTGAATCGCGGTTTTCAATATATTTTTTATGTTTTTCGTAATTTTTGTCATAGCAAATTTTGTGGATATCACTGCCACCAACACTTTCACTTCACAACTGTCACTAACACTGATCACTATTTATCAGGACCTCTCATTTAAGGAAGTCCTTTCCAGGGACCCACCCATTAGTGGGTCCCTGCTCGGGCGCCAGTTAAGGCGGGTCTTTTCCCGCCCAATAAAAAGTTAAAGTTGGAGACCGCCCCGCGGTCTCTTGAGCCTAGATCCAAAGAAATAAAAGACAAAATATCAGATTAGTACAATTTTTAATTACCGCTCTGGTCCGCGTATGCAAATGGAATGACAGAGTCACAAATTGTAAATTTCAACTTAGCTTCTAACTAAAGCTAAAAACTTATTCTAGCTGCTGACACAGCGCTTCCCATGGTTTGCCTTTTGATCAGTTGCATAAGTGCAACTTGCGTATGCAATCGATATTGCATATGCTGCAGATCGAATTACCCGAATTGGCTTGCGCGTGTTGTGGGAAGTGCGGTGTCAGCATATTCACACCGGTAGGTGTGCTGGCCGTCTTGTTAGCTACCCCCCCTTTAAACATCTGCGTCCCGCTGATGAACCAAATCCTTGTTTTGGGTCCGTGGCTGATCCTGATCCGTTGTTTGGTTAAGTTTTGGAAAATTAATTGTAGTTGTGAGTTTCCTCCAGATGAGGTAGCACACGACTGCTAGGATTACCAAGCCGATAGCATCAAAAATCGAAGTGGCTTGGAAGTTATTACCCAGTTGGTCTAGTTGATGAATATTTTCCAAGCTGAGGTTGTGGATGTAGCCCAGATTCAACTTCAGGCCCTCGTTTGTGACGTTTACTAGGGCCGGTGGCAAGGCTTGAACTGTGCGCACTGTTTTGCTCACGAAGGTTTGGTCCCCCACCGTAATCGTCTCGTTGTTTATTATTACTACGTACGTCCCATTCAGCGGCTTAGAGTAGTTTTTTCCGCTCAGCTGCCCCCGGAAATTGGTTATAAAAATTGTGTTCTCGTTGATCATCTCTATGATTTCCTTGCTGTCCGGTTCAAAATGACATTTCGCGTCGCCGCCCTTTATTAATTTGGCAAGGCATCCGTCTTCCGGAAGTTTAACCAGCGACTTTGGCGGACAAATCGTCGAGTTGTTGATGGACAGGCAGTCTTCTTTCAGCCCAAAGGTTTCTTCTTCGAATTTAACTCAACATGCCGCCCTCGTATCACGGCCGCACGCGTTATCAGGAGTCGATAAGCACTTGGCTTAACCTTTGGCATTGTCAAAACGTATAACAGCATGGTGCCATTGGAATAGACTGAGGCGGATCCATGTTCGATAGCTTCAATAAAATTCTGATAGGGTAGCGACTCTTCTTCTAATAGTAACCTCTCGACTTCATTGCGGTCGAGAAGGTTTGTGTTTATTATACCGGATTTCGCCATCTGGCAGGCCTGTATGACTTCGGAGACCTGCTCCTTTAGGATCAGGACCTTGCCTAGATCCAGAAGCTCGAGATTCTCTTCATTTATACTCTTATTTATCTCGTTGATGTGAAGCAACATCGTGTTCGCTTTTTCAACTGTGTCACGAGTTGCGTTGAAGAGTTTCTGGTTCTCCACGTATTGGTGGTTATTGTTAGTGATAACGTCATTTACTTTTTTTAAGATGTAATCCCAATCTGCTGCGTCTGGGGAGCCTGCGATCCACTTCCAGGCGGAGCCGATCCAGTCAATGGAACGTGTTTTAATCGGCTTACTTATTTCGAGCTCGTCGAGTCGAAGTTTTATTTGTTTAAGGTGGAATTGTAGGACCGTACGCACAGCCTCGTTCTGGATGTCATGCTGTGCTGATTCGGATAGTATTTCCAAGGCGTTATTGAAATAGCTGAGGTCGACCATGTGTACTAGACTGAAGTGCCCATTCAGGATCCAGCCACGACCATGTTCGATGGTGATAAGGGGGGAGTCGTACTTGTAGACATTGAGGCCGCAAGCACCGGAAATAAAAAGTAAAATTATTTTTATCATTATTACTAATGCTTTTTTCTTTTTCTATTTCAGGGACGGTGAACAATTTTACAAACGTTTAATGTGAGAGAAAAATCTTCTTTTTTTTTTTGAAAAACAGGAAAAATTTTGTGATTATTAGAAGAGATGTAAAGAAAATACAAACAATTTATTTATCTACTTTAATACCGTCCCTGGCCAATTATGAGGATAAGATGTCTTTCTTTTTTGTGTTTTTAGTAGTGGTTTTTGTGGTGACTAAAGTGTATTTTTTGTAATGATTAAAGAGTGGTTTTTGTAGTGATTAAAGTGTTTGTAGTTGGCTGAGTTGCTTCTTTAATTAATATTTTTGTGGTGGCTAATGTTGCCCCTTTTTTCATAAATATTGTTGATATGCCTCTTTTAATTAGTATTGCTTTAGAGTTCTGTGGTGGGCTTATTTTCCTGTTTAAGGATGATTGTTTGTTGATTGTAGTTTTTTGTGCGTGATGCTTTTGTATTTTTTCTCAATAAAACTTTGTTGCCTATCCCGTGCTGCCTTTTCTTAATTTTTTGTTTTTTTTTCTTCTTTTGTTTTTTTTTGTTATAATTTCATTCTATATATTTTTTTGTGTGTTTTTTTGTATTTGTGTTTTTTTCTTTATTATTATTATAATTAATTTTTTTTTTTTTTTTTTTTTATCTGTTATCCGTTTTTATTTGTGCCTTATGGACCTTTCTACCATTTTCCGTGACCACCGTGACTTTGTTATCGTTCCCCACTATTTCCTTTTTTAGAGAGCCTTCTGTTTTGCCTTTATCTGTTTATCTCTAATGTAAACAGAACCTCCAGGTCTAAATTTTCTTGCTGCTTGGCAACATCCTCGACCATTCTCTGCGTAATCCTTATTTTGTATAAGAAGAAATGCTCTATGTAAACCTCTTGTAAAAGTCGCAGGTGGTTTTCTGGCCTTTTTATTCCATTCATAAGGGATGGATTTAGACGCTCTTTCAAGGCCGCGGTTAAGCTTGTGAAGCCTGCGTGTGGGTTTTCCACGCAAACCATTGCACTCCCTTCTGTGAGAACTATTTGGTTTCGGAAGACGTTGATGGGACTCTCTACGTGTGGGATAAGGTCCGAGGCGACTTGATCAGCACTATGAACCGTTCCGTCTTCGCTTCTGGTTTCTGCTGGAAGATCATTACGTTCCGGAGGTGCCGTCAGATGGTTTGCTTGGCATGGGATTCTGGAGAGAGCGTCTGCCACAACATTTGATTTACCTGGAGTGTAAATCAATTCGTGGTTATACTCCTCTATCCTGGCTTTCCACCTCTTCAACTTTGCGTTGTAGTTTCTGCTTCCCAACGCGAAAGTGAGAGGCTGGTGGTCTGTGTAAATCCTAATTTTCTTGGCACCATAGAGGTAGGATCTCAAGTTGTCTAAGGCCCAAACTATTGCCAGAATTTCTTTCTCATTTGTGGCATAGTTTTCCTCTGTTCTACTCAGAGATCTAGAAATGTAGGCGATTGGCCGATCTTTCCCATGTTCTCCCTGGGACAGAACCCCACCAATGGCATAATTTGACGCGTCTGTCGTCAGATTAAATGGTTTCCCGAAGTCGGGGAATGCAAGGATATCTGCGGAAATGAGTAGTTTTTTTTAGGTTATTGAAGGCTTGGAGGGCTTCCTCATCTAGATTAATGAGTATTTTCTTCGATTGGTTGGCCTTGACCTGAGCGTTTTCACCCCGGGTGAGATTCGTCAAGGGTTTTGCGACCCTTGCGTAATCTCGAATGAACTTCCGGTAAGGTAAATGTCCATAATTTCGTGGTACTAAGGAATTTTCTGACTTTCTACCTCTCTTGAGTAAAAACGGATGAAGGAAAACTAAAAAAGTAAATTTTTCCCAATGAGTTGATCTATTAAGATAGCTTTCCACTTAATTTCAAACAAAACTAACAAATGTATCATTTTATATGAATAAAAATGTGTGAGTACCTCAAATGTCCCTAATTTCGTGGCAAAAATTTTCTGATGTACCTTACTTCGTGGTAAAGTGTCCCTAATTTCGTGGTATTTGGTTAAACTCTAATTTTATGGAAAATAAAAGTTATTTTAAACGCAAATTCCTAAAGATACACAAATTTATTTATTAAAATTTATGTTCAAAAATTTTAAATCTTAAATAATTTTTTTATTGTTATTGTATTTATGAAAAGAAAACGTTTTAAGGCCAAGTAAGAAGTAAAAAATTACTTGTAAGCAGACCTGTTAAATTTGATTAGTACTTAGTAATCAATTGATTAAACGGATTTTTTAATTGTTAATGATTATTTCAATTGGTTTTCGAGAAAAGGCAATTAGTAATTGATTACGATTGAAAAAAATAAAAAAAAAAAATAAAAAAAAAAACCAATCAAAAAAAATTAATTTAACTGATGTAATTTGTTACTTTTCTCAAAATTACTTTTATTTATTATTACAAAAAATGGTTTTTTTTTAATTTTTGTGTTTTTTTGGTCTTTTAAGTTTTTTTTTATTCTTTAACAAAATAAAATAACATTAAATAAAAAAGTTTCAAAACAAAAATAAACAATAAAAAAAATTAATTCAATTGATGTAACTTATTTTTTTTATTATTTCAAAAAATGTTTTTTTTTTAATTTTTTTGGTATATTTTTAATTTTTTTTGTATTTCTTTAATTTTTTGATTTTTTTTTAATTTAATTTGGTTTTTTTATTCTTTATTTTTTATTTTTTGGTTTCTTGTTAACAATGTATGTAAATGCGCAGTATACCACGAAATTAGGGGCATGCGATAAAATTGATGTACGCAATTTCGTGGTATCGCTTTAAGCGGTAATATGAGTTTTATATTTAAATTTTTTTGTTTATTATCGCTATTCATTCATAACAAAAGCAAAAAAGTATAAATCTTGACATATTTTTTTAAATTAAATGAAAAATTATTGAATAAACAAAAGTTCTATAATGCCATTATTTCGTTAAAATGTTGTGCTTCGCAGAGCTTTTCGATTAAAATATTGACGAATGGGTTAACAAAAGTGTACCACGAAATTACGTCAAAATCTTTCTCAGGGGTTTATTTAATAATTGAAATACTTAAAATAATAGGGTATCTTATGAAATGTGAAAGAAAATAAGGAAAACATAAAGTATTATGTTCCCATAATTTCGTGGGTACCACGAAATTAGGTACATCACAAAAAACATGTGTCCCTAATTTCGTGGTATTTAAATATTAAATAAAATGTAAATGAAAAGTTATTGAAATAAGTTTTGCAGTAATAAAAAAATTTAAGAAATGTTAAATAAAACCAAAAAAATTATTGTCAAAAAAAAAAATTGAAAGATACAATTTTTACAGGCTTAACAAAATCGACTGCTCTCCTTAACAGTTTCCTTAAGAGGCCTCCCTACAAAAGGCTCATTTTCTGAGCTTCCAACTTTATAATGCTTGTTATTTAATAGGTTTAATATTAAACAATTTGTAAAATATCCATTATTACACCCGAAAAGTTAATCTTTATTACGAAATTTTCAGTTTTAAAAAAAACTCGCCAAATTCCTTGTTTGAAAGAAAAAATCGAAATACCACGAAATAACGTACTACCACGAAATTATGGACATTTACCTTAGTATGAAGTCATACCCAGACAACTTTTTAAATCCTTAAGTGTGTTTGGGGGCAATAGATTTTCAATAGCGTGGACCTTTGAAGGATCGGGCTTTATCCCATCAGATGTGATTATATACCCCAGGAACTCTACTTCTGTTTTCATGAACTTAGTTTTTTCTAGGTTTACCCTATACTATTTCCACGTTCTTCAAATGCTCGTCGATATCCCTTGGGCTGGGCCGCTGACACTTGCCTGTTCCACGTTATCGAGCCTTTCGCCAATCCTAGCCAAATTTTGCTCTAGGATTGTGCTGTTTGCCTCAATACCCCCGAGACGGCCTTCCAGTCTCCGTATCTGCTCAAGAAGAGCATTTATTCCCCCGGTCAGCTCAGTAACCTTAGTTGTTAGAGCTTCCATTATGTTTATTTTATATTAGAGGTTTCGCAAAAAAAATAAAAAATTAAAAGTCACGGGCACGGAATGGCTTTACCTTTGCTCAATGGCTTTTGGGTTGTTTTTTTTTTGAAATATTGTATCACAGGCGATTTTTTCTCGTTTTTTGTTTTGATATAAAGTGTTCGATGCTTTCAGCTCCTTTCTTGGAAAAGAACAAGAAAGAAACTGTAAGTTTGGTTGTGAAATCTCCACCGTGTTCTGATGTTAACGGCGACATGTACCTAATTGGCGTTTCACAGTACATCGTCTTGAAGGTTAAAGTTTTTGGTCAGGGAGGCTGTGTTATTCCTTTTTGGTCGTCGACAATCAGATTGAAGGCAACCTACTTAGGCACAGCTAGATCCACAACGAAATCCCGGACTAACGCAATCTCCAGTGTGTTCTTATGGCTACACTGAAAAGGCACCATTTGCGATCCCCATCGTGTTCTTATGTGTACTCTGGAAGAATCGCGGAAAACAAGCAGCAGTTTCCAGTGTGTTCTGATGTGTACCCTGGAAACACTGAGGACATAGCCAAACTGTAGTGTGTTCTTATGTGTACACCAGGGTTAGCTACTACAAAGAATATGTATTGCCATATCCTTAAGGGAATGGCAACAGGCACGCAGGGTGCAACTTTTTTGTGCATATTGCAATGTCACGGAATTCGTTAACCATTATATGGCCTTCGGTATAGTGGGATCCGGCCTATGAGGATAGGTACACGGACCCACCCAGCCAACGCGATCATACGAGGACACTTGCTCCGTGGTTGTTGAGTGGCAGGGAAAATCACTTTCACTAATCTTTAAATTTTCGAAAGAAGGAAAAAAAAGAGAAACAAAACAAAGCTCAATTTTTATATTTTCATTTGCGCATCTGAGGGTCTTAGGGGTCACAGAATGGCTTCTTTTAATTTTATTCCTGTCTCAGCCGTTTAGGGCTTCAAGGATTGGACATAGTAAAGTTATTTTCACTTATTCACTGTGTGGTTTTACCACAATTTACCTCTCCTAGGGAGAGGAGCTTTTATATTCTGGAGGGTCCCGAAAGGAATCGCAGAATTAAGCTTATATTATAAACCGGAGGGTCCCCCCGAAGGTGGTGAATCGCGGTTTGAAAAAATTTTGTTATCGGCTGTACAAGCCCTTATTTACACTTGTTTTACTTATTTATTTATTTAATTTTATAAACCGGAGGGTCCCCCCGAAGGTGGTGAATCGCGGTTTTCAATATATTTTTTATGTTTTTCGTAATTTTTGTCATAGCAAATTTTGTGGATATCACTGCCACCAACACTTTCACTTCACAACTGTCACTAACACTGATCACTATTTATCAGGACCTCTCATTTAAGGAAGTCCTTTCCAGGGACCCACCCATTAGTGGGTCCCTGCTCGGGCGCCAGTTAAGGCGGGTCTTTTCCCGCCCAATAAAAAGTTAAAGTTGGAGACCGCCCCGCGGTCTCTTGAGCCTAGATCCAAAGAAATAAAAGACAAAATATCAGATTAGTACAATTTTTAATTACCGCTCTGGTCCGCGTATGCAAATGGAATGACAGAGTCACAAATTGTAAATTTCAACTTAGCTTCTAACTAAAGCTAAAAACTTATTCTAGCTGCTGACACAGCGCTTCCCATGGTTTGCCTTTTGATCAGTTGCATAAGTGCAACTTGCGTATGCAATCGATATTGCATATGCTGCAGATCGAATTACCCGAATTGGCTTGCGCGTGTTGTGGGAAGTGCGGTGTCAGCATATTCACACCGGTAGGTGTGCTGGCCGTCTTGTTAACTACCCCCCCTTTAAACATCTGCGTCCCGCTGATGAACCAAATCCTTGTTTTGGGTCCGTGGCTGATCCTGATCCGTTGTTTGGTTAAGTTTTGGAAAATTAATTGTAGTTGTGAGTTTCCTCCAGATGAGGTAGCACACGACTGCTAGGATTACCAAGCCGATAGCATCAAAAATCGAAGTGGCTTGGAAGTTATTACCCAGTTGGTCTAGTTGATGAATATTTTCCAAGCTGAGGTTGTGGATGTAGCCCAGATTCAACTTCAGGCCCTCGTTTGTGACGTTTACTAGGGCCGGTGGCAAGGCTTGAACTGTGCGCACTGTTTTGCTCACGAAGGTTTGGTCCCCCACCGTAATCGTCTCGTTGTTTATTATTACTACGTACGTCCCATTCAGCGGCTTAGAGTAGTTTTTTCCGCTCAGCTGCCCCCGGAAATTGGTTATAAAAATTGTGTTCTCGTTGATCATCTCTATGATTTCCTTGCTGTCCGGTTCAAAATGACATTTCGCGTCGCCGCCCTTTATTAATTTGGCAAGGCATCCGTCTTCCGGAAGTTTAACCAGCGACTTTGGCGGACAAATCGTCGAGTTGTTGATGGACAGGCAGTCTTCTTTCAGCCCAAAGGTTTCTTCTTCGAATTTAACTCAACATGCCGCCCTCGTATCACGGCCGCACGCGTTATCAGGAGTCGATAAGCACTTGGCTTAACCTTTGGCATTGTCAAAACGTATAACAGCATGGTGCCATTGGAATAGACTGAGGCGGATCCATGTTCGATAGCTTCAATAAAATTCTGATAGGGTAGCGACTCTTCTTCTAATAGTAACCTCTCGACTTCATTGCGGTCGAGAAGGTTTGTGTTTATTATACCGGATTTCGCCATCTGGCAGGCCTGTATGACTTCGGAGACCTGCTCCTTTAGGATCAGGACCTTGCCTAGATCCAGAAGCTCGAGATTCTCTTCATTTATACTCTTATTTATCTCGTTGATGTGAAGCAACATCGTGTTCGCTTTTTCAACTGTGTCACGAGTTGCGTTGAAGAGTTTCTGGTTCTCCACGTATTGGTGGTTATTGTTAGTGATAACGTCATTTACTTTTTTTAAGATGTAATCCCAATCTGCTGCGTCTGGGGAGCCTGCGATCCACTTCCAGGCGGAGCCGATCCAGTCAATGGAACGTGTTTTAATCGGCTTACTTATTTCGAGCTCGTCGAGTCGAAGTTTTATTTGTTTAAGGTGGAATTGTAGGACCGTACGCACAGCCTCGTTCTGGATGTCATGCTGTGCTGATTCGGATAGTATTTCCAAGGCGTTATTGAAATAGCTGAGGTCGACCATGTGTACTAGACTGAAGTGCCCATTCAGGATCCAGCCACGACCATGTTCGATGGTGATAAGGGGGGAGTCGTACTTGTAGACATTGAGGCCGCAAGCACCGGAAATAAAAAGTAAAATTATTTTTATCATTATTACTAATGCTTTTTTCTTTTTCTATTTCAGGGACGGTGAACAATTTTACAAACGTTTAATGTGAGAGAAAAATCTTCTTTTTTTTTTTGAAAAACAGGAAAAATTTTGTGATTATTAGAAGAGATGTAAAGAAAATACAAACAATTTATTTATCTACTTTAATACCGTCCCTGGCCAATTATGAGGATAAGATGTCTTTCTTTTTTGTGTTTTTAGTAGTGGTTTTTGTGGTGACTAAAGTGTATTTTTTGTAATGATTAAAGAGTGGTTTTTGTAGTGATTAAAGTGTTTGTAGTTGGCTGAGTTGCTTCTTTAATTAATATTTTTGTGGTGGCTAATGTTGCCCCTTTTTTCATAAATATTGTTGATATGCCTCTTTTAATTAGTATTGCTTTAGAGTTCTGTGGTGGGCTTATTTTCCTGTTTAAGGATGATTGTTTGTTGACTGTAGTTTTTTGTGCGTGATGCTTTTGTATTTTTTCTCAATAAAACTTTGTTGCCTATCCCGTGCTGCCTTTTCTTAATTTTTTGTTTTTTTTTTTTCTTCTTTTGTTTTTTTTTGTTATAATTTCATTCTATATATTTTTTTGTGTGTTTTTTTGTATTTGTGTTTTTTTCTTTATTATTATTATAATTAATTTTTTTTTTTTTTTTTATCTGTTATCCGTTTTTATTTGTGCCTTATGGACCTTTCTACCATTTTCCGTGACCACCGTGACTTTGTTATCGTTCCCCACTATTTCCTTTTTTAGAGAGCCTTCTGTTTTGCCTTTATCTGTTTATCTCTAATGTAAACAGAATCTCCAGGTCTAAATTTTCTTGCTGCTTGGCAACATCCTCGACCATTCTCTGCGTAATCCTTATTTTGTATAAGAAGAAATGCTCTGTGTAAACCTCTTGTAAAAGTCGCTGGTGGTTTTCTGGGCTTTTTATTCCATTCATAAGGGATGGATTTAGACGCTCTTTCAAGGCCGCGGTTAAGCTTGTGAAGCCTGCGTGTGGGTTTTCCACGCAAACCATTGCACTCCCTTCTGTGAGAACTATTTGGTTTCGGAAGACGTTGATGGCACTTTCTACGTGTGGGATAAGGTCCGAGGCGACTTGATCAGCACTATGAACCGTTCCGTCTTCGCTTCTGGTTTCTGCTGGAAGATCATTACGTTCCGGAGGTGCCGTCAAATGGTTTGCTTGGCATGGGATTCTGGAGAGAGCGTCTGCCACAACATTTGATTTACCTGGAGTGTAAATCAATTCGTGGTTATACTCCTCTATCCTGGCTTTCCACCTCTTCAACTTTGCGTTGTAGTTTCTGCTTCCCAACGCGAAAGTGAGAGGCTGGTGGTCTGTGTAAATCCTAATTTTCTTGGCACCATAGAGGTAGGATCTCAAGTTGTCTAAGGCCCAAACTATTGCCAGAATTTCTTTCTCATTTGTGGCATAGTTTTCCTCTGTTCTACTCAGAGATCTAGAAATGTAGGCGATTGGCCGATCTTTCCCATGTTCTCCCTGGGACAGAACCCCACCAATGGCATAATTTGACGCGTCTGTCGTCAGATTAAATGGTTTCCCGAAGTCGGGGAATGCAAGGATATCTGCGGAAATGAGTAGTTTTT
This sequence comes from Sphenella marginata, assembly GCA_951509765.1. Classification (NCBI taxonomy): domain Eukaryota; kingdom Metazoa; phylum Arthropoda; class Insecta; order Diptera; family Tephritidae; genus Sphenella; species Sphenella marginata. The sequence goes on along the minus strand of OX608079.1, from coordinate 57,145,621 downwards.
TTAGGTTATTGAAGGCTTGGAGGGCTTCCTCATCTAGATTAATGAGTATTTTCTTCGATTGGTTGGCCTTGACCTGAGCGTTTTCACCCCGGGTGAGATTCGTCAAGGGTTTTGCGACCCTTGCGTAATCTCGAATGAACTTCCGGTAGTATGAAGTCATACCCAGAAAACTTTTTAAATCCTTAAGTGTGTTTGGGGGCAATAGATTTTCAATAGCGTGGACCTTTGAAGGATCGGGCTTTATCCCATCAGATGTGATTATATACCCCAGGAACTCTACTTCTGTTTTCATGAACTTAGTTTTTTCTAGGTTTACCCTATACTATTTCCACGTTCTTCAAATACTCGTCGATATCCCTTGGGCTGGGCCGCTGACACTTGCCTGTTCCACGTTATCGAGCCTTTCGCCAATCCTAGCCAAATTTTGCTCTAGGATTGTGCTGTTTGCCTCAATACCCCCGAGACGGCCTTCCAGTCTCCGTATCTGCTCAAGAAGAGCATTTATTCCCCCGGTCAGCTCAGTAACCTTAGTTGTTAGAGCTTCCATTATGTTTATTTTATATTAGAGGTTTCGCAAAAAAAATAAAAAATTAAAAGTCACGGGCACGGAATGGCTTTACCTTTGCTCAATGGCTTTTGGGTTTTTTTTTTTTTGAAATATTGTATCACAGGCGATTTTTTCTCGTTTTTTGTTTTGATATAAAGTGTTCGATGCTTTCAGCTCCTTTCTTGGAAAAGAACAAGAAAGAAACTGTAAGTTTGGTTGTGAAATCTCCACCGTGTTCTGATGTTAACGGCGACATGTACCTAATTGGCGTTTCACAGTACATCGTCTTTAAGGTCAAAGTTTTTGGTCAGGGAGGCTGTGTTATTCCTTTTTGGTCGTCGACAATCAGATTGAGGGCAACCTACTTAGGCACAGCTAGATCCACAACGAAATCCCGGACTAACGCAATCTCCAGTGTGTTCTTATGGCTACACTGAAAAGGCACCATTTGCGATCCCCATCGTGTTCTTATGTGTACTCTGGAAGAATCGCGGAAAACAAGCAGCAGTTTCCAGTGTGTTCTGATGTGTACCCTGGAAACACTGAGGACATAGCCAAACTGTAGTGTGTTCTTATGTGTACACCAGGGTTAGCTACTACAAAGAATATGTATTGCCATATCCTTAAGGGAATGGCAACAGGCACGCAGGGTGCAACTTTTTTGTGCATATTGCAATGTCACGGAATTCGTTAACCATTATATGGCCTTCGGTATAGTGGGATCCGGCCTATGAGGATAGGTACACGGACCCACCCAGCCAACGCGATCATACGAGGACACTTGCTCCGTGGTTGTTGAGTGGCAGGGAAAATCACTTTCACTAATCTTTAAATTTTCGAAAGAAGGAAAAAAAAGAGAAACAAAACAAAGCTCAATTTTTATATTTTCATTTGCGCATCTGAGGGTCTTAGGGGTCACAGAATGGCTTCTTTTAATTTTATTCCTGTCTCAGCCGTTTAGGGCTTCAAGGATTGGACATAGTAAAGTTATTTTCACTTATTCACTGTGTGGTTTTACCACAATTTACCTCTCCTAGGGAGAGGAGCTTTTATATTCTGGAGGGTCCCGAAAGGAATCGCAGAATTAAGCTTATATTATAAACCGGAGGGTCCCCCCGAAGGTGGTGAATCGCGGTTTGAAAAAATTTTGTTATCGGCTGTACAAGCCCTTATTTACACTTGTTTTACTTATTTATTTATTTAATTTTATAATCCGGAGGGTCCCCCCGAAGGTGGTGAATCGCGGTTTTCAATATATTTTTTATGTTTTTCGTAATTTTTGTCATAGCAAATTTTGTGGATATCACTGCCACCAACACTTTCACTTCACAACTGTCACTAACACTGATCACTATTTATCAGGACCTCTCATTTAAGGAAGTCCTTTCCAGGGACCCACCCATTAGTGGGTCCCTGCTCGGGCGCCAGTTAAGGCGGGTCTTTTCCCGCCCAATAAAAAGTTAAAGTTGGAGACCGCCCCGCGGTCTCTTGAGCCTAGATCCAAAGAAATAAAAGACAAAATATCAGATTAGTACAATTTTTAATTACCGCTCTGGTCCGCGTATGCAAATGGAATGACAGAGTCACAAATTGTAAATTTCAACTTAGCTTCTAACTAAAGCTAAAAACTTATTCTAGATGCTGACACAGCGCTTCCCATGGTTTGCCTTTTGATCAGTTGCATAAGTGCAACTTGCGTATGCAATCGATATTGCATATGCTGCAGATCGAATTACCCGAATTGGCTTGCGCGTGTTGTGGGAAGTGCGGTGTCAGCATATTCACACCGGTAGGTGTGCTGGCCGTCTTGTTAACTTGGATATATTTACTTGAATGCTTATAACTTTTGTATTAGTTCATCGATTTTGTTCACTGATAGCTTGTTTTTTTGTAATAAAACAGAGCTTAGAGGAGGGAAAAAATATCTGCAAAAAAACAAAAAGTTTTCGAGATGCTTCCTCGCAAAGTACAAATTTTTTTATATTTTTACAAAAAAAATTTTAAAAATCCGTAATGATTGTTCACTATGTTTGAATCTGCAGGACCTAGCAAAAAGTGTTGTATGTACTGATTATAGTAAATTTTTCAAACCGTTTTCGAATAGCTCAATTTGTTCTTGAGATATACGCGATTAAGTGGAGCCATCTTTTTTGTTTTTTGAAATAACGGTAAATCGTAAATATCTCAAAAACGGTACCATTCAAGTGAAAATAACCTTGATTTTCGGAATTAGGAGATGATTTTACATAGGAATTTCACTATGGCGTCTCTGGTGCATTTTGGCTGTAAACCAGTGTAACCTTAGGCTTTGTTTGAAGCTTGAACTTTAATGCCCGAAGTTTATCGACTGATAAATTAGAATATTTGAATCATATTTTTAGTGATTTAGGTATTGGTGTGGTCCGTGTAACTAAGACGTAGTTCAAGCTTTGTGATTACACGCTGCTCAGGAATGACAGATCTACTGGACAAAGAGGCGGTGGTATTGCTATTTATGTTAGGGCAGATTTAAAAAGTAAAGTTCTCCACAAATCTGATTGTAATGACCCTATTGAAAGTATTTTTGTAGAGTTTAGTGACGGCATTCAAAACTGTTTAGTTGTATGTATTTACAATCCCCATAAATCGAATAACCTTAGCTTTATCTTTGCTAAAATGTCTGAGTTGGCTCTGAGTTATGTAAATGTTCTCATATGTGGTGATCTTAATGTGGATCTTCTACTTGACAATGAAAAATGCAAGTCGTTATTAGATAAATTAAATAATTGTGGCTGTAAGATTGCTAACACGTAGGTATGCTACTGGTTATGCTCCCCATTGTAAGCCAAGCTTGCTAGATATCTTTAGTGTAAGCGACATCAACAAAATCATTCATATAGACCAATTTTCCTTAGATGGAGTTTCTGATCACAAGCTAATATTTTTGTCTTATAATGTAGAGTTTAATAAAAGTAACTCAGTGGCCAACCTTACATTTAGAGACTATAAAAATGTAGACCTCAGGGAATAAAATAGTGGCAGCTTATCGCTTGACTGGACTTCGTGCTGGTTCTTCACTAATGTTGATGACAAGCTGGATTAGTTCAACAAATGCGTAAAATATTTATATGATAAACATGTTCCTGAACGAACCTTAAAAGGAAATAGCCATAAGAAGCCATGTTTTACTAAAACTATTCAAAATCTTATTAAAGGCTAAGTGCTGGAGGAGTAATCCTACTGATGAGTGCCGGAGCTCCTATAAAAGGTTAAGGAAACAAATTTAAGTATTTAAGTATTGTGGAAAAACTTAAAATCCTTCGGAATAAGAGCTAAGGTCTCCAAACCTTGTGAGATTGATGCAAATCAGGTGAACCAGTATTTTATTGGTACTGGCCAGCTTGGCAATTCTGATTCTTTCAACGTAACGCAGTCCCTGATTTGCCAACCTACCTGCGAATTTTTGTTTGAACCAGCCACGGAGTATGATGTTGCACAATGTATTCGTGCTATTAAGTCCAATGCTATTGGTGTGGATGGAATAAGTTTGCGCTTTTTAAAACTAATTATTCCCCATATTCTTCCAGCCGTCACCCATATTTCCAACTTTGCCATAACATCTTCTTCTTTCCCTAACCTTTGGAAAATAGCAAATGTCATCCCTGTTTCAAAAGGTGGCTCTAGTGACCGTCCTGAAAACTATAGGCCCATAAGCATCCTACCTGCTTTAGCTAAGGTGTTTGAAAAATTTTTGTCTTCCCAAATTATTAATCATTTGAATAACCACAATTTGCTGAGTGAGTTCCAATCCGGGTTTCGCGCAAATCACAGCTGCTCCACACCTATAGTAAAGGTTATTGAAGATATCCGGCCTGCTTATGATAATAAACTGTTAAGAATCCTTATTTTATTAGATTTTTCTAAAGCCTTCGATTCTGTCAAGCATGAAATTCTCCTAGTAAAACTAAAACATTACTTCGGACCTTCGTCACTTAAATTTATGGACACGTATCTGTCGAACCGATTCAAACAAGTACAATGTGCAAGCACTACTTCTTGTCGCAGTAAAATTACTTCCGGCGTGCCGCAAGGTTCGATTCTGGGTCCAATACTATATATTTAGTATATTTATCAATGATATTGTTTCTGCTGTCAAAATGCTTCTATTCACCTGTATGCAGATGATACACAGATTTATTATTCACGACCGATTGGGCTTGGGGAGGACCTTGTGGTGAGATTAAATGAAGAACTGGAAATAATCGAGGTTTGGGCAAAAACTAACTGCCTTTGTTTAAACGCCGCTAAAACGCAGGTTCTACCTATATCTGCTCAGTCTATTGATCTTGACAATCTATCGCCAATTTTGTTGGGGGAGACTGAATGGAGTTTTCGGAATTTTGTCACTAATCTTGGTTTTAAAATGAATTCACGTTTAACCTGCACAGATCAATCAATGCATCTCTAAAATATACTTTACCTTAATTAATCTTTGGCATGCTTGTTAGTATGTCAAGTGATACAAAACTAAAACTTGTACAATCGTTAGTCGTTCCCACATTTCTTATTTCGAAATAGTTTATGGAAATCTAGATTATGCGTTAAAGAATAAAATTACGCTAGCTTTAAACAATGCTGCTAGATTCATTTATAGTAAGAAAAAATTTGATCATATTTCGCTTTTCTCAAAAAACATTCTGGGCTGTAGTATACAAAACTACCTAAACTTTCGAAATATGGTATTTTTATTTAAATTAATTAGGAACCGTAAACCTGACTATCTTTACCGCGTGTTAAAATTTGTGCAATCGTCAATTCAGTTGCGGGTCTATATGGTTCCTAGCCATCTTTTTATCCGTCTTCCATCTATAATTTTTAGAGTTATATAAACTTGTAATCCATCTTCCATCTATAATTTTTTGAGTTATATAAACTTGTAATCTATACCTTTGATGAATCTTAGCTTAAGATTAATCATGTTACCTATTTTGTATATTTGTACGCTTAAAAACTTCAAGTTTCACTGTACTTACAACGTTAATAAATGAAATGAAATGAAATGAGATAGATTACACAGCCCCACAGAAAAAAAAGGGGTAAGTATGTTCTCGGGAGGGGACAGGTCATTCCACATGTATTTTGGGTCGCTGAACACGAGTCCGTAGTCAGAATTCAAAAGTTAGCTCTTGTGTTTTGTATGAAAATAACTAAAATTTACGATATTTTTGGTCGACTTTGAGCATTTTTAGGTCAGAATTAGTTACTTTGAGTTACAAATAACGTTTGAATATATGGTGGGTGTTGAATGATCAACATTTAAAGTAATTTTTATATAAAGTTACGAGATTGAGCTAGTCACTATGTCTCTAAAACTCGAAAAACGGTAGGTTTTTGAGATTAAAAAAAAACAAGAGCTAACTGTTGAATTCTGACTACGGATTCGTGTTCAACGACCCAAAATCCATATGGATCGACCTGTCTTCTCCTGAGAACATACCACTTTTTTTTCTGTGGGGCTGTGTTATTTACGATACCATGATATTTATAACCTGTAAATGGTTGACGTTTTCCCATTAAAACATAAACAGTGGTATTTGATCCGAGCCGGTTTTACCTGTTTTCGCAGTATCTTCATCTTGAAGGCGGTAGCCCTATTTTATCTTATTCTGTGATTTAGAAATTTAATACATTTTAATAATAAGCAATAAACACACACATATATTTTTATTGTGTTTTTGTTTTTTCTTTGTCTAATACAATTCATTATTAACTACAAACTATTTTTTAGTAGCACTGACCCTCGTGTAGTTGCATAGTGACAGGCATTTTGAAGTAAGCTTCCTGAGTGCTTGGGTCACATACACCGTCCATAATAACATCATTTACTCCTGATTTTAAAATGCGAAAATTGATTTCACTATAATTTAACTGCGCGTAAAGATAAATCGGAAGGCGGTTGCTCATCACCCATAGGCTTTGCTCAGGCGCCTGGTCAACCTTCAAATCATTGGGAAATTGCAGAAGTTGTTGCCGCTCACTTAGTAGCATACCCAAATTACCGCGCACATATGGTTTAGCGGTGTCCCAGCAGCCGATGTTATCACGATGCACCTGAGTATAAAACATAACCCCATTTCGAGCAATATGCGATGCAGATGATTGACCAAAGTAACCACGATCTCCTACTTCAATGAATTGCTTGGCAACTTCTTGGAAGTTGGAATTCCATAGGCTTTCGTTTCGTAGCAGTTCGGTAGAAACAGCAAATTCCTGAAATCATAAAACAGAAAAGTACAACTTATACATATGCACCTACACAATTATGAATACATATATGTGACCCGGTCTATGAAAAGGTGGCTTATAACTAAAAAAAAAATTGCGAGAAACAGCTGTTAAAGATCACCAATGCCATATGCTTCCACAGAAATCAAAAAGCATATATTAATAAGAGGTACCAGTCCTCTATGTTCGATGCTACTCGATGTTTTATATTAGGGTTACATGGGTTCCTCTTTGTGCTTTGTCCTTAATCGTTTCAAATTATTTGAGTCAAAGTTTGCATTTTATGAGTTGGAATTGAGTAGAGGTAAAAAGTAATCAAACGGTATGAGCTGATTAAACGACTCAATTTCATTCAGTGGCAATGAATTTCACATGAAATAATTTTTGATGCAAAAATTCAAGTTGATACCAAAAAAAAATCCTTTTGTAACATATGTATAATTTTAGTATCATAAATACTCTTACCTTTAGTACTATGTAGCATAAGAATAATTGTACACAGCAACCCTTGTAATAAAAGCACTAAGCTGCGTTCCACAACAGCTGTAAGTGGTATCCCGCAAAAGCTTTTATTTATTGGGAAGCTGTTAGCAAAAGCTTCTAACGAAAAGCAATAAAAGAAGAGCTCTCGAGAGGTAAGTTCACTCGAGAGGTAAGTAACACATTTGCAATATTCAGTTGAACAGTGCCAAACTGGTCGCTAATGTTGTGAATAATAATATAGTTCACAATAATATGAATAATAACAATTTAGCAATATTATGTTGAACAGTGATAAACTGGTCGCTAATATTGTTCACACGGCTCTGCTGGCAAGAATAGGTTCAACAAAAATAAGCACAAAAACTGTGAATGTGGTCTTGTCTGGGACCATCCTAAATGTCGAACTACGTTTTCAGTAAAATCGGGACTGCTCGCTTTCGCGAAATATCCCACTTTAACCCTGTAGGAGCTTCAAAAAATATATTTGACCAAAAAATCTTTTCAAAAATAGCTTTTGTATGTTTGTTAGTGTAGATGGTTTCTATTACTCACATAAATTAACAAAAGTCACAGTTTTTAAAAAAAAATGCAAAACTACTATTAAATAAAATTAATTATTCGTTTTTAGGGCAGTAGTTACAGCACCTTTTTTTGTAATGCAAAAAAAAAAAAAGTACTTCTTATGATTTTTCCGTTTCCGAGAAAAAATGTTTTTAGACCCCAAAATTAGTATAAATTGAACAAGCGCCCTGTACTCTGGGTGCTCTCATATTATATGACTATCAGCTCATATATAACCCAAGGTTTACGAAGCATTATCTAAGATAAGAAAAAATTGTGGTATGTCGCAATTATTTTATACAGATTTTCAAAGTTGCCCGAAATCACAAAATCATGTTTTTGACACATTTTTGAAAAATTATATAAATTTACCCCGGTAACTTGGAAATAGTGTCAATTGACACTTTTGCGCTTTTATAAATGGAAATAGTGTCAATTGACACTATTGCTATTTTAGGCAGCGGTTGTCTGCGCAGCGCAGTGTTGTAAGAGATGGATTTTTATTATATGATTATTTACAAAATTATTTATTTATTTATTTATTTATTATTATTATTCGTCTACAGAAAATCTTACAGACTACTTGCTAGTTAAATATTTTAAATAAATTCAATTTAAAGTTGTAAATACACATTTAAATTAAAATCAACAGCCTCAGAATATGTGTTGCATAATCGAATACATCTTGATATTGGGTCATTATATGCATAGGAAGAATTGTGCGCAGGAACAGTAAAGAGTCTGACCTGTCTAAGCTCGCGTACTGGATGGTTAAAATTAAGTGATTCATAGATTTCAGAACAGCTGATTTTGCCATTGATGATGTTATAAATGAACATAATCGAAAAGTAGCTTCTTCTGTCTGCCAGGCTTGTCAGTCCTAACAACTTCTGCCTTTCCAAGTAACTAGGCATACCGTCAGGCCAATGAAGTTTGTATAACGCAAACTTGGTAAACATTCTTTGCACCCTTTCTATTTTGTGCGAGTGAATTTGGTAGTATGGACTCCAAATGATGCAACAATAATCTAAAAGACTACGCACCAATGAGATATGTAACGATTTTAAAGTCATTGGATCAGAGAAGTCGGCGGAGTTTATACGTATGAAACCAACCATTGAGAAGGCCTTAGACACAATGTGATCTACATGCTTTACGAAAGTTAATCTAGAGTCAAAAATAATACCTAAGTCCTTAAACAGTGTATTCCTTACTATTATTTTATCATCTAATGAATAAACGAAACTATAAGGAATACTTTTCCTTGTGTATGAAACCACACAACATTTTTGTACATTAAAATGTAGGTTATTAACAGAGCACCATCTGTAAAGATTATCCAGATTGGCTTGAAGCTCTCGGCAATCCGTCAAATTGCCTATTTTCATAAAAAGCTTGACATCATCAGAGAACATTAAGCACTCCGCTCTAGCAAATGTATTGGCAAATCACACTGGTTTACAGCCAAAATGCACCAGAGACGCCATAGTGAAATTCCTATGTAAAATCACCTCCTAATTCCGAAAATCAAGGTTATTTTTACTTGAATGGTACCGTTTTTGAGATATTTACGATTTACCGTTATTTCAAAAAACAAAAAAAAGGCGCCACTTAATCGTGTATATCTCAAGAACAAACTGAGCTCTTCTAAAACGGTTTAAAAAATTTGAAAGCTTATAAAATTTACTATAATCAGTACATACAACACTTTTTGCTAGGTCCTGCAGATTCAAACATATTGAACAATCATTACGGATTTTTTAAATTTTTTTTGTAAAAATATAAAAAAATTTGTACTTTGCGAGGAAGCATCTCGAAAACGTTTTGTTTTTTTTGCAGATATTTTTCCCCCCCTCTAAGCTCTGTTTTATTACAAAAAAAATAAGCTATCAGTGAACAAAATCGATGAACTTATACAAAAGTTATAAGCATTCAAGTAAATATATCCATTTAATGCTTAAGTACCCTACTGGTACATATGTGTTAGTATTCGTATATCAGTTAGTTAGCAGGTAGATTTTCGAAAAGTTATTAGATACAAAAAGCTGTTAGTGTCGTTTTCTCAAACCTAGGTACATTTTAAACAAGAGCATATTTTTGAGGCAGGTAGTGTTTTCTTTGTAGAACTAGGGAACCTTTTTGTTTAGGTAGGCTTGAATTTTTACTGGATCTAAGTATAAATAAGAGTACATGCGCCTTGTTCCTTCATAATATCTGCAAGGCTCGCCGGATACTGTTCAGTTTATAATTGCAGTTTATAACCCGTCATTTACTTAAAAATAAAAAATGAATAAAAGGGCGCGAGAGTTTGAGTGTACATATGATCCAGATATGTTCTGTTTCATCTGCGGTCAATTTATTGTTAAAAGTATGAGACGTGTGTTTTCAAATCCTTTGAAAGTTACATACTATAAGTGTTTTGGAATTGAGCCTAAAAACAATGAAAAACCATGGCCACCGAACACTGTGTGCACCACATGCCGAGTCGAATTGATTTCTTCGGAAACCGGAACAAAAAGGTACGTTGTAAAAATTAGGAATTTGTTCCCTTTTAATGCATAGCTGACTAATTTCTGAAACTATCTATTTAGGCGACGTGTGAAATTTATTACACCAATGAAGTGGAGGGAACCAACTTGCCATTCAACGGACTGCTATATTTGTACTACAAAAGTACTTGGAGTTGGAAAGTCCAGAAAAGTAACCTATGCGAGCGTATCTACAGTGTCATTACCAGAACTAATTTCAACAGAAGCGACATTGCCAGAATCAAATTTAACTTTAGTTCCGGCTCCAGTTTCATTGTCAACAGTAGTATCTGATTACGCGGCATCATGTTGTACTGCACAAGCACAACTCAATGATTGGATAAGGGATTTGGAATTGTCAAAGGAAAAGGCCGAACTACACGCCTCTCGAATGCAACAATTTAAATTTGTTTCATCCGATGTTAAGGTAACATATTATAGAACTCGTCACGAAGAATTTTCCAAGTACTATACGAAGGAGGACAGTGTTTGTTACTGCAAAGACATTGCTGGTCTATTCAAACAATTTGGTGAACCATATGATTCAAAAGAGTGGCGATTGTTCATAGACGGCAATAAATTAAGTTTAAAGGCCGTATTATTGCATATTGGCAACCAAAAGCCATCCATCCCGATCGCGCATGCAGTAAATACGAAGGAAACATATGAGATAATGCAAAAATTGCTCAAGTTAATCAAATACGAAGAACATGATTGGAAAATATGTGCCGATCTTAAAGTCGTTGGAATGCTATGTGGTCTACAAAGTGGATACACAAAATACTGTTGCTTTCTATGCAAATGGGATAGCCGAGCTCGTCAAGACCACTACATCATAAAGGATTGGCCAGAACGAATCGAGTTTCAAGTTGAGGTAGATAACATAAAATACTCTCCACTTATAAAGAAGGAAAAAATAATTCTACCTCCGCTCCACATGTTGTTGTTGTTGTTGTTAGCAGTGCTTCGCCCTGCCCAAAGGGCCAGAACACTCCTAGTTGTCATCGGGCTCTTCTAACGGAAGTCCAAGGAAACGCGCTGTTTCAACAGGGTTGGACCAAAGTGATAAGGGAGTTAGAAGAGTATGTTCCGAAGAACACGAAAAGAGATGTTGCGTGTCATGGGGGGCCATACCGCATGCAGGGCATGTGTTTGGTATGGTAGGGTTCAGTCTGGACAAATAGGAGTTCAGCCTATTGCAATATCCAGACCGAAGTTGAGCCAGCATGACTCTAGTCTCCCTCGGAAGGACACGTTCTTCCTCAGCAAGAACGGGTGGTTGGGCACCAATAACGGGGTTCACAGGCCGGGATCTGAGGGATCTGTCCACCGACTCAGTGTGGAGGTCCTTTAGGGCCCGCCTATGGTCCCGCAGATCAAACGGCAACGAGATGTGATGCCGGATCTCATCATAATGCTTCCGGAGATGCTTCCTTATGTCTCTAGGGGGCGGAGTTTCATCCAATAGCTGTCGATTTGGATGACTGGGACGGTGGCAGTTCAGAAGGAACTGCCTACTTAAAAGTTCCGCATGCTCGCGAACGTTGAGCATTTGAGCCTCCTGGTGGAGATGAGACTCAGGAGACATAAGCAAACAACCCGTTGCAGTTCTGATGGCGGTGTTTTGGCAGACCTGCAATTTCCTCCAGTTGGTGTCGTGAAGGTTAGGCGACCATATGGGCGCAGCATAATCAATAACCGGTCGGCCAATAGCCTTATAGGTGACCAGCAACGTTTCTTTGTCTTTGCCCCAAGTACTGCCGGCGAGTGACTTGAGGATCTTGTTGCGGCTTTGTACCTTTGAAGCTATTGCGGTGGCATGATTAGCGAAGGTGAGGCTATTGTCGAATGTAACCCCTAGAATTTTGGGGTGGTTGACAGTAGGTAGTGGAACACCATCTACGTGGACATTCAACTCCTGCCCCATCTGCGCAGTCCACGTGGTGAACAACGTCGCCGTAGATTTAGTCGGGGAAAGAGTCAGGTTCCGCTCTGTGAAGAAGCAGGAAAGGTCGCGCAGGTAGTAATTCAGTCTCGTACAAAGTTCGTCTGTCGAAGGTCCTTTGCCCGTGGCCATCACAGTGCAGTCGTCAGCGTACGAAACGATGGAGACCCCCTCTGGTGGGGGAGGGAGGCTCGAGATGTAGAAGTTAAACAGAAGGGGTGAAAGAACACCACCCTGCGGAACCCCTTGTCTAATTCTTCTAGGTCTACATCTCTCGTTTCGAAACTGCACTGACGCCAGCCGACCGTTCAAGTAGTTAGCGGTCCACCTTTTTAGGCCGGCAGGAAGCGGTGTCTCCTCCAGGTCTTCAAGGAGTGTGGCGTGGTTGACCGTGTCGAAGGCTTTCGACAGGTCAAGTGCCACGAGAACCGTCCTGTGGTTTGGTTGGTGTTGGTTCAAACCGAAGTTAATCTGCGTCGTGATGGCGTTCAAAGCTGATGTTGTGCTATGGTTTTTACGGAAGCCATGTTGATGATTGGCCAGCTGCAGGTTTGCAGTATAATATGGGAGCAGAATAGCCTCTAACAACTTCACTACCGGCGAAAGGAGAGATATCGGACGATAAGAGTCTCCTTGATTTGCCGGCTTCCCAGGTTTTAGGAGGGGGACCACAGTCGCATGTTTCCAGATATCTGGTATAACGAAGGTGGACAGTGAGAGGTTGAATAGAGCCGCCAAGTACTTGTGCCCCTCGTGGCCTAGGTGTTTCAGCATCTTCATGGCAATTCCGTCGGGTCCGAGTGATCTTGAAGGTTTGGCCTTCTTTATAGCTTCCTTGACCTCTGCAGCGGAGACGACAATGGGCGCGGCTGTGTGTTTGTGCGCGCGTCGGATGGCTTTTCTCTTAGCCCTATCCGCAGGAGAATGCAGTATAAATTGCCGGCAGAATGCGCTCGCGCATATCCTGGGGTCCGACTTGACGTTATCGCCGAAAGCAATGGCGACCTTATCATTGTATTTGGTCCGGTTGGATAGGGCCTTGACTGTCGACCATAATTTGCCGACCCCGCCGGAGAGGTTGCAAGTACGTTCGTTTTTCTGTCGTTATGAAGTCGGACGGTCGTTCGATGTCTAGTAGGATGGGTAGGTGGTCAGATGCCAGTGTAAGCATAGGTTGCCAGTTAACGTGGTTGATAAGGCCCGCACTTGAAATGGAGATGTCTGGCGAACTGTGGCAGTTACCTGCCACCCTAGTGGGGGCATCTCCATTCAATGTACAGAATGCCGAATTATCTATTTGCTCTGCGAGTGCGTGCCCTCTTCTATCTGCTGGCAAGTTGGAGTGCCAGAGATCGTGATGTGCGTTGAAATCACCTAAGATGAGGCAGTTATCGCCCCTTAGCAACGCACTAATATCAAGGCGATAATCACGGGGACAGCACGTAACAGGGGGAATGTATATATTTAACACTCGCAGGTCGACGTCGCCTGTCCGGACTGCTATGCCCTGGCATTCAAGGGTAGAGTCCCTGGGGTCAACGTCAGGAGCAAACAGATTATATTGTACAGTATGGTGTGTAATGAATGCGAGGCCGCCCCCATGACCGCTGGGACGGTCTTTCCTATGTACGTTGTACCCATCACGAGTACGTAAGTCCGAGTTAGCATTCAGTTTGGTCTCCTGAATGGCGGCCAGTTTAATGTTGTTCGACTTCATAAAGTCTGTTATCTCCGCGATCTTACCAGCTAACCCGTTGCAGTTCAGCTGTAGGATTTTGAAGTGTGTCGGGAGGGAGGGTGGAGGCATGCTGGGGGTAAGGGACGGATGCGGTTGCCCAGGTGGAGGTGGGCATAGTCCCAAGCTGTGACGCAGTCTAGGGTTCAGCGCGTCTTGGCCGATGTTGTGTGGCGTGGAGGGCGGCTGAGTACTGCAGCAAGGGGCAATAAATGCATCCGTCCAAAGGTTCCTGTTTGCGAGCCCAGAGCACATATGGATGTGGCACAGGCCAAGGCAGTTATTGCACTTAACCGATGCCGCAGGCGTATATAGTCTTTGCCGACAAACAGTGCTCGTGGTGAAAGGTACGAGGAGGTTATGTTCCTGACCCACGTGCATGCTGGAAGTAGGGGGGGGGCGAGAGTGGGGACTGAGGTGAGGCGGGAGCAGCAAGGCTGCAGGTCGTGAAGACCGGGCCACTGTCGTGGCCATTTGATGATGGTAGGTGCGGTGTGTGTGCGCCGGAGCGACGAGAACCGCGGGACGCGCGTGTGCGCGAACAACATGGTGCCTCAAAAGTACTGAAAAAAGTACGGGTTCTGGGGATGGCAGGGTTAAGCCCTGAGCATCCAGATCTATGCAACCATCTCTTGCATTTACTGCATTGAACGGAATGTGAACGTTTAACATATATTTTCTTCCAGCAGACGCAGCAGATCCATTCTCTCGGTCCGGGGTTGGATTCGATACCAGCCCGTAGCAAGAGACATTGGAGCAACCCTGCTGCAAGGGATTGCTCCGAGGATGACAATTTAGGAGTGGGATTGGACAAATTGGACAGGGTTACACTGAAATAACAGCCCTTGGCCGGGTAAAACCCGGGTCATTCCGGTACGTAGAACCGGCTGTTGTGGGAATGCCGTAATGATTGTTCACTATGTTTGAATTTGCAGGACCTAGCAAAAAGTGTTGTATGCACTGATTATAGTAAATTTTATAAGCTTTCAAATTTTTCAAACCGTTTTCGAATAGCTCAATTTGTTCTTGAGATATACACGATTAAGTGGAGCCATCTTTTTTGTTTTTTGAAATAACGCTAAATCCTTGATTTTCGGAATTAGGAGGTGATTTTACATAGGAATTTCACTATGGCGTCGCTGGTGCATTTTGGCTGTAAACCAGTGTTATATGCATTGTCATTATATCAATTTTTATTTCTATATACATTTATAAATATAAACTAAAATTTTACGTATCACCTGAACTGCAATTGCCAACGCGAAGCATTGAAAATATAACAAATGGACCATTCTTGCAGTTAAAAACGAATTTGTAGTAATTTTCCGTAATTTCTCATAAACCACTTGCTTTCATAGCAACTTTTCATAAAACTCTTTTTGCTTATTACGCAAATACCGCTTGAGGACAATCGACTTAAGAGGGGAAGAGTTAACTTGTAACAAGTTAAGACCACCTACATTGCGTGAAACAGGATCGCCTATTACAAAATAGCCCATCCAACCCCCATAAATTATTCCTCAATAATCACCCATAAATTGCTCATAGTAATGGCCATAAATTCTTCTTAATAATTGCTTACAACAAAGTAAAATCATTCTAAAGAATTCTACCCGAAATATGATCACTCATAATTCGGTCAACTCAAATAAATTCCCAAGCATTGCATTTCTTCAACATGATCACCTACCCTACTCCGATCGCACGTCATAAATTACAATGCAATTTATCGCAGCTAAACAAATAGGTGACAAAAAATTCTTTAATCTTTTTGCCGAAATACTACTACTCATATTTCGGCCAACCCAAATAAAATTTCCAAAACACTTTGCGCAATATGATCGCTAACCCAAGTCCGATCGCACTTAATAAATTATGAATGCAAGCCTAAGCGTTTTTGTCCAAAAACGATTAAGCAACAGTCGAAAAGTATGTCACTTGACACGTCACATACATCCAAACCTGAACCGGCCATACGGTAACATGTCGAGCCAGCATTATGCGAATATAGGTCACACTGAAAAATGCAACAATAAATCATTTACATAGGAAATACTTTCCAATATTTCCAGCACATAGGGAAAATAGGGCATGTGCAGTTGCAGCGCAGGCACAACGCTAGTATAAATCTGTGGTCGTAAGCAATAATCGCCTAAGTCGACTTAAGAACGAAATGAGTTATGCATCCTACCATATTCAACTAATCAAACTTTATATTTACGCGAAATCCCCATAATCCTAACTTGTTTTGTTATTTAGATATTAATAAAGTCATTATAGCTTAACTCGCTAGCTAGCCCTATCACATTTACTATACGAGCCAAAGTATACTTAAGAAAATTTTCAGATACAATATTGTTTTTATTAAAATGACCTATATTAACTTACGTTTTTTTGCACATTGTTTTTTTGTAGTTTGCCACAAATAATGAAGTTGTTATAAAAGCCAATGTAAAGATAAGATTTTATTGCTTTTTGCGATTGTAAATTTAAATGTACTTAATTCAATATATGCCACGTAAAAAGCAAAACATTCCTTTACAATAAAAGCCTTAGTCAACATAGTCATTATTATGCGATAATTTACGTTTGTAAAAAGCACTTTTAAATCTTTTTTCTAAATATCTCTTAAACAGAATCAAGTTGCATTACAATTTTTAACCAAAGCATTCTGCCTACAAAGATCTCCGATGTTCGATATAATTGTTTCCATATCTCCTTTCAGAATTTTTCAAAAACGCTTCTTTATATAAAAAGCTATTTATCTCGGAAGTATACTTTTCGACTTAGGCGATTATTGCTTATGACCACAGAAATAAGACAATTTTTGTAAATTAGTTAAGTCTATTTTCGATCTTCAATAAAGAAAGTGCTCCTGAGCGAGAGCACAAACGCACAAAACATTCGTTTTGTTAACTTATATGTCGATATGTATGCAATTCAAAAAGGGTAAGTATTTAGGTATATATGTATGTAATTCAAAAAGGGTAAGTATTTAGGTATATATCTGTGGTCGTAAGCAATAATCGCCTAAGTCGACTTAAGAACGAAATGAGTTATGCATCCTACCATATTCAACTAATCAAACTTTATATTTACGCGAAATCCCCATAATCCTAACTTGTTTTGTTATTTAGATATTAATAAAGTCATTATAGCTTAACTCGCTAGCTAGCCCTATCACATTTACTATACGAGCCAAAGTATACTTAAGAAAATTTTCAGATACAATATTGTTTTTATTAAAATGACCTTATTAACTTACGTTTTTTTGCACATTGTTTTTTTGTAGTTTGCCACAAATAATAAAGTTGTTATAAAAGCCAATGTAAAGATAAGATTTTATTGCTTTTTGCGTTTGTAAATTTAAATGTACTTAATTCAATATATGCCACGTAAAAAGCAAAACATTCCTTTACAATAAAAGCCTTAGTCAACATAGTCATTATTATGCGATAATTTACGTTTGTAAAAAGCACTTTTAAATCTTTTTTCTAAATATCTCTTAAACAGAATCAAGTTGCATTACAATTTTTAACCAAAGCCTACAAAGATCTCCGATGTTCGATATAATTGTTTCCATATCTCCTTTCAGAATTTTTCAAAAACGCTTCTTTATATAAAAAGCTATTTATCTCGGAAGTATACTTTTCGACTTAGGCGATTATTGCTTATGACCACAGATATGTATATACGAGTATGTATGTAATGCAAAAAGGGTAAGTATGCTAATCAAATTGGATTAGGTTTTCTTCCATGTCTTCAACATGACAGCCGGCCTGCGGGGCTGACGTCCGTAGGAGTTCTTGCAACCGTTGGAGCGTGCTCTTCGCTTCACCAAGTTTCTTATATTGCGCTGATTTAAATTTTGGCGCCTCCGAGTCGTTGCTCTCTCGATGGTACGGGTGACGCGACTAGTGGTAACCAGAATGAAAACGACAAGCGGCATCTGTCAAAATATTTTTCACGTGTTCTTATGGGGAGGACAAAGCGGCAATCAATCACAGATGCCGCTGTCGCCAGATTAAATCTAATTCTATTTTAACAAGCGGCAGATGGTGGCGTTTTGTTTTTTTTTGACAATAAAAACGAAAGGAAGAGTAAATAACTTGTAAAATAAGATCCAATTATTACAGAATATGTCTCTTTCACACTTTTTACAAAATTTTTTTCTACTTTTCAAGATGAAATTATTTCATGAAGAGTTTTCTCTTTTTTTAAGTAGAGAAACGGCAGCAAATATGGTTATATTAGGAGATTTTAGTTTTGATTTATTGAGCACTAATGCTGTACTAGATGACTATGTTGCGCTCTTGGCTGACCACGGTTTATTTTCGCTCATTCATGAGGTTACCAGGCCAGAATCAGGAACATGCATAGACCATGTTTATGGTAGGCTGAAAGATATTGAAGATAATATGTGTGTCGGGATTAATCTTGACCTTGGAATTTCCGACCATTGCATGACTGGCATTGAATTAAAAAATTTAAATGTTACTACTCGAAATACTAATCGCAATACTCTTTCACTTACCAAAAAAATTAATTTTAATGTCCTCAATGAATCACTTCGCTATGAGAACTGGGAAGCTGTTTTTGAAGATCGTAATGTAGTCAAATCATATAATTTATTTATAAAAATTCTCACGATGCACATAAGTAATGCAAGTATATCCCTATTTCCAAAACCATCAACACTAAGGCTCAAACCATGGATAACTCATCCATTATTAAAAAAGATTAAACTGAAAAATGCATTAAGGAAAAAATGCAACAGACATACGACTAACACTAAGCTTAGGAATCGTGTACGTCGTTTGACACTTAAATTAAATAAAGAAATACGCTGTAGGCGCGATAACTATTTCTGGCATCTGCTTTCAACAGCACAAGGTAACCCCAAAAGAGAATGGGGTGCTGTTAATAGAATTATAAACCGAAATCCAGAAAGGAGTTCTGATTCACTTGTGTTAAGCGTGGATGTTGTGGATGTCTCAGAGCCTTTGGTTGTTGCGAATGAACTAAAATTTATTTTGTAAATGTAGGAGTATCCAGTATAGGGGGATGGAATTCACACCACCCAGGAATAGCTTTTTCTTTGACCCCATATCAGGTTCAGAAATTCTGAAAATAATTAAAACTCTGAACAATTCTGGTTCAAGTGGTAGTGACAACATTGCCAATCACACGTTGAAAAGCATCTCGCTTAATATTGTTGATATTTTAAAACATCTATTTAATTTGAGTATAGTCTCCGGAGTTTTTCCAGAAGACCTAAAATGTGCTAATGTATTAAAGCTTTTTAAAAATGGAAACCAAAATGACAAAAATAACTATAGGCCTATACCTCTCCTATCGTCAATCTCAAAAGTTTTCGAGAAAGCAGTGAAAACAAGGATACTAGCATATTTAATTAAAATAAAATTTTTTAGCCAAAAACAATTTGGTTTTACGTCCAGGCTCTCAACTGAAGATGCTCTTTTAGACTTTTCTTCTTTTATATATAAGGCAATTGATCAAAGAAAGTGTTGTGCTAGTCTTTTTGTAGACATAACAAAAGCATTCGATATGGTTGACCATAGTATACTAATAAGCAAGCTTAGCTCCGCAGGTTTTCGTGGTGAAATTCTTAATTGGTTTAAGTCCTACTTAACGAATAGAGTTAGGAAAGTTAAAATTGGGAATCATGTAAGTGAACCCAGGCCTATAACCGTAGGCGTACCCCAGGGATCGGTTCTTGGACCAATCTTATTTTTAATATACATTAACTCAGTATTCTCCTTGCCATTTAATGGTAGCGTAACGGCCTTTGCTGATGACCTTGCTATCGCATATGGATCAAACAATTCGTTTAATCTTTTTTCTGATATTAGTCATGATGTTTACTTATTAAGATCTTGGTTTGCGAGTCATAACCTCGTGGTGAGCAACAAAACAAAGTTAATGTATTTCAACCTTTGCGGAAAGAAAATACCACAAAACGAAGTGGTTTTTCACGGTTCTAGCTGTAAGCGTCATCGTTTGTGTTCAAGTAATGGTACTCAGCAATACTCTTCTTTCACTTTTGGTGAATCAGCAAGATGCGACACCAAATGCTTTACTATCGAAGTCGTCTCAAACTTCAAGTATCTGGGAGTTATAATTGACCAAAATCTAAGTTGGTCTTCGCATATTTTGGCTGTGAAAACTTACATGCTTTCAGCTGATCGTTCCTTTTAAACCTAAAAAGGTTGTCGTGCTCAAATAGAATATTGGCACTAGTGTACCATGGACTAGTCCACTCTAAATTGCAGTATGGGATCAGTATCTGGGGTGGTGCCTACGCCAGTAAGCTTTATCCGCTTCTAGTCCTTCAGAAACGTTTCATTAGAAGAATGTGTAACGCCGGTCGCCTATCGCACTCCATGGATCTTTTCAAAAAATTGAATATTCTTCCCGTGCGACACCTATACTATTTCAAAGTTTTAAAAAATTTGTTTAAAAGAAGCGGGTACACGCAAAGCCCGATTTTCAGCCATTATACGTTAAGAAGTAACTCATCATCACAAGTAACAATACCTAATTTTCGAACCACAATTCTCTTCTTTGAAAATACAGTGTAGGAAAGTCCTGCCGATGGTTGCAATCTGTTTGCAAATTACTTTCAGAGAGTGTATCAAAAGTGGGAAGCTGTTAGTAATCATACAATTGAACATTTGCCCTTAGGCAATATCGATAGTTTAACGATTTCCTCGGATGAAGTCGAGCTTGCGATTTCTAGTCTAGATAACAGCACCTGCGTGGATCATGAAGGTTTTGCTCCAATATTTTTTAAGCTGCATTCAGCGTTTGTATCAACTCCAATAGCGCATATTTTCAATAAGCGTATCGATAATACAACCTTTCTAGATTGTTGGAAATTAGGTTCAATTGTCCCTATATACAAGTCTGGTAATCGCAATAACGTTTGCAATTACAGACCTATTGTAAAGCCAAGCACCATTTCAAAGCTATTCGATGTCGTACTTCAAAAAAGACTTATGAATCAGGTAAATTGTGTAATATCGCAATTCCAACACGGCTTTATACCACAAAAGTCGACTTGCACAAATCTAATGCTAATTACGAATAAAATTGTAAATGCTCTCGAAGATCAAGCACAGCTTGACGTAATTTATACTGACTTTTCGAAAGCCTTTGATAAGGTTGATCATGCAATTTTGATCAACAAGCTCAGGGCTTTCGGTTTCAACGGAAAAATTTTAAATTTCTTTCATAGTTTCTTAGCAGGAAGGAAACTATTTGTCAAAATGGGCACCACTAGCTCTTCTATATCAGTAAACGCATGGTCAGGTATACCGTAGGGAACGCATTGCGGTCCACTCCTATTCCTTATATTAATCAATGATTTGCCAAATCTTTTAGCAAAAGCAGAGTGTTTAATGTTCGCTGATGATGTGAAGCTCTTTATCAAAGTACGTAATTTGACTGATTGCCTCGATCTTCAGTCAGATCTAAATAATTTGCATAGTTGGTGCGCAGTCAACAACTTACATCTTAATATCCAAAAGTGTTGTGTTGTTTCATATGCAAGAAAAAGTAATCCTTATAATTTCGCCTACTCATTAGATGGGAAAATATTAGAAAGGAATACGCTGTTTAAGGACTTAGGTCTTATATTTGATTCGAAACTAACTTTTATAAAGCATATCGACCATATTGTGTCTAAAGCTTTCTCAATGGTTGGATTCATACGTCGTAACTCCGCCGAATTCTCTGACCCAATGACCTTAAAATCACTGTATATCTCGCTGGTGCGTAGTCTTCTAGACTATTGCTGCATTATTTGGAGTCCTTACTTCCAAATCCACTCTCACAAAATAGAAAGGGTGCAAAAAATATTTACCAAGTTTGCTTTATGTAAACTTAATTGGCCTGACGGCGTGCCTAATTATCTGGGAAGGCGCAAACTGTTAGGATTGACAAGCTTGTCGGACAGAAGGAGCTACTTTTCAATAATGTTCATATATAACATTATCAATGGTAAAGTTAATTGTACTCAAATCTATGAGTCAATAAATTTTAACCACGCAGAGCGTGAACTTAGACAGGTTAGACTTTTTACTGTTCCTGCGCATAGATCTACCTATGCATATAATGAGCCAATATCGAGATGCATTCGATTATGCAACAGATATTCCGAGGCTATTGATTTTAATTTGAGTGTAAATACCTTTAAACTGAATTTATTTAAAATATTTAATTAATCAAGTAGTCTGTAAGATTATCTGTAGACGAAGTAATAAATAAATAAATAAATAAATAAATTTTTCGTAACTTTTACAGCACTGTATCATGTAAACTATATAATAAACTACCTACCGATGTACAAATCATTCGAAGGCTACCAGCGTTTCTGAGGGGAGTGAAACAATGGCTACTTGGTTTCAATCATGAGAGTATAGAAATTCTGCTGCGACCTATCATATAAATTCTTTCTGTCAATTAACATTGAAGATTTTTGCATTATATAAAAATATTATATAAAAATATTCTGTAATCTTTACTTTTGCTTTAGATAAAAATGTATACTCTTTCCATGTACTAATAATCAATTTATTGTAAGCAATTTATTTATATATTATTATAATTTGTTATTATTATGCGCCCCACAAGCATTTTAAATTTAAAAAAATTAGGATATGGCATTTCCACTGCTTTTAGTGAGCACTTTATGTCATTAACTATTTTCTTGTTTAAGTGATATTTTATATTGTAATACATAAAAAATTGTGAACAAACTTAAAAGAAAATAATGAATATACAATACAATACAATACAATTGATGCAGTAGCGATGGCGTAACGAGTGTTGACGGCAACATAGACGGCATTTTCCCAACTCCATGGTAAGATCTGCAGAGAGAAGAGGTAAAATACGAAATAAGTCAAGTTAGAACAGACTTCAAGGTGGATGGCTTTAGTGGAGAAGCAGACAAAAACGCAGACATAGGCTTTGGAGTATGAGGCTCGTCGTAAGGTGGAGGTTTTGACGAGGAAGGGGCCAGCAAAATCAATTCCGGTGGTATGAAATGGGAGAGTGTACGTCGATCTTTCGGGTTTCAGCGCGGCCATGATCTGGGAGTTCATCTTTTGCCTGTGTATCGTACAGGTTTTGCAGTGGAAAATACAAGACTTAATCCTTTGTTTTAAACGCGGAATATAATACTCTTGTTGCACCATTCTGATCATTAGCTGCTTTTCGGCGTGTAGTAAGAGAGTGTGGGTGAACTCTAGAAAAAGCGAGCAGAATCTTGAAGCTTCGGGAATTATAATTGGGTGACGTTCGTTGTAGCTGAGGGCGGCGAAACTGAGGCGACCGTTGACCCGTAATATTCCTTCCTTGTCTAACATCGGGTTGAGTGGTAATAGTGAGCTTTTTTGCTAATTGGCTTTGAGGCTTTTAGTAATGAGATTGCTTCGCTATAGTAATAGTATAGTGGAATATGAGGAGAAGCGCGTCAGTGGATCCGGGGTGTCCACAGTGTGCAATACTTAAATGCGCTTCTGCTCTGGCGGACTGTGGTTTTGAGGCATCGTCTTGGGCCATGAAGTGGGAGTTTTAGAGAGACACTCGGGGCCTTTCCACCACAGGGAGGATTCGGCTAATTCTTGGGGTTTGCATCCACGAGTTCCAAGATCTGCAGGATTATCGCCACTTGCTACGTGTCGCCAGGTAGCATTACTGACCCTTTGGAGAATTTCGGTTATGCGGTTCGCTACATAGGTCTTCCAAGTATGAGGTGGTTTTTCTAGCCATGCTAACACTATGGAGGAGTCTGACCAAAGAATTAGTTCATTGCAGGAGAGATGGAGATGAGAACAAATCTGGTGGACTAGTTTGGAGAGTAGTACTGCTCCACAAAGTTCTAGTCGAGGGAGACTTACTCTCTTTAAGGGAGCTACCTTGCTTTTTGCTACTAGTAAGTGGGTGGTAACCTCGTTTTCACCATTCTGCATACGTAAATATACACAAGCGCAGAATGCCTTTTCTGAGGCGTCGGAGAATCCGTGAATTTGATAGGATTTTTCGGGGGCGAATCCGATCCATCGAGGGATTTGTATGGAGGTTATCGCGGCAAGACCTTCGCAAAATGTATTCCATTTGTGGAAGGCGAGGGGCTTGACGTGCTCGTCCCACTCCGTTCCTTCCATCCAGAGTTGTTGGAGAAGAATTTTCGCTTTGATCATTATTGGCGCAAGCCATCCTGCCGGGTCGAACAGCTTCGCAATAGCCGACAGTATTTGCCGCTTGGTGTTTGATTTGGCGGCGGGGAGAGGATCATATGAATATGAGAACGAGTCGTTGAGAGCATTCCATTTTATTCCAAGTGTCTTTGTCGAGCTTGCATCATGGAATTTAAGAAAATCTGCATCAAGGAGGTCAGATTTTGGGATGGACTTCAGTATGTCTGGGTGGTTGGCCGTTATTTTCTTATTCTGATGTTGAGTGTGGACTGTATATCCTGTCCGCCAGAGAGGATGTCGTATACATAAGTCTCATGCAGAAGAACATTGTTGACGGTCGGAAATTCGTCTTTGGTTTCTGCTGCTAGCTGATGGATCGTGCGAATAGCTAGGTATGGTGCACAATTAACACCAAAGGTAACTGTCTTCAGTTTGAAATCCTCGAGAGGTGAGGTTGGCGATCTGCGAAAGAAAATCCTATGATAGTCTTGATCATCTGGGTGGATGAGTATTTGGCGGTACATCTTTTCGATATCGCCGTTAAAAACGAACTTATATTTTAGTATAATAAGCATTAAGTCGTTTTGTAGAGTTGGGCCAGTGTGAAGTACGTCATTCAATGAACTACCTGAGTGAGAGAGTTTGGAGGCATTGAAGACTTCTCTTACCTTGGTTGTTTTGCCGTCTGGTTTTATAACAGCGTGATGGGGTAAATAGAAGGAGTAATATCTACCTTCTTTTATTATTTCGAGGGGTGAGGTGGGTTTCATGTGATTCATGATTAAATATTCTTCTAAAACTTCAGTATATTTTTCCTTTAATTCGGGTTTTTTCTCCAGAATTCTTTCAATGCTTATATACTGCTGTTGAGCAGCGGGGCGTGAGTGACCCAAGGCAATATTTATTGGAAAGCTTTGTTTAAAGGGGAGCTTTACCATGTACCGACCATCTTCTCTTCTGATGGTGGTTTCTTTGAAGAGTTCTTCACAGAACGTTTCTTCATCTGTAACGGGTGAGGTGAAATGAACTTCTTCCTGCTCCCAAAAACTTTATAGGAGTTCATTTAGGGAGTCATCAGGGTTTTCAACTATGTGAGTGGAGAACGATGAAATTTGTTCAGTCACCGGTTCACTTAATATCCATCTAAGGATGGTATTTTGCGCAACGTTGGTTTCAAGGCCTTGTAGTAGTATTTGTGGAAGTATATCACTACCGATTCCCATATCTATGCGACCAGGAGAGAAATAGTTAGGATCAGCTAGTGAGAGGGAGGTGAACTTTTGAAGGTCCTTGATGTCTACCTTGTTGGTAGGGAGAAAGTGTGTTAATTGTTGCAAAATTATAGCTTGGGTATTAATTTGGGTCTTTAAGTTCGGAGAGCAGATTGTAATGGAGCACGTTTTGCTCGAATTTTGAACTATACGTCCGTCCATACCTAATATTTGGTAGCTTGTTTTCTCCGTTGGTAGACCTAGTAGCTTCTGAATTCGGGAAGAGACGAATGACTTTTAATAGCCTTGGTCTACTAACGCACGAACCTTGAAGGTTTCTCCTCTACGGAGGACCGGAAAGACAGCGGTAGGCAATAGCGTTCTTTCTTGGTTCGAGGAGAAGTGTGACAGTACTGTACTGTCGTTGTTTTGCTTGGGTGGAGGGGTGTGATTGCGCAATTCTTGCGACTGCATCGCCTGTTTTGATGTCGTCGGCTTTTCCTGTTCACTGGTGATTTGGGGATTGACCCTCGATGTGCTTCTTTGCTGATATTGGCGGGAAAGGGTGGAGTTAGCTGACATGCGTGCTTGGTAATGCAGAAGGGAGTGGTGCCGCTTTTGGCATTTAAATTTGCTGCGACATTCAGGTTCGAGGTGGGAGAATGCCAAACAATTTTTGCAGTACTTATTGTCTGTTACAAATTTGTTTCGTTCTGCCACAGTTAGTTGCTTGAACTTGACGCAATTCATCATCGAGTGGTTGGAATTGCATAACTTGCACGATACCTGTCGGGATTGCTCGCTATGATACGAGTGAGATTTGTTTTTGAAGCTGTTGGAGTGATTATTGGGTGTAGACGCTCGTTGGGTGAAGCTCGAGTTTGAGTTCCGAGGTTTACTCTGTCTGTAAGTACCGAGGCGTTCTACAACTTCGTATCTTGTGGTAAGAAATTTATCCATTTCTGACCAAAGTGGTAGTTCCTTTCTAGATTCAAGTTATTGTTCCCAAAGCGCTAAAGTCTCTTCGGGAAGCTTTGAGGAGCATAAATATATGAGTATGGGGTCCCAGTTGTCGGTTAGTACATTGTTTGAGTTTAGGGTGAAGAGGCAATTATTGATAGTGGTTTGAATTTCTTGAATTCTTTCCCCACTTTCATAGAATACGAGTTGCAAATTAAAAAGAGTTTTTAGCTGGTTATCAACGAGAATTCTATGATTCTCGTACCTATATTTGAGTGCGCCCAGGCAAGTTCAAAATTTTGGTCATTGAGGGCGTATTTTTTAATGATAAGGGCCGCTTTTCCACGGGTTTTTTGTCTCAAGTGGTAAAGTTTTTGTGCTTGAGAAAGTTTCGGGTGATTTATGTACACTGCCGTAAACATATCTCTGAATGAGGGCCAAGCTTCGTAGCCCCGTGGAATACTTCTGTGTCACATGCTGGTACCTTGAGATAGGGTTCGGAGATCCGTGCTGATCCTGTTGCTGGGATTGGGCACTGATTGTTGGTAACGGGTTCCAGAGGAGCAAGAAGCTCATTTATTCGTGTTCTGGTAGTCAGGATTGCATCCATAGCATTGCCATACCTTTCGTCCAGTGCCGAGAGGGAACATTCTTCCGCAATGTTCATGTGGGCTTCTTCATATGATCTGTCCACCAATGCCACGTGTTTGTTTAGTTCTGCCATATACGTTTGCAGGCTGGGTCTTGTGTGATCTGTTTCGCATGTGTTCCACCATTTCTCGCAAAACTTTTCGAGCTTATTTATCTCGAGCATGGATTTCTTCTTCTGCCTGGGATTTTTACCTAGTTCTGGGTCCTTGTGGGCCATAGGTTTCTCGACTTTATCGTCAGTCATTTTTATATGGTTAATTCACGTGAATGTGTAATAGGAGTACGATACTCGTAAATATAATTGAGTACATGTATAGTTAAAGTACACTAGAGGAGGTTTAGTAATTTGCTGTGTATTAGGAGTACACAGAAATATATTTTTCGAAAATGTGTATAAGGAGTACACGAGAATATTTTTAATGGGTTTGTACCACTGTATTTTTATGATAGTTTTTAGTAGTTGTGGCCCAATGTGCTGTTTAAGTAGCAGCACTTTTTGAAATTTGTATATATGTAGAAATTTACTTGTTGTGTTTGAGCGGGGTTAAGTCGGATTCAGAGGTGACGTATCGGTAACCTTATAAAACAGCTGATTCGACCAACCTTATGAGAAACAATGTAATCGATTATTGGTGCTACTATCTGTAACGTAACCTTACCGACCAAATGCATGTTGGTTTTTCTCTTACGTTAAGGATACGACTACAGCGATACGACTACTGCACCAATGAACCGGCCTTTAGACTTATGTACTTGGCTCAGCGCGTCTGAGTCCAAGTTGGTTTGTTTGTGTAAGTGCTAAGTGGGTAAATAAGGAAATAAGGAGAGTTTTTTGTGACGAAGTTCGAATATGTAGATAGATTAACACAGAGTTGCTGATGGAATGTAGTGCGAATTATTGCCTGGTTTTTTAAGATAACCGTTGCGGAGTCAGCGTGTACATATGCATGTAGAAATATCCCAATAAACAGTAATGGTTATCAGGGAATAGTGCTGTATATGGGATAAAACAGGCGAGAATATAACATAGGTGGGGTATTTTAAAACTGTACCTTTTATATACTTAAGCGGATTCGAGTTTATTTGGGGGCTAATGAGAACATAAGGGGTTTCTCATGCAGTACCTAAGAGATCCGCTTAGTTATATTAATATACGTAATGTATATATCTATGTTTAGAGTAAATGATGTAACGGCACTTACTTTGGTTGGGCGAATACCTTTCAATTCTGCAACGGTTGTTGTTTTTGCTGGGGTAATGGCTGTGTCGCAGTCTTGCGTGACTGTACTTTTAATTTTTGACTTTCAAATTTTTGGTTTCGTTTCACAAAAAAGTTTATTTGATTATACTAATTAAATTTTCAGCAATAATAAAACCAATGTATTTATAATTTGCAGACTTTTGTTTCTTATTCTTTCTTTTTCAGGTTTATTTCTTCACCAGCACTTCTATTTAATATTTTCTTCTATGTATATACTTTTTATTTTTATTCGCAGGTTTTATTTGAAGCACGCTTTTGTCAACAATAAGTTATTGCTATTCTTTTCAGAAATATTAATATTTTCGTTTCAGCACTTTTATTATAAAAAATATTCTTTTCTTTTCAGGTTTTCTTTTTGAAACACCCGTTAGTAAATATGTACACCTTTTATTTTCAAAATTTCTTTTCACTTGTACAAACTTTGTTTTCACCACTTTTTTTTATATATTTAATATTTCTTCTTTTTTAGGTTTTTAATTATTATCTCTATAATTTTTTTCTTTTCCAGGTCACCAATTTTGAATTTTTTCTTTTTCAGGTAAGTTTTCTTTGACTTTTTCCACCTTTTCCGTTTTTCAGATTTTTGTTCCAAGCACCACTTTTTAATCAATATATTCTTTCCTTCTTTTTATTTGCAGGTAATTTTGTCACCTTCAATTTGCAGCAGTTTTTTTTTCTTTTTTGGGAGCACCCTAATACCTTTTTTGTCTGTAATACTTTATTTCGCTTTTTTTGTAAGTTTCAAATTTATAAATTCTTTATTTATTTTTTCATAAAAGATTTTCTAGGCGCTGATTCTCTTCGTAAGGCGACGAAGGACCACGCTCAGACTTCACTGACTTAGGGGGGGTAGGGGCGCTCACCGTCTGCACGAATATTTCCTTTGGAAATAAAAACACTTTTGGTTGCACTTAAATGTTAATAATTCGCACTTTAATTTAATCTTTTTAATAAATTTTCGGTACTTTATACAATATTTAATTTCTTATTTTACTTTTGTTCACACCACAACTACAACTTTAATTTTTAGGATAAATAAGTATTTAATAACCGCGCGCTCAATGACAACTAACTTAGCGGCCGTCGATGACCGCTCGCTAAGCTGTCCGGTGAGCATACATACATATGTGTGTGTATACATAAAGGTAAGTACATAGAAAAGCTGTAGTTTTCCAATTTATGTTTTCAGTTTTACATTAGGGTGGTAAGATGAATGAAATTTATGGTAAGTATTTTTATAAATGGTAAGTATAGCTCAGATAAGGTAAGTATTGAATTCAATTTGTAAATATACATATATGTATATGTGTCGATATGTATGCAATTCAAAAAGGGTAAGTATTTAGGTATATATGTATGTAATGCAAAAAGGGTAAGTATGCTAATCAAATTGGATTAGGTTTTCTTCCATGTCTTCAACAAGTTCTGAAACCACTTATTATTTATTATTTGTTATTATTTTTTTTTTTTTTTTTTATGTTTTGTCTTCGCGTTTGGTAGCCAGTTACGTCGACATGTGTATATACATGCACTCAAGTGTCGCTCTAACTAAACTGGTTTTTTTTTTTTTTTTTTTTATATATATACATATATGTATTTTCTTAATTCTCTTGATATAGATATATGTATATTCTACCACAAAGGAGAATTTTGCTCACTTTACAACTTTTATAACAAATATGTATACTATTTTGTGCAATATAAATTTTAGGCTAGTTTGATTTTTTCTTTATATGTAAATTTAAATTCTTTTTACTGGTATTTATTTTTACTTAAATTTACTGTGTTTTCCTCTTTTTTTCGGTGGCCGGCGTAACTATATATGTACGTAGGTATGTGGATATACACTGCCGCTCGGACAATAGCCCCACCACAATTTAGTTATTTTACTGACTATTAAACTTTTATTTGTATTTCTTATTGGTTCCGCACTTTTCCAAATTTTTTTCTTTATTTGTTTTAGTTCTTAAACTTTAATTTTAATAACTTCGTTCCTTCGATTTTGCATTTAGTTTCACCAATTTTCCTTAGGTTTTGTTGAGTTCCGCAAAAAAAATAGAGTGCTCATGTGGGTTGATGGTAGAGGTTTCTTTTGGCAGCTTTTGAAGGATACCGGGTCATTTGGGCGGGTCTCAAAATTAGAAGCAATAGGCCCTGAAAGTTTCCCTTTATACATATATCCTAAGCAAAATTTAGAAAATTTGTAAGTTAGTTAACTAAAAAAAACTAACTAAAACAATAACTAGAGAAGGAAACTAACAAAAAAAATTTATAAATTTTACCTGTTTCGAAAGCTTGTTGGTGTTGTTTTAACAACAAAATCACTCCCCTAAGGTTTTGGGGAGTGTTGTCGAAATAACAGTCCTTGGCCGGATATGAATCCGGTACGCTCCGGTACTCCCTTGCGGTACTGCCCGACTGTCGTGGGAGCGATTTGGTATGACCAGTGCAACCTTCTAGGTCATGTCATCCCTCCTTCCGAAAGGAAAGAGAAGATGGGTAATGAGAGGTGGGAGGCATCATATCCGTAGATCAACCATCGAGTTGCACATCATTACCTTTGTGCATATTGGTCGCCTCTTACGACCGGTATGCCTAGTAGTCTGCTTCGTTCGATGGCTGAATCCAAAAGCACGAAAGCAGCTCATAGGAAGTTCGACGAGAGTTGAGAGCAAAGAAATCCATCATGTGATTTCCGCCCTGTATTTCACGTTTCAGAACTTTTCCCAGACTACACTGAAAAAAAATTCTACTATTTAGTACTGGTGAAAGCTAACAGGTTATACCCCTGCGGGTTGGGGCTTAGAATATGCCCGCGGTAGGCATACCGGTCGTAAGAGGCGACCAATATGCACAAAGGTAATGATGTGCAACTCGATGGTTGATCTACGGATATGATGCCTCCCACCTCTCATTACCCATCTTCTCTTTCCTTTCGGAAGGAGGGATGACATGACCTAGAACGTTGCACTGGTCATACCAAATCGCTCCCACGACAGTCGGGCAGTACCGCAAGGGAGTACCGGAGCGTACCGGATTCATATCCGGCCAAGGACTGTTATTTCGACAACACTCCCCAAAACCTTCGGGGAGTAATTTTGTTGTTAAAACAACAACAACAACAACCCCTGAATGACCAGTTAGTGTCGTATATCTTTTCCCTGACCAACTAAACATTAAAATTAAAAGGCTCATAAAAAATAAGCAATACGTCAACAATCCTTGACTTGAAAAAGATTTTACGCAAAGGGCTGAATAAAATTCATTACTATCCGTGATCGTCAAGATGCGATATGGAGAGAAAAGCCCAATTTCATATGAAAGTTTTTAAATTGTTAATAAATCAAAATTGTGAGCCTAAGCGAATAAATGCCGCGCCTCGATAAAGATAACGATTCATAGAAAACAAAAGTTCCTTGTAATAAGAGGATTTGAATCTACTAATCGAACATTGTTTAAAAATAAGCAAAAAAAAAAAAATCTTGTAGTCGGAAAGTGATCCAAAAAGTCAAAGGTATCAAAAAAATATATATATTTGGCTATTTCCAAATTGTTCACTACAAGTTTTATCTGATGATTACCAGGTATTCAGAAATGATCGCATTAACAGAGTCGGGGTGGCGTTCTGATAGCTGTTCATTCGTCAGTGCCCTCTGAGGAGGTTAGTGTTCCTGGAATAGATTCAAGTGGATTTAAGTGCGTCCGTATACTGCTAGTGAATTCTTATATATACTTTGTGGTTTGGTATAATCCTCCGTCATCAGATATATCAAGTTATATGCAACATGTCTCACTGTTGAAAACTGTCGCGATTTTAACCTACCCCATATTTCGTGGAATATACTTGACGGAGGCATTGTGCCAATTCCATCTAAAGCGGGGTATGACGACTTCTTGGATGAAATTTCGGACCTCTGTCTTAATCAAATAAATGTCATACCTAACAATTTCTGAAAGATCCTTGACTTAGTTTACGTCGATGATTCATCTAAGTTCTGCTTAAGTCGATGTGATCCTCTGGTTTTACCGGAAGATGTCTACTATTCTTCTTTGGAGATCGTTTACGAAATCAGAACGAACGCAGAGGGTAGTGATACTCAAGGATACAATTGTAGCAGTATTTTTATTTTGAGTTGTCTAAATTAACTTGGCCTGAATATTGTGGCGATATCGAGGTTAATCTTTCACACTTTAATAACACTATTTATGGGCTTTTTGATAACCATGTACCTAGACGTAAATCTTTCTACGATGAACAAACGCAAGCCTGGTTTACCAAAAAATTTAAAACATTAAAAAATAAAAGGAACCGTTATAAGTTATATAAAAAAGATTTTACACATATAATAAACTTTAAAGCAAAACTAAATTGTAAAAAAATTTTGTGGATTTTGTTGAAGTAGGCGTGGCACCACCCACTTTTCAGCAAAAAAGGTCTGCTATTTTCAAAAGCGATTGCTTGCAATTTGAATTGGGTATTTCAGTGAAAGTTAGTGAGATGCTTCCAATAGTATGTAGTATACTCCTGCTAAAAATTAAGCAAATCGAATAACAAACAAGCAATATTTACGGGCAATTAGTTAACACCCTACTGCCTTCTTTTACCCCTAGGTACACAAGGTAAAATTTTTAAAAAGGGGAGTTACTCCGCCCCACTTTTGATAAAGTAAAATTTGGACATTTTATTCATCATAAATCAAAAACCGCTCAAAATGGCAAAATCAAATTTAGCACACATATCTATATATTGATAGGGTAACAGTCTCCCCATAGTAGCTTTCGCAACCCAACTTCATATAGTATTTACAGATAGATCCCTATAAAAGTTATATTGCCATCTTGGTATGGACTATTTCTGCTGTCTCACGAAAAAAATTTTAAAATTTAGATTTGTTTATTTGTTACTAAACAAAAAAGAAGTCTACAAACTCTCCAGAACTCTCCAGCTATTTTGTAATCTCCAACAGCACAACATTCATAAAAGTTTTCACAAAACGCCAAAGCTGTTAACTACAGTATCTGACTGTTGCATTGTCGGCTATGACGCGTGGGTTTGCAGGTTCAAGCACGGGTTCAGGGCAGGTTAAATTTTTTTTTACTAATTTGAATTTGCCTTGAAATATATAACATATGAAAACCTTTTATCATTTTTTAATTTATTATATTTGTAACCCAATATTTCAATATTTTTCTGTTTACGGCCTCTATCTTGGAGTGAAAAAATCAAATTGTTTGAAGAAAAGCTAAAAAATTATTCAAATTTATCAATATTTCTCTTTTTATTTTTTTAAGAAATAGGTATATCATATTTAATATACAAAAATTAAAAACACAGTTTGCAGCTTCGTCAATTTTATATTTACGAAGTAGTTAAAAATCGCGTTAATTTTCCTAAAGACACCAACTATTTTCTTGATGAACCTGATGCTGTTACTTTAAATTAAAATTTTTTATGGTAACAACAGAATTGTACTTTTCAAAAAATATCGTTTTAAAAAATTAGTTTAAAAAAAACATTCAAATATATGCGGGATTTATTAGCTGTATATTGGTTTGAATTAGTACATGTTTTGATTACCAAAGGAATCTACGAACACTCCAGCTATTTTGTAATCTCCACCACCACTATTCAGCACTGTTATAAAACTACCAAAGCCACACCCATCCGCTCATTTCACACGTATAAATTAATGCAATGATCCAGCAGCTGTTACTTGCTTTTATTTTTGTGCCAAAAAAACAATGAAATGTACCAAATCCTATAAAACATATTCTCCTCGGCATCTAAACACCATTTGTAAACTTATAAATCCAGCTTCACTTCTGGCTTTAACTATATATTCAACTTTTTGCCTATTGGAAGAGTCTATTTTTTAACGATATGATTTTATAAGCCAATTTACACAATGTTAAGACCGAAATTTGTAATGTTAAATAACGTACGGACTTTAACTAAAGAACAAAAAAATATTGAAATAATGTCAGCTGAGTAGGACGTGTTCTTGTGCGCGCTTAGTAATTGTATTTTTTTCCACTGAAATATATAGTTGAATTTACCAAATTTTCTGTGGTGTCGGCGTCTAAAGTCTGTGCGCTTAACATAATTAAATATATGTAATTGTTTATCCGCTACAGTTAATAACAAAACTTAAAAACTTAATTCAAAACTTAAAAACTTAATTCTAAAAAAGAAACTAATAAGAAATACAAAAAGAGACAAATTAACTGCACAAGCTATGTCGCTGAGAAATCTACCAAGAGGACTGGCCTCCCCTCCTAAAACACCTCTCACTCTATCGTCGTCACTTTCGAAAATATGCAGTGTGGCTGATCACAAAGCGCCACCAGTGCGTGATGCGTTTCGGGTGCGAAGCGTAGGAGGCAATAACCAGAAAGATAAAAACAATGCTTCTCCCATCGTCATTAAGCTGTTCTCTGCACCTGACCGCAACCTACTGCTTAAATCTGTGTCTGTATTTTGCAAAGCAAAAAAGAGATCGCTTACGTTTGCTGATATTAATTTGCCAGGTTACGGGTCATTTTTTTTGCATGAAAGTTTACCTAAGAAGCTGCGGGAGGTGATGACTCATGCTTCTGCGCTCAGACGAAAAAAACAGCTAGCGTCGGCAGAATTTTCGATTAGCGGCAGAATTTTCGTTCGTGTCAAGCCAGGCGAGCAACCCAAACATGTCAACAGTATTGCAGAAGTGAATGCAGTTATAGGCAATTGAGCACAAAATATATAAAAAAATAACTTAGCCAGCATATGTATGTACGAATGTGTCGTTTTGTTAATTTAATAATTTTTCTTCACACTCTCTTTCTATCTCTGGTCTTTAACATGTTTCTACTTTTCAATATATCTCTTCTTATACATATTTTGCAATGCATTTTATGTGTGAACTCTTATCACTTTTTCTTGAACCTTTTCCTTCTTGTAACGTTTTGTTTTGATTATACTCATTTATGCTCATGCTGTTGTTATTATGAATATATCACCTTTTGTATGTGTTCCCTCTTTGACCGATGGAGTTAAACCCCGGTAGGAAATTTGCCTTCAGTAATTACGGAAGCCACAAGACACTCATAAATATATTATGCAAGCAAGCGAGTGGTATTAGTGTGGTACATTTCAATGCCCGTAGCTTGAATTGTGAGAAATTGGACTATGTTGGGCATACTTTTGAAAAATCGGATGTGGATATAATCTGTGTTTCCGAAACATGGTTTTCGCCAGAGATATCTGATTTACAGTATAGTATTCCTAACTACAGTCTTACGCGTGTTGACAGAAAAGGAAAAAAAGGGGGTGGTGTTGCTATATACTGCAAGACCTCTCTTAAAGTAAGTATGCTAGCATCATCTAAAGGTGCTGATACGGAATTTATCATTGCGGAAGTCTCGGACAATGTAAATAAAATATTAGTATCCTGTGTGTACAATCCACATAAATGTTATTTGTTAGATTCTTTTTTTAGCGAGTTGTCCTTGTTCTTGATTGATTTCGAACGATTTGTTATATGTGTAAACATTCTAATTGACGACTCTCATGCCAATAAATTGTACGACCATGTCTCGACTGCTGGTCTTACTATTGTCAATAGACAGATACCTACAAGATATTCCCATAATTAGACACCAAGCCTGTTGCCTATTGCATCTAGTCCTGACCATATACTTAAGTTTGACCAAATTAGCTTCATTTCTGACCATGACTTAATTTTCTGCACACTTGACATTATGTTTAATTGCACTCCAGCTTCTGTTACTACTGTGTATCGTGATTTTAAGTCTGTAGATGTAGATGCGTTGTTTCTTGATTTGTCGTATGTTGATTGGACTTTGTGTTGGTTTATTGCAACGGTTGATGGTAAACTTCACTTTTTCAATCATACACTTTTAAACTTATATGACACTCATGTACCCATTAGAAAAGTTAGTATTAGTTTCAACAGCGTTCCTTGGTTCAATAGGGAAGTCAGGGCAGCCATTAAGCAGCGTAATAAACTGTATTCCAAATGGAAGCGAAGCCGAACTGAGTTGGCTTGGTCTCAATTCAAGATTGCCCGTAATAGAGCCACTCAAATCACCCGAAAATCGAAGCATATGTATTGCCAAAGTAAGCTTAGTCCATTATTACCCTCGAAAGATTTATGGCGAAATCTAAAAAATCTTAATGTGCATGGAAAGAGTATAACTGAGTGCCAGGTTGATCCAGATACACTAAATGATTTTTTTGTTAGCTCGTGTAATTTGCCTGACAATCCTGTGCCTCAGAATCTAACCAGTTCATTCGTGTCGGAAGATAAATTTGATTTTAGGGTGGTATCTGAACTGGAGGTGTTAAAATCTATTATGAGCATCAAGTCGAACTCAGTTGGAGAAGATGGGGTATCATTGAAGTTTGTGAAACTAGTTTTGCCATTTATTTTAGGTACACTCACGCATATAATTAATCACTGCTTCACAACGTCTTGCTTCCCACTTGAATGGAAAAGAGCTTTGGTCATTCCTGTTGCCAAAACCAATATACCTATAGAACCTAGTCATTACAGGCCTATTAGCATTATACCTGTATTTGCTAAAGTGTGTGAGTCCCTGATGGCAGCCCAAATATCAGCGTATGCGGCTGCTAATAGGCTCCTAAGCCCGTTGCAATCAGGATTTAGACCGAACCACAGCTGCTCTACTGCTGTCGTAAAAATTCTGGATGACATTAGACTGCAATTTGATAACAGTTACCTAACCTTACTGTGTCTCCTAGATTTTTCCAAGGCTTTTGATACAGTCAATCATAGCCTTCTATGCAAAAAACTTGAGTGTTTCTTTGGATTCACGGACAGTTCTGTCAAACTCATGGCAAGTTATCTGGCGGGAAGGACCCAGAAGGTGGTAAGCAAAGGCCTTGCGTCGAAACCACGTATTGTTTCCTCGGGGGTACCACAAGGCTCTGTACTTGGTCCTCTTCTGTTTAGCCTTTTTGTCAATGATGTTTTTTCTGTGTGTCGGTATGTAAATGTTCATGCGTATGCAGATGACATTCAACTGTATTTATCTAACCGTGTTGGTCTTGTTGAAGATTTATGTTTTAAAATAAATAGTGATTTGTCTGCAATTTCGAAGTGGGCATGTGATAACTGTCTCAGCTTAAATGCTAAAAAGTCGTATGTGTTGCCCATCTGTAACAGCGTAGTGCATGTCGAATCTATTCCTAGTCTGTTTGTTAGTAGTAGCGTCCTTTCTTTTACTGATAAAATTAGGAATCTAGGCTTTGTGCTTAATTCTAAGTTAAACTGTACTGACCATGTAAGTAAAATTGTAAGTAATGTTTACACTGTCCTACGGAGATTAAGAATGTCTGCCTCGTTTACGCCTATAGAAACTCGAAAAAGCTAGCTGATCAACTAATTGTTCCGCACATAACGTACGCAGAGCTAGTATACAGCCAATTTGATTCTGCTTCACGTCGTAAAATTGATATTGCATTCAATAATACCAATCGCTATGTTTATGGCCTAAAAAATTATGATCACATATCTCTCTGGAAGCGTGAAATCCTTGGATGTAGTATTTTTAACTACATTGCGGCTCGAATATCGATATTTTTGTTCAAGCTAATTGAGTTTAAAACACCCCAATATCTTTATGACAAACTAAAATTTTCCAAGTCTTGTAGGCATCGTAATTTAATAATTCCCAGATATACATACATACTTGGCCTCATCTAGGCTTTTTTTGTAAATGCTGTAAGGCTCTGGAACTCGATTCCTGACTCTATCAAGGGCACTTTGAGCAGGAGCAACTACAAAGGGGAAATCTATGATTACTTCAGTTCAGTGTGATGCATGTGATTAGAACATAACTACTTAACTCTATCTCTCTTTTTCCATCTTCTTTCCACCTTAATTAAAAAAAAAAAAAAAAAAAAATACCTCTTTAGAATTAAGGATTTAAAAATGTTATAATAATTTAGATTTTAACTTTACTCTCCATTTAATTTGAAATGTACTTTAATGTTAATTAGATTTAATGTTATTTTTTCTGTAATGTAAAACAGATGATGTGCTATAAAAGTCCTTGGCTTACAGTCACAACCACTTTGCTTAAATAAATAAATAAATATAAAAACAATTTCAAATGACAGTAACAGCCCTATTCTGTGCTCTTGATAAATTTGTCAACCTGTTGCTTGCTTTTATTTTTGGGTGGCGCGAACTAAGGTCAGTGGAATTAACTTAGGACAGATCTCCAATTCGGGGCGTGATCCATGGTATTTATGTGCAGAACTCCTTTCCACATTGGCGGCCTTCGGCCGCGCTTCAAAAAATAACCCTGGGCTACGCCATTCCAACTCCGGGTGGTTGCCATAGCCGTGGCTACCGCCACGGTGATGTCCTTCCGCGTGCCACTCTTTTCTCACAGGGGTTCGAATTAACGTCACTGACGTTAATTCCACTGACTTTAGTTCGCGCCACCTATTTTTGTGCCAAAAAAACAATGAAATGTACCAAATCCTATATAACATATTCACCTCGGCATCTAAACACCATTTGTAAACTTTTAAATCCAATTTACACAATGTTAAGAGCGAAATTTGTAATGTTAAATAACGTACGGACTTTAACTAAAGAACAATTTCAAATGACACTAACAACCCTATTCTGTGCTCTTGATAAATTTGTCAACCTTGATAAATAATCAGGGAAAAATATTTTTATCAACTGTTTTGAATTCTGCGAAAAATAGACTACAACGTCACAAGCAAAAAAACAAATTTTTTGAGTAAAAGAAAAAATTGTTTTTGACGCAAAATTCAAAAACACCTAATAAAAATATTTCTTCTTTATTATTTATCAAGATTGACAAATTTATCAATAACACAGAATCGGCCGGTAACTTTACTTTTTTTACGAAAAACACAGTTTGATTATTTTATATTCTAAGCTTTTGGTCTTCCTCGAGAATCCCGAGAATCGAAGTCAGGTGTCCTGCAAGTAGTATACATTTCTACCCATTTTGGTATAAAAAGGGTAGAATTAGTGTCTTCATAGGACATGCTCGAACAAATGTGACCAATTTATTCCATCTAAAATAGAGTAAAAAAGTAGTAGTCTACTAGAATAAAATATTGGAAAAGTATATTTTCTAAGCAGAAAATGTATTTTTCATACTAAGAATGAAGTTGGTTGTATAGAATAAACAATTTTGATAGCAACACCAGAAGAGAAATTTACAAAAACAGAAAAGAAAAAAGAAAAATATCAAAATCCATGCAAAGAAATGTAAAGCAGGAGCTATTAGCTTTCAAATGTTGTTGAAAATAATCTGTAGCCTTACTACACGCCGAAATCTAATCACTTCAGTTGGTGCATGTTTTCATTACCTTAGGAAAAATTTCAACAATATATATATTAATACCCCAACTCTGTGGTACTGCTTTACTGCAGCACCCTAATGTCTGAAAACATTGAGTGGCATCACCACCTCGCAAAATTTCGCACTTTTTAAAAACTACGAAATTAAATTGGCGGTGAACTTTAACGTTAACGAGCATTCGAAAATTCCCCTCTAAATTTCTTATAAATATACTGTTATCAAAGATATTTTCAGTTATTTATTAATTTATATTCACCAAATTGTTTTAACATTGTGGAATTTTGCTTATAAAATCATATCGTTAAAAAAATTGATTCTTCCAATAGGCAAAAAGTTAAATATATAAAGCCAGAAATGAAGCTGGATTTATAAGCTTACAAATGGTGTTTAGATGCCGAGGAGGATATGTAATATAGGATTTGGTACATTTCGTTTTTTTTTTGGCACAAAAATAAAAGCAAGTGGCAGCTGCTGGATCATTGCATAAATTTATACGTGTGTATGTAGGCGTTTTTTTTTTGAGTATGTGTTGGTAAATGCGAGAGTAACTTTGCTACAGTGGTGCTAAGAATAGAATTTTCGTGTCAGTTGCTTAACCGACAGCAAGGAAGTAACAATAATTATGCGCGACTAAAAATGAATGCTAAGCATTTTTATGATTCCAGATGCCTTGGGCAAATGCAATGTATGTATCTTATGTTACGCTTCCATGGGGAACCGGGAATATAATATTAAGAGACATGCAGTTTTTGTAAAATTTTAAGAACAATTTCTTTAACAAAAACGCCGTCTGTATAATGCCTTCCCTACCTAAGAATACTGGTACTTATAAGACTTGACATATCCCTTTTTAGCATTTCTATAATTTTCATTTTAGGAAACCCATTGCTTATACTTTATTATTATTTATTGTAGGTGAATTTTTCAGTTTCAG
Organism: Sphenella marginata; assembly: GCA_951509765.1. Taxonomy (NCBI): domain Eukaryota; kingdom Metazoa; phylum Arthropoda; class Insecta; order Diptera; family Tephritidae; genus Sphenella; species Sphenella marginata. The sequence continues at coordinate 57,104,939 of OX608079.1, read as the reverse complement.
CATGTTAAAAATACTTATTTTAGATGTGGTATGGGTAAAAAAATGGAAGTTACAAAAAAGTTATGCTCTGCGGCTGCCGAAATATGTGGCAGACTCATTAAGTCGTATACGAAATTGATTAAGTCCGTAAAACTTTTTTCATTCATACCATTCCTATGTAAGCCAACTTTCTCCCAAAAAGCGGAAACATCCATATCTGACCTAAGGTTAAGATTCTGAAGCCTCAAAAGTCTCCATTGTGTAACAATTTTAACACATTATTTTTCCACTTACCGACCAAATTTCGGGAGCAGTGTTATGTAATTTTAGCCAAGTGAAGAAGAAAAAGTACCAAAATCGTGACCACTTGCCAAAAATGGACCAAATCTGAAAAAAAAATGGACCAATGGGCCAAATGGATTTTTTATGGACCAATTTTGGTCCAATTGGACCAAAGTGGCAACCGTGGAGCGTAATACCCGGTTTGCCGACTTCTGATGTAGGAAAACGAGCGGATGGCTGCGGCTTTGGGAGTTTTATAACAGTGCTGAATAGTGCTGGAGAGTTTGTAGATTCCTCTGGTAATGAAAACATGTAAATACTAATTCAAGCCATTATACATATATCAGCTAATAAATCCCGCTTTACATTAAATCGCATATATTTGAATGTTTTTTTAAACAAATTTTTTAAAACGATATTTTTTGAAAAGTACAATTCTGTTGTTACCATAAAATATTTTAATTTAAAGTAACAGCATCAGGTTCATCAAGAAAATAGTTGGTGTCTTTAGGAAAATTAACGCGATTTTTAACTACTTCGTAAATATAAAATTGACGAAGCTACAAACTGTGTTTTTACTTTTTGTATATTAAATATGATATATTTCTTAAAAAAAAATAAAAAGAGAAATATTGATAAATTGGAATAATTTTAAAGCTTTTTTTAAAAAAAATTTGGTTTTTTTCACTCCAAGATAGAGGCCGTAAATAGAAAAATATTGAAATATTGGGTTACAAATAAGATAAATGTAAAAAAAAATATTAAGATAAAAAGTTTTTATATGTTTCAAGGCAAATTCAATTTAGTAAAAAAAAAAAAATTTACCTGCCCTGAACCTGCGAACGCACGCATCTTAGCCGCCACGCTTACCACCTGCGCCACTGCTGTATGTACAATGCAACAGTCAGATACTGTAGTTAACAGCTTTGGCTTTTGGTGAAAACTTTTATGAATGTTCAATAACAATTAAACAAATCATAATTTAAAAAATGTTTTTTTCGCGAGACAGCAGAAATAGTCAATACCAAGATGGTATATTTTATAGGGATCTATCTATAAATACTATATGAAGTTGGGTTGCGAATGTTACTATGGGGAGACTGTTAGCCTATTGATATACATATAGATATTGCTGAAATTTTTCCTAAGGTAATGAAAACATGCACCAACTGAAGTGATTAGATTTCGGCTTGTAGTAAGGCTACAGATTATTTTCAACAACATTTGAAGGCTAATAACTCCCGCTTTACATTTCTTTGCATGGATTTTGATATTTTTCTTTTCTATTTTTGAAAATTCCTCTTATGGTGTTGCTATCAAATTTTTTTATTCTAACTTCATTCTTAGTATGAAAAATACATTTTCTGCTTAGAAATTATAATTTTCCAATATTTTATTCTAGTAGACTAATACTTTTTTACTCTATTTTAGATGGAATAAATTGGTCACATTTGTTCGAGCATGTCCTTGAAGACACTAATTGTACCATTTTTATACCAAAATGGGTATAGATGTTTACTACTTGCAGGGCACCTGACTTCGATTCTCGGGATGAAAAATATATGTATATAAAATATTTTTCCATCTAACCCCCTAAAAATTTCACAAGTGAATTAAACTTTTGAAAAATAGAGAAAAGTTTAGACTAAAAAATAATCAAAGTAAAAATGTGTTTTTCGTAACAAAAAGTAAAGTTATCGGCCGATTCTGTGTTATTGATAAATTTGTCAATCTTGATAAATAATAAAGAAGAAATATTTTTATTTTTTTTTTATTTGTAGTCTATTTCTTTTCCTAAGGTAATGAAAACATGCAAACATGTGTGCGAAGCACTACTAGGTATAAAAGAAGGCATTAGGGTGTTAACTACTTGCCCGTAAATCTTGCTTGTTTGTTATTCGATTTGGGTAATTTTTGGCAGGAGTATACTACATACTATTTGAAAACATCTCACTAACTTTCACTGAAATACCTTATTCAAATTGCAAGCAATCGCTTTTGAAAATAGCAGACCTTTTTTGCTGAAAAGTGGGTGGCGCCACGCCTAGTTCAACAAAAAAAGTCTTATTTATATAACTTATACAATTATGGAAATATTCAGAACTGTGTTCAAAAAGTGGGCCGTTAACCAATTTTGTTTATTTTTACAGCAAAGAGTTAGCTTTATATGTTGAACACTTTCTCCAAATATCGTTTCAATAAATCAATTTTTACCGAAGTTATGGCATGGAAAGTTTTGTGGAATAATCCACCAAAAATTTTGTGCATTCGACTTTCTTTCCCACTGACACTTTAGAGGTGAAATATAAATGATATACAGCTAGTTTAAGCAAAGTTATTGCATATTCAATATATCTTTGATCCGTTTCAAAATCTTTCGTATAATAAAATTAAAGAAAAAACACTTTTTTAAAAATAAGCTTTTATGATTGTTTAATAAAATTAACTAAAAAGTAAAAAATAAATTCTCTGTAAAGAAATATAAGACTTTATAAGTTCATTGTAACCTTTAACGATAGTTAGGCTTCTGCGTCTGCGATAAAATAATTCCATTTGCACCGGTTCACTAGTGAAAATCATTTAGAATTGTCATGATAGCTGATTGCGCCGATGTTCCTGTGACGCATAAGTTTGCGTTAAATGCATGTAGGTAAATTTCAAAAAGAACGCAATTTTTGTGTCCTTGCACTTTACACTACTATTTTAGGTAAAAGAAATATATAAAAAAAAAACAAAAACGGGAGAGTAATCACCGAGGAATATGTAACAAAAAAACGTATTTCTCAAATTTGTATGTTTGGTTTTTTGTTTATTCAGAATGGTGTTTTGGTTCTCCCTCTGACTCCTTTCATACAAAAGGATGTGTCCCCCGTTAGAATTTTTAGTAAACAAAAAATAATAAAATAAATAAATAAGTAAATATGCAACATTTAATAACAGTTTTTGATTTATTGGGTTTCTTTCTTTTGTTTTAATTAGTGCGAATTTGGCGTTGCAAAGAAAGGTTGCCCCCACAATTTGCATTGAGCGTCACTTTTTTATAAATCAAGTAATATTACCAGTTTTCAATTTGCATTTAAATAAAGTAAATAACGTAAGGAAAGTACAAACTTTAATTATTACAAAAGTGAAAAAGCGAAAAAAAAAAATCTATTAAAAAAAGTATACATTTGCGTAGTTCTTGTGAACACCATGGTAAGGGCGCGATAAAATTTCATGAGCGTCACGCTAATTTTTTTATAAGTGAACATATCAAATGTAAAAAATTGAAGATGACAATCATTGTTTACATGGTTTCAACTCATGATTCAATTATAGAGGTTGGCTCTGTAGCTAACGTTTAATTTTGACACTCCCATTTTCTGGGTTTCTTTTTGCTGAGTAGGAGGAGTATGTTTTGAATTTGTCAAGGAAATGGTATTAGAAAAATCAAAATAGTAGAAAACTTGTAGTGCGCTCTTTCCAGAAGCATAAATCAGCTAATATAAAAATGTTGGTAAGACAATTTTCGGCTCATTCGGTTAACATGGATTGCTAAATATTGTGGTTTCGGTCAAAATTAGAGCCTTCAATGGTTAATACACTAAACTTGTTAACTCAAATTAAGAATAATTGCACATTTATGCTTCAGACTAGAGGGCGGTGTTTTTATACCCAGCGTACTAGTACTAGTACAAGGGTATATTAATTTTGTCCACATAACGGTACTATGTAACGGAGCAAAATAATCGAGTTAGATATGGGGTTCCATATATGAAAGTTCTTAGGTTGAAAAGAGGAATTGATTAAGCCATGTCCGTCCGTCCGTCTGTCCGTCTGTCCGTCTGTCCGTCCGTGTACACGATAACTTGAGTAAAAATTGAGATATTTGCATGAAATTTTGCATACAGGTTACTTTCTGGCCAAGGTAGGTTGCTATTGAAAATGGGCGAAATCGGATGATAACCACGCCCCTTTTTTCGATATCGAAAATTTCGAAAAACGTATAAAACGGTTTAATTCCATATCAGAAGCAGCTACAATGATAAAATTTGCAATATGTATTGATTTATATGTTCTAAGGCGGATTTTATCAAATTTTTTTAAAAGGGGCGTTGCACCGCCCACATATATTTGAAGAAATTTTAAAATTTTGACTCTTAATAACTTGAGAACAGTTTATGCTAGTATAACGAAATTTTGTAGAGGGCATACTATTGTTGTGTTAAATTCAGATATAGAAAATAAACGAAATCGCTTGGCGACCACGCCTACTTTTTTATAAAAGTTGTATTGAAAGGAGGTGGAAATATTGAAAAGTCCATATCTAATTAACTGATGCCGCTATAATAATATAATTTGGTACATACATCAATTTTCACATTCTTTACATTATTTTTGCAAAATTTTGGAAAGTGGGCGTGGCACCGCCCACTTATGAGTCAGGCAATTTTCAAATTCGACTGCTAATAACTTCAGAACGGTGTGAGATAGGTTTACGAAACTAGGTACCAGGCATGTTATGTTTATGTAGAGTACTACCACAGAAAATAAGAAAAATCGGTGAACGACCACGCCCCTTTTTGGACTAAAGTTCTCTAAACGAGAGTTAGGAAACCGCAATATGCAATATCTGTTTAACTGATAAAGATATAATGCTAAAATTTAGTACACTCATTCACCTGATGATGTTATTAGTGATGTTTAAAGGTTTTTTGGTAATATTTTGGAAAATGGGCGAGGCACCGCCCACTAGTGAAAAAACAAAATATTAACATTTCACTATTAACAAGCCACTGTGAAAGTATCATAACTATCTGCAATGAAAACTGATCTTCAAATAGGGACAAACAACATAATAAAATCCGTGGGCGTGCCACCACCCACTTTTTTAAAATTAGGTAAATATTGATTAATGGACACATATATCCGTATATCAAAAAATTTCACAAAATACGTTAAAAGTTATGGGCATGGCACGCCTTCTTTTCCAAAGTTATATATAGGACATGGTATAACCCTTGTAAAGATCGATTCAGTACTTTTGGCTCATGTAAGCGGTTAAAGCTTTATAAGCAAGGAGCGTGGCCGCGCCCACCAAATTCGCTATTGTTTAGGCTCGGAATAGATTGGTTCTTAAAATGGGCTAAATCGGATGAAAACTACGCCCCCTTTTTCTGAAAACTAACGCTGGGTATTTAATGTTCGGTTCACCCGAACTTAGACTTCCTTACTTGTTTAATAATAAGGACGAACTGAATTCTTTTTAGGACATAAAGACAACCTGACTTACTCTACCAAGTGTTTAATAAAGTGAAAAGCTTTAATGAGACAAGATTGGCTCCTATTTGTTCACTCACAGTTGGCACTGAAGTTGACTTAAAACTGTTTCTTTATATATAATCTAAGCCAAAGCTGATTATCAGAGCTGGATAATAGTAACCAAGTTTTGTCAAAAATAACAGAAATCGAATCACAGCAGTTGCTAAATAACGGAAATCGCGTTTTACACGTACACCATTAGATCTCCCAAAAGTCGAATATATATATATATATTTTCGGAAACAAACCTTTTTAAAATGTTTGTAATATAATACATTTTTAGCTGCTATTTTAAAATAATTTCTATAAAAGGCAGCCCAAAATGTAAATGACAATTTTTCAGGGAGCAAGAAGGCGCCAATTGCCAAAATCTGTCACTACAGAGCTAACCTCTAGTTATTAAATCATGGTTTCAACCAGACATGTTAAATTCCCATTAGCATTAGCAATTGGTTTATATTTTCTAATTCATTAAACAATTAGAAATAGTTCAACTAATTCCCATTAGATAATTGAGATTTTTTTTCTAATGGTAAATCTAATTGCAATTAGTTGCCATTAGCAAAAAGAATTGGGTTACCTTTACAATTAGAAATCTAATTGACTTCTGCTAATGCAATTAGATATCCAATTAGCTCCAATTAGAATCAATTATTTTCATATTTTCAAAATAATTGATTCTAATTTGAGCTAATTGGATATCTAATTGCATCAGCAGAAGTCAATTAGATTTCTAATTGTAAAGGTAACCCAATTCTTTTTGCTAATGGCAACTAATTGCAATTAGATTTACCATTAGAAAAAAAATTTCAATTATCTAATGGGAATTAGTTGAACTAATTCTAATTATTTAATCAATTAGAGAATTTTCCCAAAGAAGGTTAATTAGCAATCATTAGCATTATCTAATCATTACTTAACATCTATGGTTTCAACTCATTTTTGAGTTTTTGAAATAAATTGCCTACGGAAAAAAACCAAAATAGGCAAACATTTCATGAGCATCACTTTTTATATACATATATTGCTTCATAGCTTAAAATGCTTAATTTTGATTTTATTTTTTAATTTTCAAGAGTAACAACAAAATTAACGGCGGCTGAAAGAGCACGGAAATATCGAGAGAAAATAACGCTCGATAAAGCGCGTATGTGTATAAGTTTCTTCCTTTTTTAAATTTTTGTTAAATACATCAAAGAATATGTACATTTTTAGTTTTGGATGAAAATTTTTGTTTTTTTGATTAATTTCTGTTTTCTTTTAATAACTTTTTGTAAAAAATAAACTTTTTTTCGTTACACTTTAAATTTGGCATTGTTTCTTGTTTACGTGCAACAAACTCTCTTGATCGTCACAAAATATCTTGAGCGTCACACTTAGTTTTTTTTCCTGAAAACGCTTATAATTGCATTTTTTTTTTTAAATACATTGTTACAAGCCTATTACTTTGCAAGTAAACCCTTAGTTCAAGTCTTTTTTTTTTAACAAAAATTTACATATTTTCGCTAACAATGCATTATACAAAAAAAAAATCTAAAATATTGCTTAATTTCATAAATCCCATTTATCGTCCTTTCTTGAGTTTAGTCGTTAGTCTTATTGCCCCAGATATTAGAGGAAGTAGTGGATTATGATGTTCATTAGTGGATTGCAGCATAACGTTCGTTAGTTAATCTTCGGCGCTATCTGTATGTGAAAAAGCACTTCACCTGCAGGGAGAGCATTTGAACATTTGAAAGGAATGTCTATTCACCATGGTCTTTTTTAATCAAAATCAAATACTTTCACCACTACCAGTCCAGCGCAGTGCTGCCACTCACATTTATTTTTTGTACCAAATAGTATCAAGAGTGCCAATCTAAAAAGAACTATGGCGCGATATATGTAGAGGTTATCATTAGAACCTTCAAAAACATTTCTCTTCAAATTTTTGTAGTGCTGCTCTGAGTTTATTCCTCGGCGAGGAAAAACAAACGATGTAGCTTAAATCATGAATTTGGGATTTTATAGCCAAAAAGCATTGGTATTTGTTTCCTTTAGGGGTGATTAGATTTCGGATTGTAGTAAGGCTACAGATTATTTTCAACAACATTTGAAGGCTAATAACTCCTGCTTTACATTTCTTTGCATGGATTTTGATATTTTTCATTTTTCTTTTCTATTTTTGAAAATTCCTCTTCTGGTGTTGTTATCAAAATTTAATATTCTATATAACTAACTTCATTCTTAGTATGAAAAATACATTTTCTGCTTAGAAATTATAATTTTCCAATATTTTATTCTAGTAGACTACTACTTTTTTACTCTATTTTAGATGGAATAAATTGGTCATATTTGTTCGAACATGTCCTGTGAAGACACTAATTGAACCCTTTTCATACCAAAATGGGTATAAATGTTTACTACTTGCAGGACACCTGACTTCGATTCTCGGGATTCTCGAGGAAGACAAAAATGAAATTTTTTTTTTTTTAATTCTTATAAAGCAAGGAAAATTAAAATGGCGGCAGCAACTACTTATACTTTCCAGCGTCTAATTACAACTTTGCTCTATATGAGACAATTCGTAATATTTTTCTGGCCAATCTTCAACTGTATGAAAAATATATATATATAAAATATTTTTCCATCTAACCCCCTAAAAATTTCACAAGTGAATTAAACTTCTGAAAAATAGAGAAAAGTTTAGAATACAAAAATAATCAAAGTAAAAATGTGCTTTTCGTAAAAAAAGTAAAGTTATCGGCCGATTCTGTGTTATTGATAAATTTGTCAATCTTGATAAATAATAAAGAAGAAATATTTTTATCAAGTGTTTTTGAAGTTTGCGTAAAAAAAAAATTATGGCATGGAAAGTTTTGTTGAATAATCCACCATAAAGGTGCATTCGCCTTTCTTTCCCACTGACACTTTAGAGGTGAAATAGAAATGATATACATCTAGTTTAAGCAAAGTTATTGCATATTCAATATATCTTTGATCCGTTTCAAAATCTTTCGTATAATAAAATTAAAGAAAAAACACTTTTTTAAAAATAAGCTTTTATGATTGTTTAATAAAATTAACTAAAAAGTAAAAAATAAATTCTCTGTAAAGAAATATTACACTTTATAAGTTCTTTGTAGCCTTTAACGATAATTAGGCTTCTGCGTCTGCGATAAAATAATTCCATTTGCACCGGTTCACTAGTGAAAATCATTTAGAATTGTCATGATAGTTGATTGTGCCGATGTTCATGTAGGTCAATTTCAAAAAGAACGCAATTTGGGTGTCCCCGCAATTTACACTACTATTTTAGGTAAAAAAAATATCAAAAAAAAAAAACAAAAACGGGAGAGTAATCACCGAAGAATATGTAACAAAAAAACGTATTTCTCAAATTTGTATTTTTGTTTTTTTGTTTATTCAGAATGGTGTTTTGGTTCTCGCTCTGACTCCTTTCATACAAAAGCATGTGAATTTTTAGTAAACAAAAAAAAAAAAAAATAAAGAAAAAAGTAAATATGCAACTGATTTAGGAGCCGAAAATATGTCCATCCCTGCTTCAGGGGTTATTTGCAATAAAAAATGTAAGCTTTCATGTGGTTGTTGTAATCACATTAGGCCATCTTTAAAAATGTCCAAAAAAGTGTTCTGCGCAGAAATGCTGAGTATGCCGTAGCCGGCGTTGGACTGGCTGAGTGTTATTTTTATATGCAACTCGGAAAGGTGTTCTGCACACAAATACCGTGGATCCCCATCCGAATTGGGATCGGACCTGGGTCCTTTTTCCGGATTTTGATCATAATTTTTCACTGAAAAAAAAAATTAAAAAAGCGCTCAGGGATTCGTGATCCTGAGCCCTCAAATATTTTTTTTAAATTTTTTTGCTGTTGACCCCTAAAGGAAACAAATACAAAATACAAAATAAATGTGAGTGGCAGCACTGCACTGGACTGGTAGTGGTGCAAGTCTTTGATTTTGATTAAAAAAGACAATGGTGAATAGACATTCTTTTCAAATGTTCAAATGCAGATGGCGCCGAAGATTTTCTAATGAACATCGTGCTATAATCCACTACTTCTTGCAGGTGTAGTGCGTTTTTACATGCAGATAGCGCCGAAGATTAACTAACGAACGTTATGCTATAATCCACTAATGAACATCATGCTATAATCAACTACTTCCTCTAATATCTGTGGCAATAAGACTAAACGACTAAACTCAAGAAAGGACGATAAATGAGATTTATGAAATTAAGCAATATCTATTTTTGATTTTTTTCTTGGTATAATGCATTGTTAGCGAAGCCTGAACGATGATGAAAATTGCAAAACCCCAGCTCAACTGCAAGTTAGTTCAAAATCCGAAGCAAAATCTCTGGAAAAGAAACTTTTCAAATATCTCTACCCGTGCGCCACCTATCGGAATAATTTTGTTGTTATATTGGGGGGGGGGGGGGGCGGTGTTGGGAAGAAAAATAAACGATGATGAAAATTTCAAGAATGAATCGACACCGAAAACAGACCTTCGCATTTCGTTTGTAATGTTCATTGACTAATTAAATAAATAAATAGAGCGACTCACGCGCCACCTACCGAGTCCAATTTTTTTTTTGCAAATTTGGAAATTGATTAAGTAACACACACGTAAAATAATAGGTTGTAGATGTCGCTGAGGGTAGTGGTGAAATTCTTTGCGCAAGGTGCGCACGGGTCCATCTAGTAAATATATAAACGGAAGATAAAAGATCTAACTTACATCTAGTATTATAAACAAAATAGCACATAGTTACTTAAATTGTACGAAGAGAGTAGATGAAAAAGAAGGAAGAGAAGAATAGAAGTAGATATAAGGGAAACATTACACTTAGCCACCTTGATATGGAAAATTATAACGATGAAATGTATCTGTACATTAGTGCCTTGTAGTTGGTTCGATTCAGTTCAGCCTTAATAGAGTCGGAGATTGAATTCCTTAATCTAACGGCGCTGACGAAAAAAAGCCTAGATGAGGCTAAGTACTTGTGAAATGGTAAAACTAGACTGTGATGTCTCAGAGATCTCACTGGTATCAGCTTTTGGAATAAATAATTTGGCGTCCACCATTTTAGCAATTTATACATATAAATACAGTTTCTAGATAATTTTCAAGGCTACTGCATCCAATAATTCGCATTCGATAGACGGAAACATGATCATATCTACCAATAATATCTGTGTCGTCGTCGCGAGCTGACGTGTTTATTTTCGCTGCGATTACTTCTAATTTCTAAAGGCTTTTGTTAATATGAAAGGCTGTATTAAGTGCTCTAGTTTGTGTGGAATTCATGACTACTTAATATGTAGACTGTGTAATTCAAAAATACATATTAAGTGCACAAACCTTAGCATTGACGCTTTAAATGTTCACTGAAAAAAAAATCTAAAGTAAACGGCCGTCAAATTGATAGTAAACCCTGTCATTTTTCGTCCAACAGTGGGTAATATAAATTTTGAAAGTGAGCCCCTATCATTCTTCGAATATACTATCATATTGACATGAATTACTGTAAATTTTAAAGTGGACTCATATCATTATGCAAAAATCACATGTTTTTACTGCCAATTTTACAGTAAATACTGTAATATTTACAGTATTACCATCAATCGCTTGAAAGTGGTTTTGATATGTTACTTTCAATGTACACTTTCAACTTTTTTATTTCAGTGTTTTAAAAGGCAATCAAAATATTGCATTCCGATGTGATAACTGTGTTGTTGGCCTGCCTGCAGTTATGCAGACCAAAATCGTTGAGACTCAAAAAAGCCTAAGTGCCCTTAGTAGCTTTTTGATGTCCATAAATAGTGATGTTCGTGAAACTAAGAAATCGCGAAAAGAAGTAGCAAAACTGCAAAGTAGCTGTGAGAAAGCAAATAATGTTATTGTAACGCGTTCGAAAGCTAAAGTCGTTGAACCAAATGCGAAGCTAGCACAAAACACAATACAAAAAGAGTCTGTCACTCTCCAATTACCGAACCCTAGCGATGTTGTTCCTGTAATTGATACGTGCTCTGTTATTGATGAAACTGCTGCTATTGCTATGAGTGGACCATCAAATCAATTTGTTAGCTATGCTGACGTCGCTGCTGCTGCTGATATTGCTGAGTCCGTTGCTTCGTTTCGCACTACCGACTCGAATAGTGCACACGCGATAACTGGAAACATAAGAGACGTGAAGAAAAACCAAAAGGCGCGTGCGATTGTTGTTGGAAGCAATTCTAATCCTAATTTGGACGTTAGCGTGCGCTTTAAGTGGCTTCACTTGTCATCTTTTAAGCCGTGCGTAGATGCAGCAGCAATTGTTGAATACGTCTCAAAAGTTGCCAATATACCCAAATCTCTAATGCGCTGCCAAAAGCTGGTTAAGAAGGGCACAGATACTCAATTGTTGACCAATGTCAATTTTAAATTTGGTATCTCCTCATCCAACTACAATAAAATACTTGATGCGTCAATCTGGACATCCGACGTCAAGGTACGGCCGTTCCGTTTTTTTCAACGGGCTGTGCCTCAGCAGAACATTGTGTGAGTGTTGACGGCACCCCTAATAATGACTGTATTCCATTTTCGAATAGTACTGGTCGCACCCCAAAGAAGTTATCAATTTATTTTCAAAATATATCGGGAATGAGAACTAAAGCATCTGCGGTTTATGCAGCTACCTCTTACAATGATTATGATTTGATAGTACTTGTGGAGACGTGGCTAACTGTAGATTTCTACGATAATGAGTTTTTCAATAAAAAACTGTACAACGTGTTCCGCAAAGATCGAGATAGTTTGACTACTGGTCTTTCTCGAGGAGGTGGAGTGCTAATAGCTGTCAAGAAAGAATTACAATCTACCCTTGTTCCTCTTAATATTACTGATACTATTATTGACCAATTAATAATTTCTATACAAGGTGGAATCGGTATACTTCATGTAAGTGTATCCTATATTCCACCAAATAGTACTGATAAGTTATACGAAGATCATGTCAATAATATTATGTATGTTTCGAGGGCCAATTTGAATTCGCAATTATGTATACTACGTGACTTTAATTTAAATAAACTAATTTGGAGTTATCTACCAGGTGAAAATACCCTTATACCTACAAATGTAAATTGTGCTAACGAGATGTATTCAGTTGATAACTTTTATAGTTTACAACTTGTTCAAATTAATAATTTCGTAAATTCGCTAGATAAAATCTGAGATTTAATTTTTGTTAGTAGTGATTTAAATTGTAATTTGTTTCGCTCCTTTTATCCGATATCCAATACGGATAAACATCATGTTCCTTTAATATTGGAGCTGGAGTTTTATGAGTATGCAAAAATTGCTGAGACTGGTTTCAATTATAGCAGGTGTGATTTTGGCCTCATTAATGATTTAATCTCTAATGCTGATTGGGATCTTCTTTTTCATGGCCGTAACCTTGCGGACTGTTTTGATTTATTTAAAAGAAATATCTCGGAAATAGCAGAGAATAACATCCCTCGTTTTCCAGCTAGGATATATAAGCTGCCCTGGTATACAGAGAATCTAAAGAGACTAAAGAACCTGCGTAATAAATATCATAGCTTTTTAAGGTATCGGGCTGCTCTCAACACAAGCAAGAATACTTGAAGTATGCGAATGAGTTCAACTGCCTTCATAAATTTTTATATAATAAGTATATTCATAACTTTGAAAACAACATCAAGTTGAATCCAAAAACGTTTTGAAACTTTATCCGGTCAAAGCAGTCATCTTCAACGATTCCACTGTCTGTGTCTTACCAAGATAAGACTTCAACATCGTCTTATGATACAGCTAATCTTTTTGCTGAATTTTTTAAAGCTAATTTCGATACTGATGACCAGTGGAACGACAATAGTGGAATTTTCAATAATTTGACTTCTTGTGTCAACATCAGCTGTTTACTTCTTGATATTGATGATATTATGTCAAGTATTCAGTCCTTAAAGAGTTCAAAGCAGTGCGACTGTCAACAATTCTCATCTTTCTTCTTAAAGCAATGTATGGTTTCGATTGCAAAGGCTCTGTTGCATATATTTAATCTATCGTTAAAGCCAATTCATAAGAGTGGTACTAAGAGTAATGTTTCAAATTATCGTCCAATTTCTAAACTTCCGGTTATATCGAAGCTTTTTGAGAAGGCCATAATGGCTAAATTATCACCCTTGGTTAAGCGGTATATTTGTCCGTCTCAGCATGGGTTTGTTCCAGGACGTTCGACAGTTACCAATCTTACGGTATTTTCAAACTACTGCATCTCATCGTTCACACATGGTTGTCAAGTCGACTGTATCTATACCGACTTAGCCAAAGCCTTTGACAAGGTATATCATCGAGTACTTTTAGCTAAGTTGAAAAAGTGGGGGTTTGACTCCACGTTTCTACAATGGATAAGTTCTTACTTATCGAATAGGATCAATTTTGTCGTTATGGATAATGTTAAATCAGTACCGTACGTGGCAACATCAGGTGTACCTCAGGGTAGCATCCTTTGACCACTTTTCTTTATCTTGTTTATGAATGACGTAAGTACATGTTTTAATCAATGTGCTTATCTTATGTACGCTGATGATTTAAAAATTTTTTTCAAAATTAAAAATAGGTCTGATCTTCTCATACTTCAAGCTGAACTAAATGCTTTTAATGATTGGTCTTGCAGAAATAAACTCGCTCTCAATGTCAACAAATGTTATAGTATTATATCGTGTTCATGCTGAAGTTAAAATGCAGCATTTTGCATTTTCGGACATTGGTTTCGAAAAAGCGTTCATGCTAGCGCATTTAGCAAATGCACATTTACCTAGTTCGAAAATTTTTTTGAGGTTATGCCACGTGTGAAAAAATGAGCAGTTTTTTAATAAATCTTTTATTTAAATCCCTTCACAAACATCAGATTAATTTGTAGATTGATTTATTTTAGCAATAGCACACAACACGCGCGCTAAATTACAAATTTAAAATCCGAGCAAATTTGCAGAATGTTTACGAAAGACAGAGAATGAGAGAACGCCAAGTAAAAACAACCAATATTGCCACTCTTTTGAATTCGAATCGCGATTTTCTTCGAATATTACAGGGTTGATTTCCGCATTTATAATGCTAATGCAAAACAAAAGTTGCTTTTAGTTGCATTTAGGTGTCAAAATTTGTATGGCAAATGCGAAAATAAATGCTGCATTTTGGGCTAAATGCTAAAATGCGAAGAAAATGCAAAATGCTGGCTAAGCATGAATAGCCTATTACGTATTCCAAATTAAATAATAATTTGGTGTCGACGTATTACGTATCTGCTATGCCTTTGGACAGGGTTAATAAAATACGGGTTTTAGGTATTGTTTTTGATTCATGATGTCAACAAATGTTATAGTATTACGTATTCCAAATTAAATAATAATTTGGTGTCGACGTATTACGTATCTGGTATGCCTTTGGACAGGGTTAATAAAATACGGGATTTAGGTACTGTTTTTGATTCTTCATTTACATTTACCGAGCACTTAAATTTTATAATTCCCAAGGGGTATTCGTTATTGGCATTTATTAAAAGAAATAGCTCAGAGTTTAAGGACCCATATACTAAAAAGCTTTTGTATAATGCGTTTGTAGGCTCGAATATGGTTCCATAATATGGAGTCCTTATTATGAAGTTCATAATAAAAGGATTGAACGTGTTCAAAAAATATTTATGAAGTATTGCCTATCTGTTATACATTTCGACTTACCCATCCCCTCATATATTTCAAGGTGTAAGTTAATTAATATTCAAACATTAGAGAGTAGAAGGGTAATCCCTTCTATTATAATCGTTTACGATGTTGTTAATGGCATTATTGATTGTCCAACACTCCTTCAGTGTTTGAACTTTCATGTGCCACCCCGCAGCTTGCGTCAGCATAATATGTTTGCTATAGAAAACTTTAAATCTAATTATGCTCTGAATGGGCCAATCACACGCGCTCTAATTGCTATCAACTCAATTAATGACAATCATTGCATAGATTTCTCGATATCTCGATTCTGTTTAAAAAACATGTTATTTTCCGTTTTAAGTTGAATATTAACTAAAACTCTCTTTACTACATTAGTCAGACCGATACTTGAATACGGTTCTATAATTTGGAGCCCGCGTTACCAGGTCCACGTGGATCGCTTAGAATCAGTTCAAAAACAATTTTTACTATTTGCCTTAAGAGATCTTCACTGGGATCCGTTGTATAATTTGCCATCCTATACGAGTCGCTTAAAACTTATTAATCTTCACAGCCTTTCTAGTCGAAGGGAAATGCTTGGAATTGTTTTCATGATTAAAGTACTAAATGGTTCAATCACAAGCCCGTTTCTTTTGAGCGAAGTGAACTTCAATGTACCTTCTCGTCCATCAAGACATTTTAAACCCCTTATCTTGAAACAGTGCCGAACTAATTTTGTATTAAATGAGCCTTTTCGTTGTTTGTGTCAAGATTATAACCTCATTCTGGTGCGTTTGATATTTCAGACTCACTATGCAGCATAAAAAAGTCAATTCTTTCTATCCTAAATACATAGCAACATTTTGCTCCTTTGATTCTTATCTTTATTCTTTACAATAACTATTCGCTGTCAACTAACTATTTATTAATTGTGTCATCTATTTTTTATCTACCTTACTTAGCTGATGAGGTTTTCTCTGTAGCTGAACAGTTTTAGATCTCGACGATTAACAAACCAAAGCCTTTCAAAGACTCGGCACGAAAGAACAATCCGTGCGTCATGCGGATGCGCCCCTCGCGCCGGTCGGGCGGGATATGGTGGGTAATCCGTTGGGCATTATTATTATTATTATCCATATTTGTACATTTGTACTCGTATGTAATCTAGTCTGTAAGATCTTTATGTTAATCGTAGACTAAATAAATAAATAAAGAAAGAAAGAAAGAATACCATAAGCGTAGCGAGTTGCATTATTAAGAGCTACAGCCAATTTATTATATGACACCGAATCCAATGAGTAGGCTATGAGTGGCATAAGCACCAGCTTGCGCCTGGTTTCAACAGGTGTAAAATGGGCTGAGATTCGCAATTTACGCAGTATGGCATACACATTCATAACTACCTATTGACATGATCAACACATGAAAGTTTATTGTTCAGTACAAAACCTAGACTTTTTTATTTTATCAACAACTTTTAAGGGGCTAGTTCCAATAAACAACTCGGGAATATCATTAGAGTATAATACACCATGACATTTAGGTAAGACATAGGATTTCGATGCATTTAAGCGCAAGCAATTTTCGCTAGCCCAGGCAGATATTGCACACAGGTCACTGTTTATTTTAAAACATAAATCCTCCACGAGACCGATGCGGCTTGCCAAGTATAGCTGTATGTCATCAGCATATGCATGTATATTAACATACTGACACGCGGAAAATATATCGTTTAAAAACAGACTAAATAGAAGTGGGCCCAGGACAGACCCTTGCGGACCACCAGCCAACACAGGCTTAGACCTAGATAATGTGTTGCCTGATTCAACTTTTTGTGAGCTACCCATAAGGTAACTGGTGATCAGCTTAACTGAATTGTCATCAAACCCGAAATAGTATTTAAGCTTCATGCAAAGCCGATTATGATCATCAATGCCGATTATGATCAATGATGTCAAAACTCATTCTAATATCGTGAAGTATTTTTAGCATCGCAGTTGAACAGCAGTGTTTTGATCTGAAGCCAGATTATAACGGAGAGAGCAAGCTATTTTGTTCTATGAAGGTAGTAATTTGTGCGGCCTTCAAATTTTCGCATACCTTTGAAAAAGCAGGTAACATGCTTATAGGCCTATAGTCACCAACACAAGAAGCGGTAGATTTTTTAGCAACAGGGAGTATGACTGCTTTCTTCCACACTGCTGGGAAACATGAACTTGTAAAGCAGAAGTTTATGATATGTGTAAGTGAACTAATACCAAACTCTAATATAATTTTAATAAAGCGAAGGGAAATGCCATCCTCACCTATATCATTCGATTTTATACTGAGCAAAGACTTCAGGACATCATACTCGCTAACCGCGGAGAATTGAAATTTGTTACTAGGACTAACATAAGGCGAATAATCTTCTAACACGGCACTATTGTTAGCATTAGCAAAGAAGTCATTGAGTTCGTCCACATCAATTTCACACTCCAGACTTTCCTTGCCATGAATTTTAAACTTTTTCAAGTTTCTCCACAGTTCCTTAGATGGAAGTGACGGATCGAGCTTCGAGTTGGTATACCAACGCTTTGCCTGCCTTATAATATTGGTTGTTTCATATCTCACTTCCTTGTAACGGCGCCAGCAAAGATCTGTTTTATTATTACGCCATTTACTATAAAATTTCTTGCGTTTCTTGATAGCAAACCGGACTCTGGAGTTGTACCAAGGACACGAGCGATTTACGATAGTTGCGGAACGAATAGGTACATGTATATCATACAATCTACTTAGGTTTTTATTCAGGAAAACAATCAGACCAATCAACTTCAGACAGATCTGAGTACAATAAATTGACATTCAAAGATTTATAATCACGATATAAAAACGTACTTGCGTTTCTTGATAGCAAACATTTGCGGAACGAATAGGTACATGTATATCATACAATCTACTTAGGTTTTTATTCAGGAAAACAATCAGACCAATCAACTTAAGACAGATCTGAGTACAATAAATTGACATTCAAAGATTTATAATCACGATATAAAAACGTACTGGCTATACGGTTCATGTCGACATCTAAAGTACAGAAAATTAAATCGTGGTCAGAAACAAAAGTTATTTGCTCAAATTTCAGAATATGTGAGGGATCACACGTTACAAAGTAACCGAGTCGACTGGGTACAGAGTTATTGTCATACCTCGTAGGGATATTCCTATTAACCACAAAAAGTCCTGCTGTTGACAGTTGATCCAATAGATTTTTACTGTAGCAGTGATTTATAAGTAAATTTACGTTAAAATCACCACTAATCAAAATACGTTCATAATCAATGACAAATTCAGATAGATCGTCAAAAAAAGTTTCCATTGATAAGCACTTTTTGGGGTTATAGACACATATTATTAAAATTTTGTTGACACCATCAGACACCTCAGTGAAAATACACTCAACATTGCTGGAGTTAGAGGTTTTTAACAGTTTAAATCTGAAGGATTTTCTACAATATACTGCAACTCCACCTCCTTTCTTGTGATTGCGATCATGCCGCAGTAGATTGTACCCATTTAGCGAAAGGTTGAAGTCAGGAATCTCACTAGAAAACCAAGTCTCGGATACACAGATCACATCCACCGCCGATTCATCAAAAACATACCTAACAAAATCTATTTTGTTGTTGCTTAAGCTACGTGCATTGAAGTGTGCTGCATTGAAACCATGATTTTGCTTACAAAAAATATCTAATACAATTTTTTCATTTCCATTAGCGCCAGTGTCATATCTATGGAATGAACTAGAATAAAAAGAACTACAGGCAACCAACAAATACAAAGGTGTATACAAAACACCAAGGCACAAGAATATGCCAGTTTTGAGCATAATGATTTCGCTTTGAATATGATCAGTTGAGACCGCATTGTTTTTGCATTCACTGAGGTCACTTTTAAGCATACTAATCTACATATTTCAGATAAATAATATTTCTGATTTGCGCATTATTGACTTCATAACACTTTGCAATCGAATATTTTATACTTGTACGCATGCCCTGCATATATTGAAGCAGGCTTTGCATATTCATTTGTAAATTGTCATTTTTAATCGCTTTTTACAAAAGCTGGATTTTTTCATCTAATAAATTAAAAAAAAAGCAAAAGAAAAAATGTTGTTGCCTATGGTGGGGCTAGAACCTAGGACCTTTGCTATGATAAGCCAAGATCGGCAAAGCAAAGTGAAGTTTGCATGCATATTTTATGGAAATAAAATAAATATATTCAAATATCTATCATCAGATAATAAAATGAAAATATTCCAATATTTTGATTTTTGCCATATTTAATATTTTATTTCCATTAAGTTGACCAATTTGCACAAAAATCATAAGCAAATATCCTCAACTTCATGAAAACGCAATGCCGCTAAAAACTCAACTTCATGAAAAGCTCAATGAAGTAAGATACTCATAATAAAAGTTTGCTACTCAGTCGATCAGCTGTTATTTATAGAGCCACTCTAAAAATTCACAAAAGGGAACCTTTGAAACCCTAATAGAAAACATCGAGCAAATGTAGCGAGTAGTTCTCCACGAACATACGTGTTGGTGCCTCTTATTCATACATGCTCTTTGGCGCAACTAACAGCTGACTTACTCGCAATCAGCATATACACACAAACCAAACATGGTTCGTTGTATGCAATAGTAGCGTTCCAGTTAGCTGACCTGGGTCGGATCACGGTCATAATTTACCAGGAACGATGCGGGTCAGTTGCATGCAAGTTGGTTTTGTAAATAAGTGTGTATACATATGCATGTTGGTACTACTAAGCAAATAAGGGTTGTCTGTCAAAAAATCTACTACTACGGATACGCAATTGACCCACAAAAATATCAAGAACACTCTAAGCGCCATTTCTTTCATTCCACTTTTTCGGAGAACTATCACCTAACCGCCTGGGATATCGGCGGAGTAGCCTCTCTATCCTGCTCCTCGTATATAAGAAAAGTATTACTTCACTGGTAAAAAGCAGATTTCACGCTAAATTTCGGTGCCATGGTGAAAACCCTGCAGTTCCTTCATGAGGACGATTAGGAGCCGTACACGGTCGACTACACAAACAGGGGCCTAATGTACTTGCAGCTCGTTGATCATGTGTAAGGACCTCGATAAAATGGATAGGTCTAAGGGTTGTGCACATAAACCCCTAGTACTAGTGGCTGGTCTCATACAACTTTGCCGTCTTTCTGGAGGAAGAAGAAGTGGACTGCACTCTTGTTAAGGAACCCTGGGTGTGGAACATCTATGCAAAGGGTCTCTCCATAAATAGATTTTTTAGAAAAATGGATTATCTCCTCTAGTGGAATTCAGTATTTTCGAACTCAGGCGAGAGTCTCTTATTCAACCTGGGCCGTTTCAGTGGTAAAACTACCTTTCATAAATAAATTGAAGTCACAGCACACATGTGGAGAGGGCCTCCTCAGGTTGGGGTTCTGTCCCCACTGCTCTGGCCTCTACAAAATACTTGGTAAACTCAGTAGGAATCGAGTTAAACCCGTTACCTACGTGGACGACGTAGTACTACTAATATCGGGTCTGTGCTGGAAGTATGAGGAGGCTGAGGCCGCTTAACGTTAGTACCTCATAAACAGAACTAGTGCTATTCACTAATGGGACGAAAGTACTAAGTTTCAATCTACATTTTTTTAATAGTCACGGTAGCATAGGTCTAATAGTGTGACACCTGAATTAAACTGGTAGCCTAATATGTACGCCTGCAAAAATATGTTAGGGAGACGGGGGGGCTTGGACCCAGAAATAACAGCATGGATATACAAAGCAGTTATTGCACTGATCTTAGCGTACTGGGCAATATTGTTGGGGGAGGCAGTCGAGGTGAACTACATTAGCAGAATGGAGGGTAAAGTTCAACGGGCTCATGTCCCAGAGTGGCTCTGAGGTGACAGGTAATAGTGTCACTGGTAATAGTGTCAATTGACACTATTGCGCTTTTGGAAATGGAAATAGTGTCAATTGACACTATTGCTATTTTAGGCAGCGGTTGTCTGCGCAGCGCAGTGTTGTCAAAGATGGATTTTTATTATATGATTATTTACAAAATTATGGTTTCTCCTTTTACGAAATATGCACTATTAGTGATTGGGGTCTACCACATTATCCCCAAAATCAAAATCCCCGAAAAAAAATCCCCAAACACAAAATCGCCAAAAAAGTAATCCCCAAAATCAGAATCCTCAAAGTAAAACTCGGCTCAGCGAATAAAGGCCTAACGAACTAACGCCTAATTTTTCGAAATGAAAGAATGCCTAAAAAAGAACGCCTAACAAGAAAGTGAAATAACGTCTAACTTTAAAAATGAAGGAAAGCCTAATTTTAACAAGTAAGGAAGTCTAAGTTCGGGTGAACCGAACATTAAATACCCAGCGTTAGTTTTCAGAAAAAGGGGGCGTAGTTTTCATCCGATTTAGCCCATTTTAAGAACCAATCTATTCCCAGCCTAAACAATAGCGAATTTGGTGGGCGCGGCCACGCTCCTTGCTTATAAAGCTTTAACCGCTTACATGAGCCAAAAGTACTGAATCGATCTTTACAAGGGTTATACCATGTCCTATATATAACTTTGGAAAAGAAGGCGTGCCATGCCCATAACTTTTAACGTATTTTGTGAAATTTTTTGATATACGGATATATGTGTCCATTAATCAATATTTACCTAATTTTAAAAAAGTGGGTGGTGGCACGCCCACGGATTTTATTATGTTGTTTGTCCCTATTTGAAGATCAGTTTTCATTGCAGATAGTTATGATACTTTCACAGTGGCTTGTTAATAGTGAAATGTTGATATTTTGTTTTTTCACTAGTGGGCGGTGCCACGCCCATTTTCCAAAATATTACCAAAAAACCTTTAAACATCACTAATAACATCATCAGGTGAATGAGTGTACTAAATTTTAGCATTATATCTTTATCAGTTAAACAGATATTGCATATTGCGGTTTCCTAACTCTCGTTTAGAGAACTTTAGTCCAAAAAGGGGCGTGGTAGTTCACCGATTTTTCTTATTTTCTGTGGTAGTACTCTACATAAACATAACATGCCTGGTACCTAGTTTCGTAAACCTATCTCACACCGTTCTGAAGTTATTAGCAGTCGAATTTGAAAATTGCCTGACTCATAAGTGGGCGGTGCCACGCCCACTTTCCAAAATTTTGCAAAAATAATGTAAAGAATGTGAAAATTGATGTATGTACCAAATTATATTATTATAGCGGCATCAGTTAATTAGATATGGACTTTTCAATATTTCCACCTCCTTTCAATATAACTTTTATAAAAAAGTAGGCGTGGTCGCCAAGCGATTTCGTTTATTTTCTATATCTGAATTTAACACAACAATAGTATGCCCTCTACAAAATTTCTTTATACTAGCATAAACTGTTCTCAAGTTATTAAGAGTCAAAATTTTAAAATTTCTTCAAATATATGTGGGCGGTGCAACGCCCCTTTTAAAAAAATTTGATAAAATCCGCCTTAGAACATATAAATCAATACATATTGCAAATTTTATCATTGTAGCTGCTTCTGATATGGAATTAAACCGTTTTATACGTTTTTCGAAATTTTCGATATCGAAAAAAGGGGCGTGGTTATCATCCGATTTCGCCCATTTTCAATAGCAACCTACCTTGGCCAGAAAGAACCTGTATGCAAAATTTCATGCAACTATCTCAATTTTTACTCAAGTTATCGTGTACACGGACGGACAGACGGACAGACGGACGGACGGACATGGCTTAATCAATTCCTCTTTTCAACCTAAGAACTTTCATATATGGAACCCCATATCTAACTCGATTATTTTGCTCCGTTACATAGTACCGTTATGTGGACAAAATTAATATACCCTTGTACTAGTACTAGTACGCTGGGTATAAAAAGAGCACAAATGAAAGAAAAACAGAATTTTATTGAAAATCCAGAATCACGATAATAAATGAAATTGAAAAATTTAAAACCCGGATTGAACGCTGCAATAACCATTTTACCAAAAAAAAATCAGTTTTGCCAGAAAAATATTTATTTAGCAGTATTAACAAAGAACGTAAATGTACAAAGAAGGTCCAACAGCGAATGTAAGTGGACGCTGTCAAATCGATGGTCGGTAATTCACCACTGTACCTACATTTAAACTACTTAAATTTACCGTGTTTTTATTGAATATTTACACAAAAAATTGTAATTGGAGGTACGATAACGTTTAAATGCTGATTTTGTTTAAAAATAAAAATGGAAATTGCTTTAAAACTCGCGAATTAAACGCACATTTCCCCAATGGTGAATTACCTACCAGCGAATTTATGGTTTAATGTCGTCGGTATCCTTGTTGAAAACTTTGAAGTTGCTCGTTTTTTCGAATTTCCTTCTGGACAAAAAGGAAAAGTGTACGGCAAAAAAGTGAACATCAGCCTTTCAATATCTTTGCCTTTTTGTGTAAGCATCTCTAAGTTTGTACCTGCCCATCATTGCTGATCCGATATGGCTCAGTATAACCAAATCAAGTGCATGTTTTGATAATTCTAGAATCTTACCTTATTCCTTGCAGTTTCTATTATCTTTCGCGTATAATTGAGGAGTTGCGTGCAAAAAGGGCACTAGGTTACATGTGCCCTCTTTGAGTAAAACGGCTAATTAGAAAAAATAATCTATGTTTTCTCTCCCCTCCAAATATGGACTTGATATCTTTTAAACTGGCTTAGCAACATCAAAAAATGTTGAGCTATATATGAGTACTTGTTTTTTTTATTTTTTTTTCAAAATTATGATTTGTTGCTCATACGCTCGTACAGTCTTTTTCTTAACACTACCCGAAAATCCATCACCTTTTCTAGTTATCGAAGCAGCAGTATATATCAAAAGTTGGGACCAAGAGCTTAACAACTTTTTTCGCAAAACGAATAACAACTTTAAATTAAGAACGCATTGCATTCTCAATTATACCTCTTCAGGAATAACATTAGCTGGTGAAAATTATAAGGAACAACAGCGTTCCTTTAGCCCTTGGATCCAGAAAAATTTAATAATCTAAAAGATTTAAGGCAATATTTGGAAAAAACAGGTTCGTACTGGTATAAGAATAATATATTTACTAGCGCAATACACACTGATTCGTATAAATTATCTGATGCAGAAGATAGTAATAGTGATTTGGATTATTAAAACTATTGTATAAAATAACAAGTAAGGAAGTCTAAGTTCGGGTGAACCGAACATTAAATACCCAGCGTTAGTTTTTAGAAAAAGGGGGCGTGGTTTTCATCCGATTTCGCCCATTTTAAAAACCAATCTATTCCGAGCCTAAACAATAGCGAATTTGGTGGGCGCGGCCACGCTCCTTGCTTATAAAGCTTTAACCGCTTACATGAGCCAAAAGTACTGAATCGATCTTTTCAAGGGTTATACCATGTCCTATATATAACTTTGGAAAAGAAGGCGCGCCATGCCCATAACTTTTAACGTATTTTGTGAAATTTTTCGATGTACGGATATATGTGTCCATTAATCAATATTTACATAATTTTAAAAAAGTGGGTGGTGGCACGCCCACGGATTTTATTATGTTGTTTGTCCCTATTGAAGATCAGTTTTCATTGCAGATCTTTATGATACTTTCACAGTGGCTTGTTAATAGTGAAATGTTGATATTTTGTTTATTCACTTGTGGGCGGTGCCACGCCCATTTTCCAAAATATTACCAAAAAACCTTTAAACATCACTAATAACATCATCAGGTGAATGAGTGTACTAAATTTTAGCATTATATCTGTATCAGTTAAACAGATATTGCATATTCCGGTTTCCTAACTCTCGTTTAGAGAACTTTAGTCCAAAAAGGGGCGTGGTCGTTCACCGATTTTTCTTATTTTCTGTGGTAGTACTCTACATAAACATAACATGCCTGGAACCTAGTTTCGTAAACCTATCTCACACCGTTCTGAAGTTATTAGCAGTCGAATTTGAAAATTGCTTGACTCATAAGTGGGCGGTGCCACGCCCACTTTCCAAAATTTTGCAAGAATAATGTAAAGAATATGAAAATTGATGTATGTACAAAATTATATTATTATAGCGGTATCAGTTAATTAGATATGGACTTTTCAATATTTCCACCTCCTTTCAATATAACTTTCATAAAAAAGTAGGCGTGGTCGCCAAGCGATTTCGTTTATTTTCTATATCTGAATTTAACACAACAATAGTATGCCCTCTACAAAATTTCGTTATACTAGCATAAACTGTTCTCAAGTTATTAGAAGTCAAAATTTTAAAATTTCTTCAAATATATGGGGGCGGTGCCACGCCCCTTTTCAAAAAATTTGGTAAAATCCGCCTTAGAACATATAAATCAATACATATTGCAAATTTTATCATTGTAGCTGCTTCTGATATTGAATTAACCCGTTTTATACGTTTTTCGAAATTTTCGATATCGAAAAAGGGGGCGTGGTTATCATCCGATTTCGCCCATTTTCAATAGCAACCTACCTTGGCCAGAAAGTAACCTGTATGCAAAATTTCATGCAAATATCTCAATTTTTACTCAAGTTATCGTGTACACGGACGGACAGACGGACGGACATGCCTTAATCAATTCCTCTTTTCAACCTAAGAACTTTCATATATGGAACTCTATATCTAACTCGATTATTTTGTGCCGTTACATAGTACCGTTATGTGGACAAAATTAA
The DNA here is from genome assembly GCA_951509765.1 of Sphenella marginata. Lineage (NCBI taxonomy): Eukaryota > Metazoa > Arthropoda > Insecta > Diptera > Tephritidae > Sphenella > Sphenella marginata. Next base: position 57,078,906 of record OX608079.1, on the reverse strand, counting down.
TATACCCTTGTACTAGTACTAGTACGCTGGGTATAAAAAAAATTTGTTCATTAGCAAAAACAAAAATGCCTTATTATATATGTATGTATCTTTGCTTTAAATTCTTTGTATTGTTAACGATAAGCTTATTTCTTTTGACCCTGACCCAATTCTTGGTCTTTTAAACGACCATATAGTTCAATATCATTTCGACGCCATTTAATTTTCCGTACAGGTGCTCCACAATGCATTCAAGCGCTTCTTGAATAAAAAATAACATGTTATTCGTAACTCAAGAAAAAACAAGTAAGGAAAGGGCTGTCTTCGGCTGTGCCTAAGGCTTCATACCTTTCATGAATACGCATAACTTTTTTAAGTGTCCGATCCTTACTTACAATTGGTACAAACTCTTCAAAACTGTTAATTTGAAAACACATGGCCCAAACCAGAGTTATCGGAGCAATCGATTATATGGGAGCTATATGTTATGTTAGTCCAATCTGTATGATTTTCACTACACACATCACATATGTAATAAGTACCAAACCTGCAAAATTTTACGTTCCTAGCTTCTTAACTGCAAAATCTATACCCCAAAACCCATTTATCGAAACTATCGATTATATGGGAGCTATATGTTTGGTTGGTCCGATTTGAGTCATTTTCACTACACATGTTACTTATACAATATGTACGAAAAGTGCAAAATTTTGCGGTCCTAGCTTTTTAATTGCAAGATTTATAGACAAAAACCCGTTTATCGGAACAATCGATTGTATGGGAGCTATGCTTTGTATCGGTCCGATCTGGCTGGTTCCGACAAATGATTAATCCCATGCAAAATGGCGGCCCTATACCAAATTTCATCGAGATAGGTCGAAAATTGAGGGACTAGTTTGCGTTCAAACAGACAGACGGACAGACGGACGGACAGACGGACATGGCTAAATCAACTCAGCTTATCATCCTGATCATTTCTGTATACTTAATGGTGGGTCTATCTCTTCTTCTTCTCATACTTACAAACATCGGACCAAAGTTATAATACCATTTCATGTTCATGAAAGGTATAAAAATATTTTCATGGAAAACCCAATAGGTACATATGTATATATATGTTAGTAGGTATTTACAATGAATATAGTATGTAAGTACATGAATATGAACTACTTCAAGAAAAATTATTTAAATTTAAATTAAATTTGTGTTTTATATGTATGTATGATAAACTACAGACGGGAAACAAACTATTGAAACTTAAAATTCCCTCTGAAATGCATTATAAGTAAAGATGAAATTAAATGGTACATAGTACATATAATTGAAATAAGTTTTGGGTAAAGTTTTCCAGATCCGTCCTCCAGCAACAGAATATAAAAATAGGACATAGAATGTTCTGTCATATGTTCAATGTCATTTCTTTGAAGTGTTACATTTTTCCAGAACGGTTATATCAAAATTCTGATCAGTTAGCCTATTATATCTGGGTAGATTATGCATTGTGGCATACGGGAAAAGTCTCTCTACCGGTGCTGAAGAAGGCAAAGTGGGAAAACATACAACCGGATAAACATCCACTGCTAGAATATTGGTTGACATAGGTTATGGTTACGTAATAAAAGTCCGCTTGGATTAAAAAATTATTAATATTTACAGAATACACGTTTTTATGAAGTTAAAACAAGATGTACCCTTCGCTTTCCTGTGAAGTGTCGCTTTTGTAACTTTACCAAGTTAAAAGATAATACACTAGATAACAATAATATCAATATCTTTTTCTATATACTACAACAACAAAAAAGTTGCAATGCTTCAAAAGTTCAAAACACGAATATCTCAAAACATACACATCATAGAAGTGCCCTTTTTTTGGCACTTATTATTACAGCAATCTTGCGAAATAAATGTATTGACCAATTTCTTTTCCTGATTTATGATTTGATTTGATCTTCAGTTTGAAACAATGCTTGTAGTTCATCCTCGTAGTTAATACTAGCATCATCGAAAGAATTATCATCATTCTTCTCGTTTCCACAGAAATATGTTTGAAAAACCTAGCTAAATTCTTCTTCTACAGACATCATTCAGCATTGCTTTTAAATCTGAGCACTTACACCAGGGATGGGCATATTTTCGGCTCCTAAATCAGTTTGAGTGCAGCGGGTGTTAGGTGAGACGTTTGTTTTTTTTTGCGGTGTTGGGGGAGTAAAAAAATGCATTGCAAAAATCCTACGCATTATATGCAAGCCGAATCATTTTGCAATATATGCCTACAAATATTTAAAAAAGTTTTTCAAAGTAGTAGCATTAGAGGATGTAGTATTAGAAAAACGTGCTAATGCACATTTCTCCTACAATCGTAGGAAGACGAAAACCTTTTCAGACCTGTTTGGCAGCGTTGTTGTTGTTGGCCAAATACTCTCTTTATCAACCGTATGTGTGTTTGTACATATATTATTCTCTTCATGCGTTCTTCGCCCCACATACCTGCACTTGAACGTCCCTCCCCATGCACCTAAATGTGCACAGCTCGCCCGTAATGCTCGTACCATCCCAGACTTACACGGTTTTTCGGTCTGAAACTGGTTGGTGCTTTGCATTGAAAAAAACATCCCAACCAGCCAAGCAAACTTGAAATAAATTTATAAAAAGCTTTTCCAAATCGCTTTTCCATTAAGCTTACAAATTTCTGATTTTTCATTTACAAAACGCTTGAAAGTAAAAGTTTTATAATTGAAACGACACATTGGTTTTAAGTGTTTGAAATAAACTTACAAATATCCTGGTTCGGTACGAGCTATAGACCTATTAATAATTTTTTCTGCAGCGAAAAATTATTGTTGCTTTTTGGGTTTCTTAATAATTTTTTTGTTAATTATTAAAAGTTTTTTGTTGAATTGAACAGGAAAAATTTAGAGACAACCGCCATAGCTTTTCTTAAAGATCCATTTCGGAAGTTGCTAGCTTCACTCATCAGAGAAATTTTGGCACGTATTGCTAACCGTTGAGCTAACAATACGCTGGGTTTTTTGCCTTCTAAACGCCCTGTTCAATCAACTTTTTACCAATTCATAAACCGACAGCGCCATCCGGCGATTAGATAGGATCATGATGGATTTATTACAACTCTGTTTTGGTATCACAGTATTGCCAACCATGTGCTCTTGGTTTTTATTTGGTTTAAATTTGTTTCATCCGATGTTAAGGTAACATATTATAGAACTCGTCACGAAGAACTTTCCAAGTACTATACGAAGGAGGACAGTGTTTGTTACTGCAAAGACATTGCTGGTCTATTAAAACAATTTGGTGAACCATATAATTCAAAAGAGTGGCGATTGTTCATAGACGGCAATAAATTAAGTTTAAAGGCCGAATTATTGCATATTGGCAACCAAAAGCCATCTATCCCGATCGCGCATGCAGTAAATACGAAGGAAACATATGAGATAATGCAAAACCCATTTCAAAGAACTATTGTCACCAGTGGAGGCAGCAGCGTGGGATTCTTTTGAAAAGGTCGTTACTTCTTTTTTAGGCAAACACAAAAGTCCTAACTACGAGATGCTAGTGAACGACTTAATCAAAAACTATGCGGAAATGGGTAAATAAAAAAACATATTATAATATATAGCCATAAATCTGAATTCATCGTCCAGTTCCGAACAAACAAGAACGGGAAAAATATAAACAAAAAATTTGTTCTGAACTGAAAGATAAATCCAGCCTAAGAAAATTATATACTAATGTGTCACTTATGTATTTATCTAATTTACTTTTTTATTTTCTTTCAGGAGTAAATATGTCTTTAAAAATTCATTTCTTACACTCCCACTTAAATTTTTTCCCGCAAAATCTTGGCGACGAAAGTGACGAGCATGGCGAAAGGTTTCACCAGCAAATGAAAGTGATTGAAAGTCGGTATCAAGGATTCTGGGATGTCGCTATGATGGGCGACTACTGTTGGTTTCTCATAAGAGAAACCGATCCTAATCTAAATAAGCGTCAAAACAAGACACATAACTTTTTCAATTATAAAATAAGATCATAGAGTTAAGACAGAACCATATGTAGTACATATGCTATTATTTGTAGGGTACTTAAGCATTAAATGGATATATTTACTTGAATGCTTATAACTTTTGTATTAGTTCATCGATTTTGTTCACTGATAGCTTATTTTTTTTGTAATAAAACACAGCTTAGAGGAGGGAAAAAATATCTGCAAAAAACAAAAAGTTTTTGAGATGCTTCCTCGCAAAGTACAAATTTTTTTATATTTTTACAAAAAAAATTTCAAAAATCCGTAATGATTGATCAATATGTTTGAATCTGCAGGACCTTGCAAAAAGTGTTCTATGTACTGATTTTAGCAAATTTTATAAGCTTTCAAATTTTTCAAACCGTTTTGGAAGAGCTCAGTTTGTTCTTGAGATATACACGATTAAGTGGAGCCATCTTTTTTGTTTTTTGAAATAACGGTAAATCGTAAATATCTCAAAAACGGTACCATTCAAGTAAAAATAACCTTGATTTTCGGAATTAGGAGGTGATTTTACACAGGAATTTCACTATGGCGTCTCTGGTGCAGAAAAAAAGTTGGAATTTGTGATCCAGTGTTATAGCACTCATTAATAAATTAATTATTTCTTTGCACCGCGTTTTTTCACTTCTTAACCGCGCCATTATGTATTATTTTCGACAGAACAGAAATAACTGAAAATTTGCAGAGCGAGAGAAAACACGTCTTACTTCACCGAAAGCTCAATTTTCATCTTAATGATAAATGAAAACTATTTTTTTTTTCATTTCTGTCGTAAACATTTGCATTTTGCTTAAAATTGTAATAAATTTATAAACATTTTCCCGTGCCTTACAAAACAATTATTTAAAAAGCTAAATAAAAACTTAAAATGAAAAACACTTATTTAATGTTTACATAAAGATATATTTAAAAACATTTTCTATAAACTTTGCATTTAATTTAGAAAGGTAAATAATTTATAAAACTTTGTTTTTGAACTTTATAAAAAGCTTACATTAAACTTAAAAAGAATTTATTGAAAACGCTTATATTTCGCTTATTAAAGCAAGTTTACTTCAAGTTATTTTTAAAAACACTTACAGAAATGCTGGCTGGGATCGCTCTTTATATACACACACGAACTTATCTCATTAAGGTGCAGTGAAATAACTCCCAAATGAAATAACTCCCAACAAAAAAATGAAATAACTCCCAAATATTTTCCATGCAAGTTGGGACTTATTTCATTATGAAATAGCTCCCAATTCATTGGGACTTATTTCATAATTTTAACTGGGAATTATTTCATAATGAAATAACTCCCAAATGAAATAATCCCCAATAAAATATCTTTGGGAGTTATTTCATAATTTTTGGAAATTGGGAGTTATTTCATTTTTTGGGACTTACTTCATTGCTTGTAATCCAGGCATTGGGAGTTATTTTATTTTTAATGGGAGTTATTTCATTTTTGTTATGAATATTTTTAGCGAACTAACGTCATTGACATTAATTCGCATTAAGAAAGCGAACTAAAGTCAGTACATTTTTTTATATTCCAAATTTTCATTTTTCATTATCACCTTCGACTTATGATCATTATATCATGAATCTGGGATTTAAAAAATGAATCTGAGATTGGCTTAGGTCAGATCCCCAATTCGGGGCGTGATCAATGGTATTTATGTGCAGAACTGCTTTCCACAGTGGCGGCCTTCGGCCGCGCTTCAAAAAATAACCCTGGGCTACGCCATTCCAACTCCTTGTGGTTGCCATAGCCGTGGCTACCGCCACGGTGATGTCCTTCCGCGTGCCACTCTTTTCTCACAGGGTAATCTGATTACAACAACCACATGAAAATGACTTTAACTGAAAATATCTCGCAAACTACTAAAAATATTGGTTCAGCGGAGTTATATTCATGCTCCTGGGACCAAAGCGCGTCTCCTAATACATATCTCAACATTTTTGGTTGTGTATTAGCGGTCGGTACCCCAATTAAACGATTACCCACGTCTAGATTTAGAATCTGAAATGAGATTTTTGTTTTTTTTTTCAACCCTTCAAAAGTTATTTGCAGTTAAAGTTCACAATTTTCTGTTATTTTCATGTGGTTGTTGTAATGGCACATTAGGCTGAGCCAAAAAAGTTAAAAAGTGTGGGAAACGTGGCACGCGGAAGGACATCATGGCACACACCCGGAGTTGGAATGGCGTAGCCCAGGGTTATTTTTTGTAGCGCGGCCGAAGGCCGGCAATGTGGAAAGGAGTTCTGCACATAAATACCATGGATCACGCCCCGAATTGGGGATCTGACCTAAGTCAAATTTTCGCCTGCGGCGCTACTTCGTCGAATCTCAAACCTAAATGCCTCAATGACATTAATTCGCATGTCCAAAGCGAACTAAAGTCAAAATATTATACGATTTAACGGCACTGACTTTAATTCGTTTTTGGTCATGCGTCTTAATGTCACTGACTTTAATTCGTTTTTGGGCATGCGTCTAAACCCAGATATGCCCATTGTCCTTTTAAAAGTCCAACGGATACTTTTTAAAAATTCTCGGATAACTCTTTTGCTAAATTTTGATACACAGATGACGCTACCTGTAAGAACAGCTAAAAAGGGGAATAACCCAATACTGTTGAGTGATTTAGTTTACAAGTGACTTTGAGTAAGTGAGCACGTGTCAAAGATAGGCATAAAAAAAACATGGACACTGGCGTGAATTTTAGACTAGTTGGGTAAGTAATAATATATTCTCAGTGCAAATTTTTGAAGAATTATTCTCCTTAGACTTCTAGTTAATTATGAAAGTAAAAATATGTTAGTAAAAATTATTTTGAATTCATTGTTTTTGCTTAAAACGGCGATGTTCTTTTAAAAGGACAAAGGGAACAAAGGGGTACTTAAAATTTGTTTTTTTCAGCGGACTTACTCTACATGAATTGTTGATTTATCTCGAAGAGGATGACGATGGTGATAACAATATCGTATCCATTGCTTCAAACGCCAACCCAGCAAATCCACCACATAGTGTTCGCAGGTATAGCCGTAAATTTAAGAAAAATATTATAGTCAAACAGCCGTACAATATTTACAAACACAACAAAAAAAATGGGTGGAGTAGACCGTTGCGACCCGAATATAAGTTTGTATAGAACAAAAATAAGAGGAATAAAATGGTACTTCTGCCTTATCGCCTTTGGCCTTGATTTGATGGAACAAAATACGTGGCATTTACACAAAAACAAGGTAGCCAATTAGACCATCTAACATGCAGAAGGAGAATTGTCAATTCCATTTTGGCAGGAGCTGAGAACAGGAAGAGGAGAAGACCATCAAATATTGAAAATATAGATTCTCGGTTTGATAGAATGGATCACTTTGAAGGTCAACAGGAAAAACAAACCCGATGCAGAGTGTGTCATATGAAAGTGAAAACAATTTGTATAAAGTGCCAAGTGGCACTCCACATTCCTTGTTTTGCTTCCTACCATACCAAGTAGGAATACCACTTGAAATACGTTCGCTTAGAATATGTTCGTCCTTTACTGAAAAACTGAATTATTATATGTATTTGGAAAAATCATTTCTTTTCGTTTTTTTAATAAATTAGAATAAATATTGAACAGCTATTCCAAAGACTACGTTTTTTTTCAGAAGCCTATATGCCCATTGTCCTTTTAAAAGTACACTATAAACTAACTATGTCAAATTTGCAAATCACTAAAATGTTTACTTATTTGATAAAATATAGTAGTTTTAAAGATAAATACCAAGAAAAAAATCAGCGATTAAAGAAATAAAAATTCGGGCATATCTGGGTTAATGTCACTGACATTAATTCGCTTTTTGGGTGCGTAATTTGTTTGGAGGTTGAGCCCAATGTACTATTGATGCCGTGCAAACATTTAAAAATATGCAACGCTTGTGTTCTAATGCTGCAAGCTAAGAGTATTTCTGAAGGACTAGAAAACTTTAACTGTCCGATTTGCCGTCAAAAGGTCGACAACACTATTCAGGTTTTCATGTAATTGTTACATACATTCACATATCTATGTACATATTAATTTCCTGTATTTTTCAAATTTCATTGTAACTGATTATATTGTAAAAATATACCATTTCAAATTTTGATTTGGGATTTATTTCATTTTTTGGGACTTATTTCATTTGGGAGTTATTTCATTTTTTTGAGGACTTGTGGTTTCATTGTGAAATAACTGCCAAATATTGGGAGTTATTTCATTTCCTTCTTTGGGAGTTAGTTCATTTATTAAAGTTGGGAATTATTTCATTTTTATTGGAACTTATTTCATTGGGAGTTATTTCATGGGAGTTATTTCATTTGGGAGTTATTTCACTGCACCTCTTCTCATTAATGCTCTTATGCCTTTTTTGGTTGCCTTTTGGGCATGACTATTCACAATGCAAAAGAAAAACTAGTAAGAAACCAAAGAACGTAAATCTACAAAGAAGGCCCGACAGCGAATGCGATAGAAACTGTCAAATCGATGGTAGGTAATTCACCACTGTACCTACATTTAAATTACTTAAATTTACCGTGTTTTAGTTAGTTATTTGTACAAAAAATTGTAGTTGGAGTTACGAAAACGTTCAGATGTTTATTTTGTTTAAAAATAAAAGTGCGAATAGCTTTAAAAATCGCTAAACTAACTAAAACTAAACGCACATTTCCCCAGTGGTGAATTACCTACCCTCGAATTGATGGTTTAATGTTTCCCACTTCTTTGTGTTTCACGTTCTTTGAAGAAACTGAAGAAATGCATTGTTTATCTGTAACAGCTGTTTCTCGCAATTTCTTTTTTGACCTTTCATAGACCGGGTCACATACATCTTTTTTGATTTTCATACTTTCATCAAGTTCGGTCCACCGGAACCTGTACTTCCTCATTGTTTTTCGCTAATATCATTTAACAAATCTAAATTAAAACGGACACTGCTACAATTACTTTGAGAATATAATATTTTACCTTAAAACTGGCCATAGGATGAAAATATAGTGTACTTTCACCTCCTGTACTTTTAAACTGTTTTTCATTCATTGACAAACTTATACCAAATACACCATCCATCCACTGGAAATTCAATCCGTATATATTAAAATCGGATGCCGTTGGATTAGGGCTGAAGTTATAGTTAGTAACACGCCAACTCCTATTTTTAGCCAAACTGAAGACAACTAAACCAAATCGCCATACATCCGTTACGTAGACATAAGCATCATCACATTGATCGTTTCGAATCTCAGTTAAAATATTTGAATGTAATGAATCTTGTTTGATTTGATTTTGAGGTAGATTAAACCTGACTATCCATTTATCTGTATTCAAATCAAAGGCCACAATTTTCGGAGCACAAATCTGGTTTAAATTGACCGTGGCATTCACAATTCCCGAATCGATTGCCCACAAGCGGCCACACGAATCAATTGAAGTACGGTACACCGATATGAGTTTAGAGCAATCGGGTTGTTGCACCATGCTGTGAGCTTTCCAATCCGGATATGGTCGTATGGGAGGACTGCGTTCGTTTGGTGGATGTGGTAGATAACCAAGACTTGCTGGCACACCGTCTTTCCAACGAGGTGTTGTAATAAATATGCGGTGACCGTAAACATCAATCCCAAGTGGTAAATTGTTCTCCGGTATGAAATGTCTAAAAAAAATTAAGTAATATATATAAAACATCGGACAGATACTACCATAATTTGCAGTAATTAATTAAGAAGTACTTTATCTTGCATTCATGTGCATTTTAATAATAAGCGATATACCTTATGGAATTTTAAGGCGAGCTTCTCTTGTAATTTGGATGTTATTGTTTCTAATTTTACCTACATTTTGACATGACGTACGCCATAAAACACGACTCCGAAAGGCATCTGCTAAGGCACATAACTTTTTACTGAAAAGCTTTTTCAAGACAAAAACAGCTTAGAACCATTTCTGATGTTAACTGTAGAGTTCCTTGAACCAAATACGCACCATCGCACTAAACTATAGATCGCTAATCGAGAGGCAAAATAAAATGCTCACTTCTAACAATTAATACTGGAAGCTAAAAATATGTAAAGAGCTGTTTACAGTAGTCAACTTTGTAACCGATTTTAGTTCCAAGAGAGGTTGATGCTAACTTATCACGTGCAATTTTGCACGACCCGTTGCATGAATAAACAAGAAGTTGACTGCCAAATTGACTAAAAAGGTGTTTACATTAGTCAGTTTGGCATTCAACTTCTTTTTTATTTATGAAATTTGCATAATGTAAACGGGTCGTGCAAAATTTAACTTGAATCCAAAGTGGACTTATGTAAACAGCTCTTAATGTATACACCTCGTGAAGGAGCTTTATAGCTAAACTTTGTATAAGTTAAGCAGGTCCTTTTGGTCCTTACTTATTTCCAAAATGAAACACACAACACTTTTTAATTTAAACACTTTATTCAATGCACATACTTGTGTCTTCGAATGAAAACTAAAAACTAAACTCTTGGCTTAATGCTACTGCCTTAAATACCTTTTCCTAACTCTAGGAAGCCTATGGGAAAGGGGTTGCGGTTGTCGGTGCATATTATTCTTACCGCTAGCCTATGCCTGTGCCATATTGATTAACAAACAAAACATACCTTAGCATCATAACCCTGCTACGCTTTGTTCTAATGCTTTGGTGATGGCTATGAGCTTAACTCCTGTGACATTCCATCACCAAGCATCATCAGTTGTTGGTATTGCTATGCTGCTGTTGCTAAGTGGTGATCAACCCACGCTTAGACTAGTTTTGCAGCGACGCTGTTGCTAGGTCATAATCAACACGCTAGTTTGTGTTGATCGGCCAAACATGTGCAAGCAAGCAGGTAAGCGCTGTCGATATTGCTATGTGGGTGGTGATAACAAAAGCGTGTGATATGATATCTTGCCTGTTGCTAGATAGCAATCAAGCCACACTTAGCGCCTGTTACATTCCATGTGCGATAAGCGCAAACAGGTTTTTAGTTGGTGATAAGCTGCAACTAAGATCGAAGCGAAGCAAAGCATAAACATACATATATTGATGTTGCTAGGTTGTGACCAGGAGCTAAGTTCGCTCCTGTTAGATTTAATTATATGTTTGTAATTAAATGTTGGCAAGAATATGGCAAAGGTTTCTTGCGGCTATATTAAGGCACAGTGGGCCTAATGTGATAACTCCTCCCCCTCTTAAGTTCGGAACGTCCCTGATCCGACAGGCTTCTTTTAACTATATTATTCAAATTTTAATTAAATTAGTAAAAAAATTTTTCTAGCCTATTAATTTTAGATATAAATTTAATTTTTACATTTCAGTGTAGGGTTTTCACAAAATCTCGAAATTTCTATATATATGATATATATTTTTTTAACATATTTGCAAATTTTAATGAGCTCAAGACCGTTTTTATAATAATTCTTAGTCAATTATTATTGTTTTTGAACTTAGGAAAAATTTGTATGTAGATAAAAATTACAAAGCTACGTACAGCGATGGACGGGATGACATGTTTCAAAGTGTCCTACTTATCATCAGGGCACTGGGATACGAACCCACGTGCCTGCATCAAAGCTGCTGTTAGAAAGCTCTAACCACTAAGCTAAGATGCCCTGTAGCGTACCGATGCAACTTTACCTACATGTTAATTTTTCCCTTTGTTGGTTGTTGTTGTTTTTTCTGCCAACAGTGTATACACAAATGTTAGGCATTCTGCCTATAAGTAAATTTTTTAACAAACATTTTTTGTTTGGAAATGTTTTTTTTCTATAATATGTACGTCACTATGATACTTTTATCTTCTTAAAAAATAAGTATTTTAAACAAAATTTTAATTCATACATTTTTCTTAAAATAATATGCTTTTTCAAAGAAATTTAACAATTTTCATCTTCCAAAATCATTTACTTTCATTTTAAATTTATAAAAATTTAGGGCATTTGTTTTCAGATCTATCATATTTGCATAGTTTTTATACTAGTGTAAGCTCATCAAATCTAGTGTATTGTATTTAAAAAAAAACAAGTTATACATATAAATTTCGTAGTTAGAAAAATTTTATTTAGATTTCGGGATTACAAATATTGTATGTTTTTGTACTGATTAGGATATAACATTATTTCCTACAAAAAAAAAAAAAAAAAAATGTAAATTCTTCTGAAAAAAAAAATGTTGTACATTAGATAAGTCAAAATTAATTTATTTAATAACAATTTTCTTCCTTTTCGTACATAATTTTGTATTTTGTGTTTTACATGGCTCTACATTTGTCATTTGTTTAGTATTTTTATTTATTTTAAAAAGGTTAAAGTCGTTGGCAGAAGTAGGTTCAAAAGCCTTTGAAGAGATCATAAAGGAATAGATTTTCCTTGAAGAAAATTTTTTATTCATTTTTTTTTTTTTTTACTAACGTTAGATTAACCAAGTCACCTCTTAGCGTATATTGTCTTTATGGACTTTTTTCCCATTTATTAGCACGGTTGTCCCTAAGTCCTTTTCTACTACGTTTTCAACGTATACTTTATTTAATTTATTTCCTAACCGTTTATTTCGTCGAACATATACCTTTTCTCCTTTCTTAAATGTTCTTTGCTTCGTTTTAGATTTTTTTAGAATATTTTCTTGTGCAGAAATCAGTGTTTCCTTAATTAACTTCAGATGATCTTTTGGAAAATTATTCAGTATATCTATTGGTTTTGCATTCACCGTCGAATGTATTGAATTATTATATTTCTGTGTCGCGAGTAAGATTAATTCCTTAATATCAGCTAAGTTTTTTTCTGCTTTTATGCATCGTGCGATTTCAGTCAACGTTGAATGCACTCTCTCTATTTGGCCATTACTGTTACTATGTAACGCTGGTATAAAAAATTGGTCTATTTGGAAATGATCTTTTAGTAAACTAGATATCGTATTCGATTGGAAAGATTTTTCATTATCAGAAATAATAGTCTTAGTTTTCCTGAATTTATTAAGTACTATTAGAAGGGCACTTTTGACGTCAATTGTTGATCTTGATTCGATAGGGATTGTTATTGTGAACTTGGAAAACTTATCTATGCAAGTGAAGAAATGAAACTTATCCACCGAAAATATATCTATGTGGAGAATTTGCCCTGGATATTCTGGTATTGGTGTTTTGCCTATCTCTGTTTTTAAAGGATGTCTATTGTACTTATTTTCTAAGCATGTTCTACAATTTTTGGCAATTGTTGTTAAAGTCTGCTTTATATGTGGGAAAAAATATTCTGAAATTAGTTGTTTGTAATTCTCCTGAACTTATCGGTGTGCCCTATTATGTTCCATTGTAGCAACCTCGATTTGGTCCTCTTTTCTGATCAGATCTATTACAAGTTTTTCGGAGTGTACAAATTTCACGCCCGGAAAGTTTGACAAAAGTAAACATTGTACCATTGCTAAAGTTTGAAGATCGCAACAGATTCCGTTAACTACATTTGGATTTATCTTCTCACGGATGGTTTGCAAGAGGTATTTATCAGTTTCTGAAATAAAATTTTGGTAGATTTACTATTTACCTCGGATGGTAAAAGGACTAGTTGCGCCTTAAATTGATTGACAGGATTCTTTATTGTTTTTATTACGCCTGAAAGAGAAATTTCGCTGTGAGCAGTTGACAATGATTCGTCGAGGTTATGGGTGTATTGGCGCGAAAGGGCGTCGGCCACCTTATTTTCTTTTCCAGGTTTGTAAAAATATTTCGGTGCGAATGAGTTAATAAATGTTGTCCACCTTTTAATTTTCGAATTCGGATTTCTATCGGATATGGCAAACGTCAATGGTTGATGGTCAGTGAATATGTGGATATTTTTGATACCGTACAAATAATGCCTCAACTTTTGGAAGGCCCAAACTATTGCCAGAAGTTCTCCTTCATTTGTGGCATAGTTTTCTTCTGTTTTTGATAATGTACGTGATATCATTGTAATGGGTTTTCCATTTTGTGAAAGGACAGCACCTAAGGCGAAAGACGAAGCATCCGTGGTTATCTCAAATGGTATTGAGTAATCTGGATGTTGCAGGAGAACATCTTCCGATGCTAAAATACTTTTAAGCTTATCAAAGGCTCTGATTGCTTCGTCGTCAAGTGAAATATTTATTTTTTTAGAATTTCTACTATTGGCATGTCCATTTTCTCCTCTCAAATACTTTGTAAGGGGCTTAGATATATGGGCATAATCTTTTATGAATCTCCGGTAGTATCCGGAAAGTCCTAAAAACGAACGCAGTGACCTCAGTGATTTCGGTTCTTGATAATTAAGGATTGCTTCAACTTTGTCGGGGCATGTTCTTATTCCCTTATATGAGACGGTGAAGCCTAAAAACTCGACTTCTTCTTTGAAAAATTTAGATTTTTCCAGGGATACTCGCATTCCTGAACGCTCAATTTTTTTTAATATGGAATCTACATGATTGTAGTGGGAGTTTTCATCAGGTGAAAAAATGATGATATCGTCAACATATACATGACATATTTTCCCAATATCCTCTCGTAGGATGTCGTCTATGGCTCTCTGGAATATGCTTGGTGCATTTTTCAGGCCAAATGGCAGACGGCAAAACTCATACTTGCCGTTATTTACACTAAATGCAGTCTTGCATCTATCTTTCTCTAAGAGGCAGATTTGATGAAAACCCGACTTTAGATCTAGTGTTGTGAATAGTTTAGATTTTCCTAGGTTCGAAAGAATTACCGTACTGTCCGGTATCGGGTATTTATCGGACGTGGTTTGCTCGTTGAGCTTTCGAAAATCAATAACCATTCTCATTTTCTGGTTACCTTCATCGTCAAAACCTTTTTTCGATACAACGTGTACCGGTGAATTATAAGGTGAATATGATTTTCTTATAATCCCATCTTTTAGTAAAGCTTCTATTTCTTTGTTAATGAACTTTGCTGCAGAAATTGGATACGGGTAACTTTTTGAATAAATGGGCTTTTCAGTTTTTATATCTATTGTAGCAACTACATTTGTATTGTATGTAAGCGCTCTATTCGGGTTAGAAAATGCATTTTTGTTTATTTTTATAAGCGAATGAATGCTATTAGGTAACTCTAGTTTATTTGTCGTAGACATATTTACTTGTTGGCAATGGAAAAAGTTGAGCTTCTCTTTTTCAGTTTTATGGAAAATGAGACCAACTTGTGTATCGATCTTTGCTTCGATACCTTTCAATAAATCATATCCTATGATTCCATCAAAGGTATCTAGTTTTGGTAAAATGTAAAATGTAGCAATTTCACCTAATATATTTATTTTGCATTTTTCCGAAATTTTGTTTACTCCATTTATGGATCTTAATTGGAAGGGGCTATCTATAGGGGTAATTCCTTTTAAGAACGAATGTCTTTTTATGTATATAATTTTTGGCTGTACCTGTATCTATAAGTAGGTTAAGCACTTGCCCACTCGGAAGAGTTCGCGTAATAAAGGGCAAGTGGGACCTTAGCCTAAAAAATTAATTTCGTCAAGTGAATTATCCTCGCATTCATAGTCCTCAAGCTCGGAGTTATATGGTTCTTCATTCATAGCGTTGACCCGTTGTACCTTATTCACTGGTGCTTGCGCGGAGTTGGTACCTTGTCTTTTAGGTGCACTGTATTGCCGCTGCTGCTGGGCAGGACTATATTGTTGCTGCTGTACTTGCCGCTGAGAGGAGTTTGAAGGGTTGGAACTGTTTGCCTGTTGAAGTCTTTGCTGTTGAGGGCCACGACTTGATTGGCCAGAGGTATTCCTTTGGAAATTAGTGGTTCGTCTGAAGCAGGAGCTTCCAGGATCCACATCCATTGGAGTGGGACTTTGGTTTCGAAAACTGTTCGGCCTAGAACTCGCATTTTTAAATTGCGAAAGGGGCTCCGATTGGTGTTTTTGTGGCAATCTACCCGTGGCATAAGTCTGCGCAAACTCTTACCTTTGTCGGTTATGTTGCAGCTCCTGTGCCACTGCGAGTGCGCTGGGTAAGTCTGATGGACTAGCTGCAAAAAGTGTGTCACATAATGGGCGTCTTAAGCCGGAAATAAATACCCTCAATGCATTTTCCCTGGCCTTTGCTGCAAACGCACTAGAGAGTTCCTCATTGTTACTATGGGTCATTATAATTTTGTTTACTATTAGGGTAAGCTGCCTATCCACCGCATCATAATACTCGTTAATGGACATTTGACCCTGTCTCAAAGTATTGAGCTGGCTTTCTAAAATATGTAGAGGCCTTTTATCCGCGTATAGCTGATCTAGCCTAGCTATTATAGCTTTGAAATTCAAAGGGGTATTGAAAGCGCTTAGATTTTCGTTTGCTGAAGACGATATTTTATTTCTTAAGATCCCCATCGCGATATAATAAGGCTCTGAGCCTTCACTATAATAACTCAATGCAAACTTGGCTGCCTCCCTCCAAGCCGGATATTCCGACATTTGTCCTTTAAATTCTGGAAGTGACTTGATTAAACTAAGATCAGTATGAGTACTTTGTACTCCTTCGACAATTGTGACGGGCCTATGGGTTTCTATTTTTTTAGGAAGAACGCTTTGAATTGCCTGTGTTAACTCAGCAATTTGTCTCTCAAAAGTTTCTTTAACTACTCCTACCGCAGAGTCTACCATATATTTTACAGTTCCCTCATCCATTTTTAATAAATTTATTTTTAGTTAATAGGATTTCAAAAATTTAAACAAAAGAAAAAAAAAATCTTAGTTTAATACCTAAAGCCTAAACTCCTAAGTGATATTATAAATTAAGATAACTTACTCCAACTCGTATTGTTGTGTCCTTCGGCTGGATAGTTGAATGTCAAAGCTGCTGTGCAAGATTCCACCTACGAATGATCCTTGGCGAGTGATGATTTTAGAATTCGCAAAAACGAAATTCTCATTTGTTTAATACGCAATTTAATATTATTTTTATTGCTAACATAATCATTTTAATCATGATTTTTCTTTCTTTCAACACTTTGAAAAGTTTATAAATTTACTTAAGCCGGATGCTTTTTTGTTCGTGCTTTCGTCACAAAAGTTGTTTCTTTAATTTTCTCGATTTTCAATGCATCGAAAGTTTTTAACTTTATTATCACAAATAATGATGATTTTTTTTAAAGGTTGGTTTATTCCCCAATGTCACTATATTTTTATCCTCTTTGCAAGGGTTTTTTTAAAAAAAGTTTTAGTATCCTTTTATAAGGATAAATATGTACTTATCACTGTTCTATTTGTATCCTTATTACAAGGATATGTTAACGCACTAATACAATCCTTTTTACATAGATGTATAAAAATTCGGATTCTTCTTCTTTTTTTTTTAAACGCTCACTTTAATCCTTTTTATTTACTGCAAGGATATTTCAACCACTAAACGATCTATATCCTTCTTATCAGGATGTACTAAAAGTCGTTTATTATAATTTTGAATTGTCACGTTACTTTATTCCTTTTATAAGGATTTTTTTCACCGCACTGCCCTTTTATAAGGATTTTGTTTCACCGCATTATCCTTTTATAAGGATCTGTTTATTGTTATCCTTTTACAAGGATTTTTTATTATTATCCTTTTACAAGGATACACTAGTCCGTGACCATTAGTTGGGCGCCAGTTAAGCAGGTCCTTTTGGTCCTTACTTATTTCCAAAATGAAACACACAACACTTTTTAATTTAAACACTTTATTCAATGCACATACTTGTGTCTTCGAATGAAAACTAAAAACTAAACTCTTGGCTTAATGCTACTGCCTTAAATACCTTTTCCTAACTCTAGGAAGCCTATGGGAAAGGGGTTGCGGTTGTCGGTGCATATTATTCTTACCGCTAGCCTATGCCTGTGCCATATTGATTAACAAACAAAACATACCTTAGCATCATAACCCTGCTACGCTTTGTTCTAATGCTTTGGTGATGGCTATGAGCTTAACTCCTGTGACATTCCATCACCAAGCATCATCAGTTGTTGGTATTGCTATGCTGCTGTTGCTAAGTGGTGATCAACCCACGCTTAGACTAGTTTTGCAGCGACGCTGTTGCTAGGTCATAATCAACACGCTAGTTTGTGTTGATCGGCCAAACATGTGCAAGCAAGCAGGTAAGCGCTGTCGATATTGCTATGTGGGTGGTGATAACAAAAGCGTGTGATATGATATCTTGCCTGTTGCTAGATAGCAATCAAGCCACACTTAGCGCCTGTTACATTCCATGTGCGATAAGCGCAAACAGGTTTTTAGTTGGTGATAAGCTGCAATTAAGATCGAAGCGAAGCAAAGCATAAAATAATACATATATTGATGTTGCTAGGTTGTGACCAGGAGCTAAGTTCGCTCCTGTTAGATTTAATTATATGTTTGTAATTAAATGTTGGCAAGAATATGGCAAAGGTTTCTTGCGGCTATATTAAGGCACAGTGGGCCTAATGTGATAACTTATACCTTTCATGAACATGATTATAACTTTGGCCCGTTGTTTGAGAAGAAGAAGAGATAGGCCCACCAATAAGTATAACGAAATGATCAGGGCGATGAGCTAAGTTCATAAAGCCATGCCCGTCTGTCTGTTCGAAAGCAAACTATTCCCTCAGTTTTAGAGATACATATATCGATGAAATTTGGGATGCGGTCCTCATTTTGTATAGAATTAATCATTTTTGAACCAGCAATATCGGAACAATAAAGCGCATTGTAATGAATACAAATTTATTTTTGGTTTTTTTATCATCGAAATTTTTTGAAAACGATGCAAGGTCTACACATTTTACGGAACGCAGATAAAATATTGAATAGAAACAAAAACAGTAATAATATCGCCGTCAAACATAAGCAGCTGGACTACAAAATATGTTGAGCGTTTTTTTTTCTAAGATTTTATGGAATTTTTTTACGTAAGTCTTGTTTGAATACATATGTAATTTTTCGTTGCGCAATGGCGAAAAGTTAAAATGTATTGAACCTTACACTACTGTATTTGCATACTTTTCCTGAACATGAAATGGTATTGTAACTCTAGTCCGATGTTTGCGGGTGCGAAATAATGAAAAACGAATTTTATGATATAAATGCACAACGTGTACTTAGCGTATAGTTTTAAGATTGTGGTACCTTTTTAAATCGCTTAGCTCGTCTGGTTAAGCAGGGAAAACACTCACGGATTCATCTCTTCCAAAACTGATCAGAAATTTGGCTGGATATCCAAAAATGTTTTCCTAAATATTGTATGACTGAGCTTTGATTACCTCTTTCACGGATTCCACTAGAATCGCCTCAAAGAAAACGATTCGGACTTAATGCGTCTATTTGAGAAGAATCCATAGGTATATATGTAAATCAGTGCGTGAGAGTTTAATATAAACCCAACGTCTGGCAAAGCTGGCCTGATCACCTCTTCTTGAATATTAATTTGTAAGACGTGCATTAAAATGGACTTAATCGAGCTTACCATGGGCTCCCAAGTGATGTTGATAATGAATTTGAAATCTCGATGTGAAGTGCTCTGATCAACGAACAGGTTAAAACATCAAAAAAAAAAAAATGGGGCAAAAGAAGTATATACCCTAGTTTGTAAATTGCCTCTCGACTGCAAGCCTCTCTGCTGGGATATTTCGCATCTCTTGGGTGATGGAAGCGCTTTACGGTGTCGGCATAGTTGAAACTTGTTCGCTGTTTCTCTGAGCAAAGCTCTCAGACCTTGCACCCAATTTCGCTTTCTCATTTCATTGCCAACAATTTCGGTGTGGTGATGATGACACTTTCGGTGGGATAGGCTTAAGAACGTGGCGTTAATTCTTTCTGACTCGAATAAGGCCACCTCTGCCCAATAAAGGCTCAGCTTTTTAGTGATAATCTGAAGAAACTTGAAGACATAGCTTTGTGCATTCCGCAGTGTTTACCATTTGCTAAACCGCTGACGTTTTCAAACCAACGTGAAATACCATTTCACGATTATGTTGTTGTTGTTGTTGTTGTTTTGTCGAAATAACAGATATGAATCCGGTACGCTCCGGTACTCCCTTGAAGTACTGCCCGACTATCGTGGTAGCGATTTTTTATGACCAGTTTAACCTTCTAGGTCATGTCATCCCTCCGTCAAAAGGAAAGAAAAGATGGGTAATGAGAGGTGAGAGGCATCATATCTGTAGATCAACCATCGAGTTGCACATCATTACCTTTGTACTCATTGTCACTTACATATATCAGTATGTGGGCATTCTTCTTATGGTTGGGACAAAAGGATGGCTCAACACACTACCGCGCTGCTTCATGACTGTGTGTCCTTTTAGTACCTTCATCAGCAACATTCTCAGCAGCTGGCACCCATCTCAATTCGTCCGTATTGGAGTCCTCTAAAATTTCAGAAACGCCCACAGCCACAAATTGATTTAACCGCCTTGCATCTGATTTAATCCAACACAAGGATTTTTTTAAATCTGTCCGGTGCGGATTGACAGCTCCGTAGCAATAAATATTGATAGTCGCAGCCCAAGTATTGCTCATATCAATTTAAGTCTAGGAATTGATTTTGGTTCGCCTTATACGCAACGAAGCAACGACAAACCTTCGACGCTTTATCTGCCCGCAGGCCGCATAAGCGTATAGACTGCCGTCCACAAAGGTGTGCAGCTGGACCCGTTTTCCACCAGGGCCATCATTTATACTGTTCCTCTGTATGTACAATAGAGCGTTCCAAAAAAAAACAAATCTCTTGGATTTTTGAATTACATCGAGTTTCCGTTAATTTAGTGAAAAATATTAGGCATGACCCAAGATCCAATAATACAGGTCAATCAAACCATTTTTATACCCAGCGTACTAGTACTAGTACAAGGGTATATTAATTTTGTCCACATAACGGTACTATGTAACGGAGCAAAATAATCGAGTTAGATATGGGGTTCCATATATGAAAGTTCTTAGGTTGAAAATAGGAATTGATTAAGCCATGTCCGTTCGTCCGTCCGTCCGTCTGTCCGTCTGTCCGTCCGTGTACACGATAACTTGAGTAAAAATTGAGATATTTGCATGAAATTTTGCATACAGGTTACTTTCTGCCCAAGGTAGGTTGCTATTGAAAATGGGCGAAATCGGATGATAACCACGCCCCCTTTTTCGATATCGAAAATTTCGAAAAACGTATAAAACGGGTTAATTCAATATCAGAAGCAGCTACAATGATAAAATTTGCAATATGTATTGATTTATATGTTCTAAGGCGGATTTTACCAAATTTTTTGAAAAGGGGCGTGGCACCGCCCCCATATATTTGAAGAAATTTTAAAATTTTGACTTCTAATAACTTGAGAACAGTTTATGCTAGTATAACGAAATTTTGTAGAGGGCATACTATTGTTGTGTTAAATTCAGATATAGAAAATAAACGAAATCGCTTGGCGACCACGCCTACTTTTTTATGAAAGTCCATATCTAATTAACTGATGCCGCTATAAGGTAAATGTCCATAATTTCGTGGTACTAAGGAATTTTCTGACTTTCTACCTCTCTTGAGTAAAAACGGATGAAGGAAAACTAAAAAAGTAAATTTTTCCCATTGAGTTGATTTATTAAGATAGCTTTCCACTTAATTTCAAACAAAACTAACAAATGTTTTATTTTATATGAATAAAAATGTGTGAGTACCTCAAATGTCCCTAATTTCGTGGCAAAAATTTTCTGATGTACCTTACTTCGTGGTAAAGTGTCCCTAATTTCGTGGTATTTGGTTAAACTCTAATTTTATGGAAAATAAAAGTTATTTTAAACGCAAATTCCTAAAGATACACAAATTTATTTATTAAAATTTATGTTCAAAAATTTTAAATCTTAAATAATTTTTTTATTGTTATTGTATTTATGAAAAGAACGCGTTTTAAGACCAAGTAAGAAGTAAAAAATTACTTGTAAGCAGACCTGTTAAATTTGATTAGTACTTAGTAATCAATTGATTAAACGGATTTTTTAATTGTTAATGATTATTTCAATTGGTTTTCGAGAAAAGGCAATTAGTAACTGATTACGATTGAAAAAATAAAAAAAAATTTAAAAAAAAACCAATCAAAAAAAATTTATTTAACTGATGTAATTTGTTACTTTTCTCAAAATTACTTTTATTTATTATTACAACAAATGGTTTTTTTTTAATTTTTGTGTTTTTTTGGTCTTTTAAGTTTTTTTTTATTCTTTAACAAAATAAAATAACATTAAATAAAAAAGTTTCAAAACAAAAATAAACAATAAAAAAAATTAATTCAATTGATGTAACTAATTTTTTTTATTATTTCAAAAAATGTTTTTTTTTTTAATTTTTTTGGTATTTTTTTAATTTTTTTTGTATTTCTTTAATTTTTTGATTTTTTTTAATTTAATTTGGTTTTTTTATTCTTTATTTTTTATTTTTTGGTTTCTTGTTAACAATGTATGTAAATGCGCAGTATACCACGAAATTAGGGGCATGCGATAAAATTGATGTACGCAATTTCGTGGTATCGCTTTAAGCGGTAATATGAGTTTTATATTTACATTTTTTTGTTTATTATCGCTATTCATTCATAACAAAAGCAAAAAAGTATAAATCTTGACATATTTTTTTAAATTAAATTAAAAATTATTGAATAAACAAAAGTTCTATACTGCCATTATTTCGTTAAAATGTTGTGCTTCGCAGAGCTTTTCGATTAAAATATTGACGAATGGGCTAACAAAAGTGTACCACGAAATTACGTCAAAATCTTTCTCAGGGGTTTATTTAATAATTAAAATACTTAAAATAATAGGGTATCTTATGAAATGTGAAAGAAAATAAGGAAAACATAAAGTATTATATTCCCATAATTTCGTGGGTACCACGAAATCAGGTACATCACAAAAAACATGTGTCCCTAATTTCGTGGTATTTAAATATTAAATAAAATGTAAATGAGAAGTTATTGAAATAAGTTTTGCAGTAATAAAAACATTTAAGAAATGTTAAATAAAACCAAAAAAATTATTGTAAAAAAAAAAAATTTAAAGATACAATTTTTACAGGCTTAACAAAATCGACTGCTCTCCTTAACAGTTTCCTTAAGAGGCCTCACTACAAAAGGCTCATTTTCTGAGCTTCCAACTTTATAATGCTTGTTATTTAATAGGTTTAATATTAAAAAATTTGTAAAATATCCATTATTACACCCGAAAAGTTAATCTTTATTACGAAATTTTCAGTTTTAAAAAAAACTCGCCAAATTCCTTGTTTGAAAGAAAAAATCGAAATACCACGAAATAACGTAGTTACTACCACGAAATTATGGACATTTACCTTAATAATATAATTTGGTACATACATCAATTTTCACATTCTTTACATTATTTTTGCAAAATTTTATAAAGTGGGCGTGGCACCGCCCACTTATGAGTCAGGCAATTTTCAAATTCGACTGCTAATAACTTCAGAACGGTGTGAGATAGGTTAACGAAACTAGGTACCAGGCATGTTATGTTTATGTAGAGTACTACCACAGAAAATAAGAAAAATCGGTGAACGACCACGCCCCTTTTTGGACTAAAGTTCTCTAAACGAGAGTTAGGAAACCGCAATATGCAATATCTGTTTAACTGATAAAGATATAATGCTAAAATTTAGTACACTCATTCACCTGATGATGTTATTAGTGATGTTTAAAGGTTTTTTGGTAATATTTTGGAAAATGGGCGTGGCACCGCCCACTAGTGAAAAAACAAAATATCAACATTTCACTATTAACAAGCCACTGTGAAAGTATCATAACTATCGCAATGAAAACTGATCTTCAAA
Organism: Sphenella marginata; assembly: GCA_951509765.1. Lineage (NCBI taxonomy): Eukaryota > Metazoa > Arthropoda > Insecta > Diptera > Tephritidae > Sphenella > Sphenella marginata. The sequence goes on along the minus strand of OX608079.1, from coordinate 57,055,096 downwards.
TAGGGACAAACAACATAATAAAATCCGTGGGCGTGCCACCACCCACTTTTTTAAAATTAGGTAAATATTGATTAATGGACACATATATCCGTATATCAAAAAATTTCACAAAATACGTTAAAAGTTATGGGCATGGCACGCCTTCTTTTCCAAAGTTATATATAGGACATGGTATAACCCTTGTAAAGATCGATTCAGTACTTTTGGCTCATGTAAGCGGTTAAAGCTTTATAAGCAAGGAGCGTGGCCGCGCCCACCAAATTCGCTATTGTTTAGGCTCGGAAGAGCCTAACGCTGGGTATTTAATGTTCGGTTCACCCGAACTTAGACTTCCTTACTTGCTCATTACGATTTTGACTATAAACTCACACATTACAAACACAAAATACGACCTGCTATAGTTGGATCATGGCTTGACCCAAGATGGAGTAAATAAAATAAATTTTAGAGGTTTAAAATTTAATTTTCACGAATTTTTCTATTTCGTTTGGAAGAAATTTTGAATAACTAAGGCAGAGTTAAAAAAAACAAAAAAAACGGAGCCATGACCAAAATTTAGTGCTTAAAAACATTTAGTAGCTAGTTTTAGTCCAAAACTTACGGACATGCAGAAATGGAGCATTTTAACCGAAAAAGTGTGCTTAAAATTTGTTTAAGTGACCTTCGTGACTTAAATCACGGTGACGCTTAAGTGACACCTATAGTATACCAATACTATATTTTACATATGTATGTATAAAGATGAAAGATTACAAATATTTGTGTTCGTTATGTTCCCAAGTTTATTTTCGAATGAAAATTTTTGATATTGAGATTTTACACAAACAACAAGCTTGTGTTTTTGGTCTTTATATTTGAAGTATCCTGGTTCGAAACGAGCTATAGACCTATTAATAATTTTTTCTGCAGCGAAAAATTATTGTTGTTTTTGGGTTTCTTAATAATTTTTGTTAATTATTAAAAGTTTTTTGTTGAGTTGAACAGGAAAAATTTAGAGACAACCGCCATAGCTTTTCTTATAGATCCATTTCGGAAGTTGCTAACTTCACTCATCAGAGAAATTTTGGCACGCATTGCTAACTATTAAGCTAACAATACGCTGGGTTTTTTGCCTTCTAAACGCCCTGTTCAATCAACTCTTTACCAATTCATGTAATACAACATTTCAATGATGAAAAATAAAAATTACAAATTTGATTCAAACGGAAAAATGCAAAGTAAAATTATATAAAACTTAAATATCAACACAATTAAAATTAGTACACATATTAAGTGAGAACAAACAACCCTACAATACTCCCCCTTCCAGAGATTTATTGTTAAATAAATTAAAAGTAACTTTCTTTTTGGTATTTGTTTCAGGTAAATGTGTTAAGTCAACCAAAGCTGGTTTCAAACGATCAATTGGAATATTTTTAACTTCATTTATTATTTCTACACTAAAATTTTTAATATCTTTTTCAATAACTTTGAACGGTCCTTCGTAGGGATGTTGTAAGGAATGTTTATTGATAACACGCACGAAAACATATTTACAGTTTTGTAAATCTTTTGGAACGAAAATAGCTGAAGAATTTTGATGATGGTTAAGATTTGATCTAAAATTTCGAAAATGTTCATGCAATGTACTTAAAACATCTGATGTAGTTGTTGTTTCATTAGATTTAACAACAAGTTCACCAGGTAAACGTAAATTTTGACCATAAACCATTTCAGCAGGTGTAGCCGAAATATCTTCTTTAAATGTTGATCGCAAACCAAGAAGTATTATCGGTAACTCTTCACTCCAATTTCTTGATTCATTCTTAGCCATTATTGAGGACTTAAGTTGCCTATGGAATCGCCCTACCATTCCATTAGCTTGAGGTTGATAAGGAGACGTTGTTATATGGTGACTGCCAAGAAATTTAGTTAATTCCGAAAATAAATTTGAGGTGAACTGGGCTCCCTGATCTGTAGTAATTTTTAATGGAATTCCGAATCGTGAAATGTATTCATTAAAAAATTTTTTAGCAATAGTTGGCGCAGAAATATCTCTTAACGCAAATGCTTCAGGCCAACGCGTAAACCTATCAACTATGGTAAAAATATAACGATGCCCTCTTGAAATAGGTAAAGGGCCTACAATGTCTAAATGAATATGCTCAAACCTACTCTTAGGTATAGCAATTTTGAAAACTGGGGATTTCGTATGGCAACTTATACACTCTTTAGACCAGATATTAATTTGTTTGTTCATATTTGGCCAATAATATTTCCTAACAATCAATCTACGAGTTGCCTTTGTACCTGGATGTGCGATTCCATGTAATAAATCAAACACTGTTTTTCGTAAAATGTTTGGAATAAATGGTCTAGGATTTTCACCCGAATCTTCGCACCAGATGTTAAAATTTAAAAATGAAATTTTAATCAGTTTAAGATTATGGCAACTTTGACTAGAAATAATTTCATTCAACTCACTATCCTTTTGTTGTTCATTTTGCAATACTTTAAAATTTAAGTCGAAATTCTTAATTGCCTCTATTTCAAAAGTTCGTGACAAAGTATCAGCTAGGTTATACCTAGTATCAGCTACTATATTATCTTTTCCTCTAACGTACTGTATATCGTTTGTGAACTGTGCTATGAATTCGAGATGCCTCGTTTGTCTAGGACTACGTTCTGTTTTTGAACCTAAAGCAAAAGTTAAAGGTTTGTGATCGGTATAAACTGTAAATTGTCGTCCTTCTAAGAGATAGCGAAAATGCTTAACGTTTAAATATATTGCTAACAACTCTCGGTCGAAAGTGCTATATTTGGTTTCTGAGGGTGAAAGTTTTTAAAATGTTGCTGAATGACACCGCCAACTGCTGTATTAGATGCATCAACATTCAAAGAAAGCTTTGCATCTTTATTAAAGTGGTTTAATAATACCGTAGATGCAAATCTTTCTTTTATACATTCAAATGCTTTAGTTGAGGTGTCGTCCCAAATTAATGTTTTATCCCTTTTCTTGTTAGTATTATTAATTAAATTATATATTGCCCTTGTATATTCAGCAAGATTCGGAATATATGGAGGATAATAATTTTTCATTCCAATAAACTTTTGAGCCTGTTTCAAAGATTTTGGAAGCTCAAAACTACGAATTGCTGCTACTTTTTCATCTGTTGGTCTAATACCAGAGCCGGAAATGTTGTGCCCTAAAAAATCTATATTATTTACTCCAAAGATACATTTGCTAGGTTTAATATTTAAACCATATTCCGATAAACGCTCGAAAAGTATGCGCAGATCTCTTAAATGTTCCTTTTCATCCCCACTTGCGATAAGCAAATCATCAACGTATGCAAATACAAAGTTTAGACCACTTACAACTTCGTTTATAAATCTCTGAAAAGTTTGGGACGAATTTCTCAATCCAAAGGGCATACGTAAAAACTCAAACATACCGAAAGGTGTTGTTATTGCTGTTTTATATATGTCTTCTTTGGCCATTGGTATCTGATGATACGCTGTTACTAAATCAATTTTGGAAAACACGTTTTTGTTGCGAAGATTCATATTGAAATCATGAATATGAGGCAAAGGATAACGATCGGGTAAGGTTGCTACGTTCAGTCGTCGAAAATCACCACAAGGACGCCAATCATTAAGGTCCTTCTTGGGTACTAGATGAAGTGGAGATGCTACTGATGAATTCGATGGTCTACAAATTCCAGATTTTAACAAAAAATCAAACTTGGCTTTGGCTACTTTGAATTTTATAGGATCTAAGCGCCTGGGCTTAGAAAAAGGAAGGTTTCCTTCAGTTACAAGTCTGTGTATCGTAGTATGTTTAACTGGCTTCATATAATCTGGTTCGGAAATCAGAGATGGAAATTCTTTCAATAACTTCGTATATTGATTATCAACAGAGAAAATTTTGGGAAGAGGGATATTGCATAAACGTGATATAGTATTAACAGAAAGACTTGTCAACGGATCGACTAAACGTTTATTTTTAATATCAACAAGTAAGCCATATTTACATAAAAAAATCCGCACCTATGATTGGTTTAGCAATGTCTGCAATTAAAAATTTAAATGGAAACTCGCGCCGTAAACTTAAGTTTATGTTTAAAATTTTTGTACCAAAAGTTGAAATTGTAGTACCGTTAGCTGCTGTTAAAATTATGTCAGATTTCTTACTACATTCAAATTTTGAAACTGGCAAAACTGAAATTTCCGCCCCACTATCAATAAGAAAATTGAGCTTATTATCTTTGTCAAATATAAACAAGCGACGAGTGGAAACATCAAATTTTCCGTTGTTCGTCGCTGCAAAAACGGAAGACTTTAGTTTGTTGAACTATTTTTTGAAAATGCGCATGGTTGTTCACATTTCATAGCCTTGCTTCCGAATCTATAATGGTACCTACAGAGCCAATTTGGATTATCACGAGATTTTGACCGGTTGCTAGAGGGACTTCTAAATATGTTCCTACCTATAGATCGGGATCTGGAGTAATTTTGACTCATCTCTTTCCTAATTTCATTTATTTCTAATGATAATTTTTCAAAATTTTTACAAATGACATTAGTTGTCTGAACTAAACTGGATATAATTGAGCTATCACTTTTTGAATTGCTGACTGAAGCTATTTCACTTTTATTGATAACGTCCCATACATTATCAGCTAATTTCATTAGTTCAGTAATATTACTGGAATTTGAACCAGTTAAAACAATATTCAAATTTTTTGGAAGTTTCCTCATCCAAAGTTTTTTGAGGACTTCTTGGCTAAAATTGCTACCAGATAACAAAACAAGAGACCGATAAAATTCTGAAGGTTTGCGATCTCCCATTTCTGAATCTGATAGAACTCTATCCAACTTAGCATTCTCGCTTAACGAGTGCCTATCAATTAAAATTTGCTTTAGCGCGGAAAATTTATTCGTCTCAGGAGGGTTTTGTATAAAATCTAAAATTGTGATAATGACTTCCTGAGGAAGTGCAGTTATGACATATTCATATTTTGTCACCTCCTGAGCTATGCTCTTTCTGCTAAATTGCATTTCGGCATGGATAAACCATGCCTCTGGGCAATTCGTCCAAAATTGGGGAAGCTTAACCGATGTTGCAAAGATTTCATTAGAGTTCTGATTCACATATGGATTTACAATTTCATTCTGAAAATTGTTATCTTGTAAATCGATAAGCGAATCGTTCTGTTGATGAGTTGGTGTAGATGTATGTGGTGGTGAACGGAACATGTTTAAAGAAATGTTGTTAGGTACCTAAACAAAAAATAATATCTCTGGAAAAGAGTGTTTACAATTTACTTAAAAATTATATGTACATATGTAAATATATATCAATTGTGTGGAATTAAGTTTGATAATATCGTTTGAAAATGTAAATTTGCATCAAATGGTCAAGTGCCAGAAGTGATGTTGTGGTTGTAGTTGCTGTGACGGTACCAGCGCTATAGTTGTTGTTGTTTCTTGTTGTTGTAACGTCTGTACAGGCTGTACTAGCTGTTGATGATGTTCTTGTTGTTGTTGTTGTTGGTGGTGGTGTTGCAGTGCAAACGCGGCAACACTAGCAGCAAAGTTGATGGCGCGCACGATTTCGACGACGACGACGACAATCGATAATGTTGATGATAATAATCGTAGTGTTGGCGTAAATGAGGCAAATGACCTAACTGATTGAGGTATTGTTGTTGTTAAAGTATCCAAGAAGTTCTCCACAGGAATTTGATCAGCTATACACAAGCGACGGAAGTGCCAGGCTCCAAAATAAACAACTGACAAGCACGATAGTAGTTTTTCTTAATGTTTTTTAAAAATTTGTTTTAGTTATTTTTATTTAAATGCACACTTTTATTGCGTTTTTAGCGAAAGGAAGGATCGCCAATTATAGTATACCAATACTATATTTTACATATGTATGTATAAAGATGAAAGATTACAAATATTTGTGTTCGTTATGTTCCCAAGTTTATTTTCGAATGAAAATTTTTGAAATACAACATTTCAATGATGAAAAATAAAAATTACAAATTTGAATCAAACGGAAAAATGCAAAGTAAAATTATATAAAACTTAAATATTAACACAATTAAAATTAGTACACATATTAAGTGAGAACACACAACCCTACAACACCGTCCTTAAGCTCACCACGCACCTCCCATGCAACCCTACAATTTATCTTCATATTCGCTTATTGACTGTATTCATGGACTGGCCAGGAACTTCCCTGTACATTGGAACCGGCTTCCAGTGTTGCCTATATATGCGCTGAGCGCCTCTGATATCTTTCTATTCAACATTCGGCAGCCAGCGAAGCAGACAATCAACATCTTTACATTTTTCTACAATCAACGATCCAGCATCAGTTGCAGTCATCGTCATAAGTATTCTCTCTCTCTTTTCTCTTTGGTAATCCCATGATTTTTATCAACTTTTTAATTAATCGAAATGATCTCATTTACTAAGTAAAAAGTAAGAATATTGAATTAAATTTGCAATTAGTCATTAATGAAATCATTGTACAGCGTTAAGGCCAGTGAACTATTAAAGTTAACATCTTGCCATATTTTCTCTTTGGAAATTTGAAACCCCCAAGCACGTGAGTTGCTCTCTCTCATATTCTTCAACATTACAATCTTACCTGGATTTAACATTGGTCCTTCGAGCCGGATTTGAATCAGCAAATTGGCAACGCACAAAATTTCCCTAAATTTTCCCTAAACAACCACGCGTGAACAACACTGGCCTTAGATTTCTTATTAGCTGTGCACTAGCTGAACACACCCCCTCTTTTTCCTTTTACTATTTGGACAGCAACGGCAGCATCAACACCAGCAGAAAAATAAGAAGGAAAAGTGAAACTAAAAATTGCTCGAAAATTAAAACGAAATTTAAGTAAGAACCAGTGTTGCCATTTTGGTGCTTTTAGAGCTAGATCTGACTCTTTTTTTGGCGTTTAGCTCCAAAATTCTGTTTAAGCTCCTAGCTCTTTTTCTAGTCCTTTTTTTTCATTTTTAGCTCTTTTTTGGCTCCAAATTTATTTGTACAAATTGTATTGAAAAATGAAGAAAGTTTTTATTTCTTTTATAATCGACGTCGAAATTATTATATTAGTTTCATTGTGTACCATGTGGCAACTTAGTTTCCCTCACCGATAACAAATACCTTAATCGGTTAACTTTGTCGAGTAACATTCCTAAATGCCATATGTTTATTTTGCGAACAAGAATCAAAATGGAAAGGTAAGGTTGTGTGTAAAAAGCACTTTCCTAAGTTGCTAAATATTCTGAACAACCTTACCCTCCGATTCTGTCTTCATGATAAAAAATCAGAAAAAATATTTCAAGCGTTTTGAATTCTGACAAAATGACTTCATTTGGCTTTGACGCAAAAATAAAAATAATTTTTGAGTTTTACTAAAAATGAAATATTTTTTTCTTAACTATTTATCAAGCTTGATAATTTTTCAAGAACACACTTATTTTTTTTTGTTGACTTAGTTATACTTTTTATACGTTTTAAACATTGTTTAAGTTAAATATATGCTATGAATTATAATCTTGAGCAAATGTATGATTTTGTTGACCTTGGGGTTACTATGGATTACAAACTCAGTTTCAACTGCCACATTAACGTAACAGTCAATAAAGCTAGAGGCGTTCTAGCATTTGTTAAACGATGGTCTAAAGAATTTAGCGACCCTTATGTAACTAAAACTCTCTTTACTACATTAGTCAGACCGATACTTGAATACGGTTCTATTATTTGGAACCCGCATTACCAGGTCCACGTGGATCGCTTAGAATCAGTTCAAAAACAATTTTTACTATTTGCCTTAAGAGATCTTAACTGGGATCCCTTGTATAATTTGCCATCGTATACGAGTCGCTTAAAACTAATTAATCTTCACAGCCTTTCTAGTCAGAGGGAAATGCTTTGGAATTGTCTTCATGATTAAATTACTAAATGGTTCAATTGTAAGTTGGTTTTTTTGAGCGAAGTGAACTTCAATGTACCTTTTCGTCCATCAAGACATTTTAAACCACTTATCTTGAAACAGTGCCGAACTAATTTTGAATTAAATGAGCCTTTTCGTTGTTTGTGTCAAGATTATAATTCTCATTCTGGTACGTTTGATATCTCAGACTCACTATACAGCATAAAAAAGTCAATTCTTTCTATCCTAAATACATAGCAACAATTTTTTTTTTTCATATCCTTTGATTCTTATCTTTATTCTTAAAAATAACTTTTCGCTGTCAACTAATTATTTATTAATTGTGTAATCTTTTTTACTTAGCTGATGAGGTTTTCTCTGTAGCTGAGCAGTTTTAGATCTCGACGATTAACAAACCAAAGCCTTTCAAAGACGTCATGCGGATGCGCCCCTCGCGCCGGTCGGGCGGGATATGGTGGGTAATCCGTTGGGCATTATTATTATTATTATGATAAATCTCTAGAAAAGTCGTACATTAAACATTTCTTTGAAAAAATGACTTGGGGAATGCTATAGAGGTCATCTGATAAATTTTTAAAATTATTGTCTGTCTGTTTGAACTTAAGGATCTTGGAAACTAAGAAATGAATTTTGATGAGAGTTTCACTAATGGACTGCTTGAATCTTAGAAAGGGACCTGCACTTTGATCGAACGACAAACAAAATAGATATACTGATTTGTAGGGAGGTATGCACCTATGACATTTTTTTTCTTACATACATTTATTTGAAGAAAAATTCACTTACTTTGTCAAAAAAAAAAACTAAGCGCGCCTCTTTAAAATTTTTGTTCACTTTTTTTTCAATTCCAGCTAAATCAAAAATCAATTGCATATGTACACTGCCGTCCATGTGGGTATCAGCATATCTTTAATAAAACTCTAGATAAGTTGTTTCTGTATATTTGAAATTTCTTTGACTTGGGGAATGTTTAGGCAAAGCTAAAGAGTCAAATAGAGGGGAGATGGAAAAATGTCGAAGTTAGACTGTTAAAAAACGCCTTTACTTTAGTTGGTTGCCGTAGACATAAACGGGATATAGTTTGGGAAAATAAATATTGTTCTGATCCTTCTCAGCCTGTAAATTGTTTTCGCAATTGAAGGTAGCAGGAATTTATTAACTACTTAGGTACATACCGAGCAAAGCTTTGACCCTGCTAGTATGAAATAAATGTAAAAACTTACATACAATACTTAAGTGCCTTTTAGCTCATTTTTTACATGTTTTGGATTTTCTTGAATAAATCTAGCTCTTTTCTAGCTCTTTTTTTCTCAAATCTAGCTCCAAAATAAATTGTATCCTGGTACTATGTACAAAAGCCAAAAATTTCGGTGTTCCAATTAATTATTGAAAAGTGAATTTCAACTATTTTACAATAATATTTGCTGCTATTTATATTAAAGATTTATTATAGCATTCTTAAATGATTAAATTTTCAACACCACGTAGTACTGAACCAAAATGGTGCGTTGGGATATTGCTGTTGCTTTTCATAAAAAAGTGCCTAACTGCAAATATTTTGCTTGAAAAACAATATGAGGGTGGGTTTAAATATATGTATGTATGTATTTTCGAGAAAATATGCCGTTTTCTATGTAGGCTTTCTTCACCAACTATCAAATTGACAATATTCACTTGTTGAATATAATATTTATGTAGTACTAGCAGACCCGGCAGACGTTGTTCTGCCTGACCAGTGACTTCCCTAGAAATACATTTTAAACTATTTTTCTTTAACTTTTAGCATTCCATTTATTGCAGTGCTTTAGGATATACAATGTTTCTGGCTTTAAAGTCTTTGGTATAAACAAATAAATTTTTTGGATGTCCAACTCAAAAAACGGATCTTTTGAACTCAATGGGTATGACAAAAACCATTATGCGCTGCTGTATAGTTAGTACTTATTTAATTATATCCTATATCTACCTATAATACTCTGGATATGTATGAACGGCAATATCAAACAAAAAAAATTAAGTGCTTTGATTAAGATTTAAGAACGTTAAAATGTCACTAAAGCAAATACATTCAGGGATATAACGAATTGAAATATTACTTAGCTTGTGGTCCTGGAACTGCCCACTTTTCCAAAGAATTTACAAATGTAGCCTATGTATGTCGTACCCAACGAAGATTTTAATGTATTGGAAAAGTTTAAAACAGATCAACCATAAACTTTGGACATTATTGAAGTACAAACAAAGCACTGAATACAAAAAATGTGGGCGTGGCACGGCCCACATTTCCCAAATTATATAATTCTTGACCAAGGGACACACATATCCAAAAATCATTAGTTTAGACCAAAAATATTCAAAGTTATGATGATTTAAATTTTATATAGCCTGGGGACGTGGTACAACAATCTTCTGAACCAATCTGGAAATTTAGAGAAGATCGACCATAAACTTTGAACTTATTGAAGTACAAACAAAACACAAAAAATGTGGTCGTGGGACCGCCCACTTTTCCCAAATTATATCCATCTTGACTAAAGGACACACATATCCAAAAATCTTTAATTTAGACCTAATATGTTCAGAGTTATGAAGAATTTAAATTTTATATAGCCTGGGGGCGTGGCACCGCCCACTTTTCCAAAATAACATAAATCTGTTCAGAGCTATGAAGAATTTAAATTTATATAGCCTGGGGGCGTGGCACCGCCTACTTTTCCAAAAATTGATATAGCCTAAATCGTACACAACAATTTTCTTAACCAATCTTGAAAGTTTAAAAGAGATCGACCATAAACCTTGGACATTATTGAAGTTCAAAGAAAACACAAAAAATGTGGTCGTGGGACCGCCCACTTTTCCCAAATTATATCCATCGTGACTAAAGGACACACATATCCAGAAATCATTAATTTAGACCAAATATGTTCAGAGCTATGAAGAATTTAATTTTAATATAGCCTGGGGGCGTGGCACCGCCTACTTTTCCAAAAATTGATATAGCCTAAATCGTACACAACAATCTTCTGAACCAATCTTGAAAGTTTAAAAGAGATCGACCATAAACTTTGGACATTATTGAAGTACAAAGAAAACACAAAAAATGTGGGCGTGGCACCGCCCACTTTTCCAAAATTACATAAAGCTTGACCAAAGGACACACATATCCAAAAATCATTAATTTAGACCAAATATGTTCAGAGTTATGAAGAATTGTAGTTTTATATAGCCTGGGGGCGTGGCACCGCCCACTTTTCCACAAATTAATATAGCCTATGCTTTAACCCATGATCTCAAGAATATACTGTGAAAATTTCATACAAATCGGTTGAGTACTTTGGACGCCCATAAAGGACACACAGACACACATTCATTTTTATTTATAAGATATATTTATGTATATATAATGAAATGGGACTGAGAAGGGATTTACGTATGTACTTTTATGCAGGAGGGTATTTAGCGCTATAATAAGGCGGAAATCTAACCTCAAATATGTATGTATGTATGTCGTTTTGCGCCGCCAAATCTAGCACTTTCCATCTATTTACTATATATAAATGACGGTCTAGGGTAACGGTATTTGTGTCGTTCAAATAAAAATTGGTCAATTTGATGACTCACCTGGACATATTTGGCAAAAATATACAATATTTACAATGTCCCTCGTTGCGTCAGCAGTTTCGATGGCGATAAATGATATTTTACCGTCCCTCGTTGTGCAGCCGGCAGTGAAACAATGCGGTGAAACGATTGCACTATAATGCACTTTTTGTTTTGTTAAAATGGTTTAGTTAACACTTTATTTAAATACTTTTGTCAACTAAATTTACGTTTTTATATGTTTACTTTATATTTATTTAGTTCTTACCACTGTTACCAGGATACAATTTATTTTGGAGCTAGATTTGAGAAAAAAAAGGACTAGATTTATTCAAGAAAATCCACTTAAGTATTGTATGTAAGTTTTTACATTTTTTCATACTAGCAGGGTACAAAGCTTTGCTCGGTATGTACCTAAGTAGTTAATAAATTCCTGCTACCTTCAATTGCGAAAACAATTTACAGGCTGAGAAGGTTCAGAACAATATTTATTTTCCCACATTATATCCCGTTTATGTCTACGGCAACCAACTAAATTAAAGGCGTTTTTTAACAGTCTAACTTCGACATTTTTCCATCTCCCCTCTATTTGACTCTTTAGCTTTGCCAAAACATTCCCCAAGTCATCCCCCAGTCATTTTTCAAACAAATTTCAAATATACAGAAACAACTTATTTACAGTTTTATTAAAGATATGCTGATACCCACATGGACGGCAGTGTACATATGCAATTGATTTTTGATTTAGCTGAAATTGAAAAAAAAGTGAACAATAATTTTAAAGAGGCGCGCTTAGTTTTTTTTTTTGACAAAGTAAGTGAATTTTTCTTCAAATAAATGTATGTAAGAAAAAAAATGTCATAGGTGCATACCTCCCTACAAATCAGTATATCTATTTTGTTTGTCGTTCGAACAAAGTGCAGGTCCCTTTCTAAGATTCAAGCAGTCCATTAGTGAAACTCTCATCAAAATTCATTTCTTAGTTTCCAAGATCCTTAAGTTCAAACAGACAGACAATAATTTTAAAAATTTATCAGATGACCTCTATAGCATTCCCCAAGTCATTTTTTCAAAGAAATTTTTAATGTACGACTTTTCTAGAGATTTATCATAATAATAATAATAATGCCCAACGGATTACCCACCATATCCCGCCCGACCGGCGCGAGGGGCGCATCCGCATGACGTCTTTGAAAGGCTTTGGTTTGTTAATCGTCGAGATCTAAAACTGCTCAGCTACAGAGAAAACCTCATCAGCTAAGTAAAAAAGATTACACAATTAATAAATAATTAGTTGACAGCGAAAAGTTATTTTTAAGAATAAAGATAAGAATCAAAGGATATGAAAAAAAAAAATTGTTGCTATGTATTTAGGATAGAAAGAATTGACTTTTTTATGCTGTATAGTGAGTCTGAGATATCAAACGTACCAGAATGAGAATTATAATCTTGACACAAACAACGAAAAGGCTCATTTAATTCAAAATTAGTTCAGCACTGTTTCAAGATAAGTGGTTTAAAATGTCTTGATGGACGAAAAGGTACATTGAAGTTCACTTCGCTCAAAAGAAACGAGCTTACGATTGAACCATTTAGTAATTTAATCATGAAGACAATTCCAAAGCATTTCCCTCTGACTAGAAAGGCTGTGAAGATTAATTAGTTTTAAGCGACTCGTATACGATGGCAAATTATACAAGGGATCCCAGTGAAGATCTCTTAAGGCAAATAGTAAAAATTGTTTTTGAACTGATTCTAAGCGATCCTCGTGGACCTGGTAACGCGGGTTCCAAATAATAGAACCGTATTCAAGTATCGGTCTGACTAATGTAGTAAAGAGAGTTTTAGTTACATAAGGGTCGCTAAATTCTTTAGACCATCGTTTAACAAATGCTAGAACGCCTCTAGCTTTATTGACTGTTACGTTAATGTGGCAGTTGAAACTGAGTTTGTAATCCATAGTAACCCCAAGGTCAACAAAATCATACATTTGCTCAAGATTATAATTCATAGCATATATGTATTTAACTTAAACAATGTTTAAAACGTATAAAAAGTATAACTAAGTCAACAAAAAAAAATAAGTGTGTTCTTGAAAAATTATCAAGCTTGATAAATAGTTAAGAAAAAAATATTTCATTTTTAGTAAAACTCAAAAATTATTTTTATTTTTGCGTCAAAGCCAAATGAAGTCATTTTGTCAGAATTCAAAACGCTTGAAATATTTTTTCTGATTTTTTATCATGAAGACAGAATCGGAGGGTAAGGTTGTTCAGAATATTTAGCAACTTAGGAAAGTGCTTTTTACACACAACCTTACCTTTCCATTTTGATTCTTGTTCGCAAAATAAACATATGGCATTTAGGAATGTTACTCGACAAAGTTAACCGATTAAGGTATTTGTTATCGGTGAGGGAAACTAAGTTGCCACATGGTACACAATGAAACTAATATAATAATTTCGACGTCGATTATAAAAGAAATAAAAACTTTCTTCATTTTTCAATACAATTTGTACAAATAAATTTGGAGCCAAAAAAGAGCTAAAAATGAAAAAAAAGGACTAGAAAAAGAGCTAGGAGGTAAAACAGAATTTTAGAGCTAAACGCAAAAAAAAGAGCTAGATCTAGCTCTAAAAGCACCAAAATGGCAACACTGCATAGTACTTGTTTGTGTAATCTGCGGTCAAATTTAACAAATCTCTCTCGACTTATTACTTGAAGTCCCTCCATACTCTCTAACGCCCCTGCAAGGCATCTCCATCTCACCAACCATAAACTTCAGAGAAAATTTAGAGTTTATTTTATTTTTCTCCACCATCATTTGTAATATTTTGTGCGAGTTGGGTTTATTGTAAAGCGCTTCCGACGTCAGTAGCTATTTGTGCACATTTATAAAGCGCAGTGCACTGAAAAAAATCAGACGTAATTTTTGGCTATAGAACTTTCACGTAAAATATAAAACGTGTATATTGGGTTTGTAAGCAAGTATTTCGACAGATTAACGTGGTTTGGCAGATTTCAGTTTGAACAGAATGCGATCAAACAATAATACCACTTTCAATTATATTAACGACTTTACTACTAAAATCTCATATCTGTTTCCCTGAATCTCACCACCATGGCTCTCTCAACAACAATTATGTCCAAATTTATATTCGATTCGAATAACTTAATTAAGCTCTGTACGAATTTTGAAAATGAGGAACCAGCCGACTAAACGGACACCCTGTTAGAGGTCAAATTACAGGATCTTAATAGCCGATGGGAGATGTTAAGAGATTCATTTGAAAAATTCTGTCAGGTAGAATTGAGTCTGGAAAATGCGGACTTTCAAGAAGAAGCCAATAAGAAATTCCAAATGTGTTCTGATTCATTTTATATCTGCAAGGCTCACATATTAGACCAGATCAAAATTCTTCAACGTGCTTTACTTGAAACCGATATCACTTCACGTCAAGCTCTCTCCACCTCTTTCCCGCCAAATTCGATGCCGTGCATTAAGGTACCCCCCTGCGATACCGAAATATTTTACGGTAGCTATGAAGACTGGCCCTCTTTCCGTGATATGTCCACGGCACTATATTTGAACCATCCCAAACTGACTCCAGCACGGAAGCTTTTTCATCTTAGGAATAAAACACGCGGAAAAGCGGGGGCTATCGTTAAGCAGTACACTCTTTGTGATGGGAACTTCTCTTTATCCTGGGAAGCGCTTAAAAATCGGCTCGAGAACAGACGTATCCTCATTGATAAGCAGCTAAAGTCCTTATTTAATGTCCCACCTGTCACCACCGAAAGTAGCGAGGGCATTCAAAAAGTACAAAATACAATTAACGATTGTCTGGTAGTTCTGAAAGCTCAAGGAGTTTCTGTCTCGTATTGGGATCCTATCCTTATTTATTTATGTTCCAGCAAGCTTTCTGAGGAAACACTCTCCCTTTGGGAGCAGTCCCTAGAATCCCGAAAGGAACTCCCTAACTGGTCCCAGATAAACCAGTCGATATGAGGTAGTCGAACGTCTGCAGGGATACAAAGGCGCAAAGCCGCGCACACCAGTTACACCCAAACCCACTCCCAAAGTACAATCTTATCACTCCCAAAATATAAACAAAAATAAAATGCAATTTATGCAACCTGAATCACCCTTTGAAATCTTGCCCTGATTTTAAAAAGCTTAGTGTACCGGAGCGCATTAAGTTCGTAGAGCGAAACCAGTACTGCGGCAACTGTCTAGCCTACAACCACACCCTCTCTACTTGTTCCAGCCAATTCCGATGTCTACATTGCAGGAAAAATCACCACACTTTGCTACATCCACAAGCAAACTCCAGGCCCGTATCAAAGGCCCCAGCTAGGACTTCGCCTAACTTCTCCAAAAATGCAACCACCTTGTTGCACACCGAATCCAAACAGCAATCTAGACATCCTATCTTCGAGATAACCGAAGGCGACGTTGAAGACTCTCCATCCCCCTCGAAGAATTCCCCTGGTAGCAATCAAAAAATTCAGGCAAATTTTTCCGCAAACCGGGAAAAGACTCTCTTACCAACCGCCCAAGTTCACATCGAACACATGGGTTCTCTTTATCTGCTGCGAGCGTTAATCGATCAAGCCTCTCAAAAAACTTTCATCTCCCAAAAGGTTCAAAACCTTCTCCAGCTACCCACATATAGGGAAAACTTCGCAGTCACCGGAATGGGCGGCAAAGTAGTAGAAAATGCAAACCGAGTTTGGAAACTTACAATTATATCCAAGCGGTATAATACTCGCATCAATACCGATGCGATTGTTCTCAAACAACTTACTAGTTTTCTCCCCTCATTCTAAATACCTAAGCCGAATCTCTCTGAAATTAAAGACCTAGACCTCGCCGATCCCTTTTTCTACACCCCTGGTCAAATCGATCTCGTCATTGGTTCCGATTTAATACCACAAACCTTATTGCAAGGAATCAAGCATAAAGTTCTGGGAAGTCTGCTGGCGTAAAATACAATTTTCGGTTGGTATCTGAGTGGACCTTTAATTGCAACACCATGTTCCACCTTTCATTCGTATGCCACTGAAACAGCCGACGATAATCTAAACTCACAACTTAAGCGTTTCTGGGAATTAGAGGAAGTTCAGGAAACCCATACACCATCAGAAGACGACATCGTTTGTGAATCATTCTACCATGAAACAACTTACCGACGTGATGATGGACGCTATGTTGTGCGGTTACCTTTTAAGTCTAATTTCCCCTCCCACCTCTCCCTTGGCCCATCTCGAACGCAAGCTATGAAGCAAGCAATTCACATGGAACATATGCTTCAAAAAACCCCTGATTTGAAAAACGAGTACAACCCTGTACTAGAAGAATATCTGTCAATGGAGCATATGAAGCCGACCAATCCCAACGAAATCCATGAAAATGGAAAATATTTCTCTTATTATCTTCCCCATCATTCGGTGGTTAAGCCAGATAGTACATCCACAAAAGTTCGGGTGGTTTTTAAAGCGCCCAAGTCTATTTCCTCCGGTACATCCCTCAATGACATTCTTTACATCGGTCCCACTCTCCAAGCCGACGTCATGTTTGTCATCACCAACTGGCGTTTATACAAATATGTCTTTAATGGGGATATTCAAAAGATGTACCGCCAGATACTTTTACATGAAGACGACCACGAATACCAGCGAATTATCTTTCGTAGAAGTCAAGACGCAAAACTCGCTGATTATGAACTCAAGACGGTTACATTTGGAGTAAACTGCGCGCCGTACCTTGCCATACGGACATTACATCAACTCGCAAATGACTCTAAAAGCACTCACCTTTTAGCTCAGCGAATTTTGACTAAAGAGACATATGTTGACGACATTCTATCAGGCGGGCATGACATCCCCTCATGCATTCAGGCCAGGGGCGTAGCCAGAAAATTGCCTTGGGGGGGTTCAAATTTTTTTTTTTCAGTTAAATAAAAAAATGTTGTGTTTAGCTTTAACATTAAAGTACGTGTATTTAGAATATGATATGAAATTTGTTATATTAAAAACTCAAGCGCATGCGTCGGCTTTTCTTTGCCATTTCATCTAAAACTTCATTAACAGTAACAATTTGATCACGGTGGATGCTTAGTGATGCACAGCCATTCAATCGATTTTCACTCATCGTGTTTCTCAAATAGTTTTTAATCAGCCTAAGGGTTGAAAAAGATCTCTCGTTCGTTGCCGTTGTTACTGGAAGCGTACACAAGATTTTCAACAACATGTGAACATTAGGAAAAGCCACAGAATCGCATTCCTGTAATATATATTAATCATAGATAGATTGATAAAAAAACCGGACTGTGCAGTTAATGTACCAACTTACCTCCAACAAATCGTGAGCATTCCAGCTTTTTTCCGATTTTCTCTTATTTTTTTACCAAGACCTTCATCCAATTGTTGTGTGATTGGCACTGTAACGTGTTTTGTAATACTTACACGTTCGTTGTGATTTAAAATTGCGGTACGGTGATATTGCAAACCTGAATGATTTTCAAATGTTTCTATGGCCTTTTTCCAGTTTGAGAAAGGTTTGCAGACAAGCTGACCTGCAAAATATTTAAAAAATATTTTTCGTTTCGCCACTTAGAAGTGGCAACTTACCGAGAGGTTGGGAGCCAGAACCGCCAGTTTTTACGCTAAAAAACGCGCAATACTTACAAAAAGCCCCATTTTGGACAGTTGAGTACGCAAGCCAATTCCATCTGCTCAACCACGAATATTGAAACTTCAATTTCCTTTTTCCACTCATAGGAAAAGGAAAGCTTGGTGTCGGTGTACTAATTCGTTTGAATAATTCCAATCTATTGGAATCATTTAAATTTTTCAATAAGTTAATAACATCATCAGGGTCGCCGGGGGAAGGTAGTTTGGAAACATTTGAAACAGAAGGATCGGATTCGCATTTGGAAGCTGCATCCAAATCCGTATCTATAACAATGAAATAGGTTAGGTTGGAATTTAAAAAGTAAAAGGCAGTGCGATTCATAAACACGTTTGAATAAATAAATCGTAATTACATCAATCATAATAATAATTGCACTCTAAATAATGAATGGAAAACGATGTGCCTACTCACTTGAGTCCTACCGCGCACGTTTTTCCGGTGGCGATTGTAACCATTTTAATAAACTCATTTTAAGTCAAATTGAACTTTAAGCTTAAATTAAACTTGTATTTTTTTTATTAGATAACCACAACTCGAAATATCAAAATTTATTCTGATCGTCTCTTATTTCACAAAATTACTTCAAAGCTATTTCGATTAACTTATTTAATCAATTTCCGAAAATCAAAGAGCATAATTCGAAAGAATCGTTGGCCAAATTATATTGAAACCAGCAATACGGACATACATATATATGTACATATTTGCATGCTGCTGAATTCAAATGATAGGTACAGTGACGAAATTAACGCGAAAACACTAGGCCGGCCACATTCAAAACGACGTCTGCGAACGACAACGGCAAAAAACTGAAGCTTGACGATATATGCCGCCAAGCACCGACGACTGATTATAAACAACAAGAAAAACCACACAAAAAATTTAGACTTAAAAACATCAAATATTTGAATTGTAACGACCTAAAAAATCAAATAATCCTGAGGCAAGGAGGGGGTTTAAAAACCCAAACCCCCCCCCCCCCCCCCTTCGCTACGCCCCTGATTCAGGCCCAATCCCAAACCATTCAATGTCTCCGCTGGTTTTCCCCTAAAAAAGATAACCGCACACCATCCCGAACTTCTCAACAAAATCCCAAGCGAAGACTTGTTGGATTCAGACTTTCTAAAGCTCGATAGTTCAAGTTCGACTAAAACTCTTGGTATTCGATGGAATGCGCTTAACGATTCCCTCTCCTACACAATCGAGCCTATACAATCATCGGTCAGTGCCACGAAAAGGCAAATTTTATCCTCGGTTTGTAGACTTTTTGACCCCGCAGTATGGCTAGCGCCTGTACTTATTCAAGCCAAAATATTGCTGCAACAGATTTGGTTAAAAGGCACTGAATGGGACGAATGTGTTAAGCCACCTTCACTGCAGAAATTGCAGCAGTTTGTATCCGAACTACCTTTTATAGAACAAATCCGAAAAACAAGATGGACGTAGTTTTCTCCCAACAACAAAATACAAGTGCACGGATTTTGCGATTCTTCGGAAAAAGCATATTGTGCCGCCATTTACCTCCGTTCTCAGTCACTTAGCAAAGTCTCCTCCCATCTACTTTTCTCTAAAACCAAAGTTGCTCCCCTACAAACAGTAAGTCTACCGCGGTTAGAGCTGTGTGGTGAAGTTTTACTGTCTAAATGTATCAAGAATCTCACCAGTCAACTTCCACTAGGAGAAATCGAGATATTTTTATGGTCTGATTCATCGATAGTTCTGTCATGGCTTGAAAAACCGCCATGCACTTGGAAAGTCTACGTAGCCAATCGCACATCACAAATTATTCAAAATGTAGGAAACATCAAATGGCGCCACGTACCCTCTAAATGCAACCCAGCAGATCTCGGAACGCGGGGATGTCGGCCTCAGGAGTTAACCGAACAGCAACCGTGGTGGTCCGGTCCAGATTGGCTACTCAAACCTCCTGACCAAAAGTCGTTGCTCTACACACTTTGGAAAATAAAATAGATATTTTAGATCGGTTTTCATCTTGGCCGAAAGCTCTTCGTGTGATAGCATACCTTTTCCGTTTTATTCGCAGAACCAAACCTATATTGCAACTGTTATTTTTTTCACAAAATGTTGCTCATACGCCATGGTGTACACTATACAAGAGAACAAATGATTCAGGTAAAATACGAGTTGCAATAAATATTCAAAGTGAAATAACTTCTTTGTATATTATTTTAGTAATATAGTTTGAAGGCAACATTTTCTTGAATTTTTAAGTATTTTCGTTTGGTAAGGAAAAAAATATACTTTAGGGGGGTAAAATTTTGTTTCTGCCCTTATCACGCGAACGCGACTTCAAAGCTTAAAAAGACATAAGAACGAAAAGTGAAGCTTCTCAAGACAAAAGTAATGACATATCAATTTTAAAAATCGGCCGTCAAATAACCAAGTTACAACGAAAAAACCATTTCGGCTGTATTTCGGAGGGTTAAAAAAAAAAAAAAAAAAATTCCAGAACCCTCTCAACATAATCTTTAAATTTAGGGGCGGACATTACCAACTTTTTTTCGACCCAGTCTACTATACAGTCCATTGAAAAATACCAATCTGTCGTTATCACTCAAGCGGAAATCCAATTTGTAAAAACACCCTTGATCAAACTCAGCCAGGAAAGATGCTACCCTAACGACTACGTTAAACTCTCCAACAAGGAACCTATCTCCAAAAAGAGCACGCTTTTGCCATTGAACCCCTTTCTCGATAAAAATGAACTTCTTAGAGTAAATGGTCGCTTAGCCAACTCAGATCTCCCATTCAACGAAAAATTCCCTATTATTATCCCCGAGAATTCGCGATTCTGCTACCTTTATCTCCAATTCATTCATCATCTATTGATGCATGCAGAGCATCAACTTATGGTCAGGTCGGGTAGGCAGGAATATTTCATACCTAGATCCTAACGTCAGTGACGTTCATTCGCACCCCAAAAGCGAATTAATGTCAGTGACATTAAGACGCATGCCAAAAGCGAACTAAGGTCAATATTTTTAGCGAACTAACGTCATTTACATTAATTCGCATTAAGAAAGCGACCTTCGACTTATGATCATTATTTCATGAATCTGGGATTTAAAAAATGAATCTGGGAATGACTTCGGTCAGATCCCCAATTCGGGGCGTGATCCATGGTATTTATGTGCAGAACTCCTTTCCGCATTGGCGGCCTTCGGCCTCGCTTCAAAAAATAACCCTGGGCTACGCCATTCCAACTCCGGGTGGTTGCCATAGCCGTGGCTACCGCCACGGTGATGTCCTTCCGCGTGCCACTCTTTTCTCACAGGGTAATGTGATTACAACAACCACATGAAAATAACAGAAAATTCTGAACTTTAACTGCAAATATCTCGCAAACTACTAAAAATATTATTTCAGCGGAGTTATGTTCATGCTCCTGGGACCAAAGCGCGTCTCCTGACACATATCTCAACATTTTTGGTTGTGTATTAGCGCTCGCTACCCCACGTAAACGATTACCCACGTCTAGATTTAGAATCTGAAATGAGATTTTTTTCAACCGTTCAAAAGTTATTTGCAGTTAAAGTTCACAATTTTCTGTCATTTTCATGTGGTTGTTGTAATGGCACATTAGGCTAAGCCAAAAAAGTGTGAAAGTGGGAAACGTGGCGGTAGCCACGGCTATTGCACACACCCGGTGTTGGAATGGCGTAGCCCAGGGTTATTTTTTGAAGCGCGGCCGAAGGCCGCCAATTCGGAAAGGAGTTCTGCACATAAATACCATGGATCACGCCCCGAATTGGGGATCTGACCTAAGTCAAATTTTCATCTGCGGCGCTCCTTCGTCGAATCTCAAACCCAAATGCCTCAATGACATTAATTCGCATGTCCAAAGCGAACTAAAGTCAAAATATTATACGAATTAACGGCACTGACTTTAATTCGTTTTTGGTCATGCGTCTTAATGTCACTGACATCAATTCGCTTTTTGGGTGCGTTAGTTCGCGCCACCTATATATGCGCTGAGCGCCTCTGATATCTTTCTATTCAACATTCGGCTGTCAGCGAAGCAGACAATCAACATCTTTACATTTTTCTACAATCAACGATCCAGCATCAGTTGCAGTCATCGTCATAAGTATTCTCTCTCTCTTTTCTCTTTCCATAATTCCCATAATTTTTATTAACATTTTCATTAATCGAAATGATCTCATTTACTAAGTAATTAGTAAGAATATTGAATTAAATATGCAATTAGTCATTAATGAAATAATTGTACAGCGTTAAGGCCAGTGAATTATTAAAGTTTCATAGTTTTTAATAAATATTGTTAACATTGAATTAGAAAACATCCTGCCATATTTTCTCTTTGGAAACTTGAAACCCCCAAGCACGTGAGTTGTAAAACCTCTCTCTCATATTCTCCAACATTACAATCCTACCTGGATTTAACAAAAATTTTTCTAATTTTGAGATCAAATAAAATGTATTCATAATGGAAAACTGAAATATTTTATTATTTGTTGGCAAAAATACGCTAAAAAAATACACACAAAGCGAAAGATGTTCCACATGGTCAACCTATTGCCCAAAACACAAGAAATATTCTTAATACAGTATATATTCAAAAGTAATTTTTTATACAACAGATTCTGGAAATGGCATTTCTGCTTAAAACACCGATTGTGTCGAACACAGAAACAAGGGCTTCCTAGACAACCTTTACCTTACGTAGTGGCTAGATAAGCCACAACACTGGCGGGTACTACCCTGCCGCCAGCCCACACCACACCCCACTCACACTTACACATTCACGCACCTACTATTTGTCACCAGCAAAAATATATTTCTCCAATTTGTAAAACCGAAATTATTATTTCGATTTGTTTAAAGTACGGTAGAGAGTGCAACGGTGAGTGAAGAGAAGTGTCCCTATTTATATATGGTTCTTCGAGCCGGACTAGTGTTCAGCCACCCTCACTAAAAATACAGTACTTAGGTACAAACTTACAAATATGTATATATATGGTCCTACATGGCCTCAAAGCCAGGCTTACCCAAACAAAAAATAAAAAGTAAATTTACACAGTGAACAAAAAAAAAACATTTAAATTGACCTTTGTTAAAGGGAGTAACCCAACAAACTTTTTGTGCACGAAAGCATAAAATAAATTACAAATATACGAACATATATATTTAATTCCAACCTAATAAGTATAACCAAACCCGACTTGGAAATTACAGTCGTGAGCAAAATAAAAGCAGTGATACGTACAAAATCGCAGTAGACTAAAAATTATTATATATACAACTTAACGAGAACCGACAATAGAATATCAAAAAATGTAAGTTGTGGTGAAACAACTGTGCACCATCACAATGAAACACACGATTTTAAATATTACAACGGTTTTATTCTGCGCTTGTAAATTGTAAAAATTAAGACTAAAACTTACAACGTATTGCAATACGTATGCGAACTTTATAGAGGACAACGATGTCACATGCCCAGCAACGTGAGCACAGGGTGTGCCGTAGAGTAGGGTTAGGATAACTTCTCCCCCTTTATGTATGTATCGAGTGGTCATGGCTTCCTGTTGGTGGGTTAGTTTCTGGGTAATTAAGCTTGTATGTAGATGTGTCCTTTGTGATCTTATTGGCTTTTGTGCAAAATGTCCCATGTTCGAATATTTCGGGTAAGTTTCGCTTTCTATTGTACCATCGCCATAGGGTAGCAGCGGCAACGATAATCCCGGGTGGCTGTAAAAAGCTTCTCGTTAACTTTATACTGGTGGTTACTGCTTTCAATCACTTCATAAATGTAAATTTGAGCTAGAATCTTGTCGTCGGCTCGCTTCATTAGACGGTTTGCTAAATCATCCGTCTGCAACATAATTGTCACATATTGCTGGAGGTTGATGGCGTGCACAAGCTTGAATGATCCGCCATTGATCCACCCATTTCCATCCAGGATGGTTATGATTGGTGTCTTATAATAGAATATGTGGAGAGCCCTGATGGCTGATGCCAGCAGTGGGAATCTGTAAGAATGTTATTGCAGTTAGGCCGTTAGTAATTTTTAGTGTGATTATAATTTTTTTCTTACAAGGGCGTCAGTGGTTTTCCTTTTTAAAAAAAGAAAAGAGGAATTTTATGTTTTATTTTTGACTAGCCATACCCGTCGTGCGTTGCTACGATAAAGAAAAACACCTGAGTTAAATTTCACCATTTAAGGACGTCGGTTTCTAGTTCACTTCCGAGAAGACAAATTAATCTATGCATTAACCTAAACAAAATTCTACCTGCACACGGAACTTCGAGCAAAGTACATAAAAAATTAATTTATCTTAACAGTTCGGGTTTTGGACTACATTTTGGAATAAATACGATCTTATATTTTAATAAAGATGAAACGCTACGTGAACGCCAAATATCAAGAAAACAGAGCCATAAATACGATTGCTTAAAATGGATCGGTGCCTGGTCAACTTCCCCAAAGAAAACGATCCAATGGACTTCCATTGTTCTGACTTTGAAAAAAATTGCACCATAAATAGAATAGGCGTTGAATATTTCGGTCCCTGGTCCACTTCCCGGAAAAAAGTAACCCAAAATTTTAACAAAAGTAAAAGGTTAGCTATTATTATTATTATTATTCAACTTTATTCAGTCTATGATAACAAGATCTTGCAGACTAGGAATTTACAGAAGGTAATCTTATGAGTTAACTTACTAAATAGACTCTGAATTGGTGTTAGGGATAGAAAGAAGTAATGTTATTAGCGAATTCTGATCTTGGCATTGCAAAGTCAAGATCTAACTGTTTATAAATACTATTGAGTTTATTAACAGCCCTAGTGAGGGGGGAAAAATATCAGTAATTCGAAACTGCTGTAACACGGAAAGGATATTGAACACGAAGTATCCTATTTGGGACATTGATGCATAGTTGCTCAAGCAAAATGGCGCAGTCAATAATGCCATTAATAATGTCATAAATAAACATAATTGAGTGAATTGTGCGCCTACTAGCAAGAGATTTTAAATTTATCAGAAGACATCGGGCATTGTAAGACGGATAGGGATCAACGAAAGGAAGCGGAAATAGAGCGAAACGAGTAAAGTTGCGCTGCACTCGCTCGATTCTGTCAGAGTTGCAGCCCTAAAGCGGGTTCCAAATAATGGAGAGAGAGAATAAAGAGGGACTTCCTCGTATAGGGATCGTTAAAATCTTTCGCATAACGCTTTAAAAAGCCTAAATTGGAATAAGCTTTTGGTATAACGTTATTCACTTGATTCACAAAAGTGAAACCAGAGTCAAACAGGACCCCAAGATCAGAGAAAACTTCCACTGAAAAAAGTTGATTGCTTAGGACCGAGTAACTTGTACTGATAAAATCTTAATCTGGTTTTCAACAAAGTCATATGAAAACATTTACTGATGTTAAGCGACAGCTTGTTTCGGATACTCCAATCAGCCAGATTGTCGAGTTCAATTTGTAGCCTATGGGCGTCATAAGAGCAAGTCAATCTACCAAATAGCTTCAAATCGTCGGCTTAGAGTAGATATTGCGAATAAGTAAAACATTTGCCAATATCCTTAATAAGAATAACAAAAAGGAGCGGGCCTAGAACACTACCCTGAGGCACACCGGAGGTGGCCACAAAGGAGTAAGACCTAGTACCAGCAATTTCGACAAAAGAACTTCTGTTGGTGAGGTATGAGGTGACAGGTAATCAATCCAATTTACAACGGAAATAGTGTCAATTGACACTATTGCGCTTTCGAAATGGAATTAGTGTCAACAAGAAAATCGAAAATAAGTCATTGACACTATTTCCAAACTGAAATGGAAATAGTTTCAAAAGTGCTAAAAACGGGTCTACCACATTATCCCTAAAATCAAATTCCCAAAGGAAAAATCCCTAAAATCAGAATCTCCAACACGAAATCCCCATTTTATGTGTGAAATAAATTCAAATTATGTATTAGATAGGTAATTATGCTACCTTTCATTTGAGGTACCACTTTTGTGGGCGCAAAACCGCGTATGTGCAAAATTTTAAATTTAATTTAAAAAACAACCCTGGGCTACATTATTTCAAGTCCTTCTGCGTAGTACACTATTCTGGGTAGGCGGCCTTCGGCCGCGCTTATTATAAATAACCCTGGGCTACGCCATTCCAACTCCGGGTGGTTGCCCTGAACGGTGGCAACATGCCACCGTTCCCACTCTATGGGCGCGATCCATGGTATTTTTGTGCAGAACACCTTTCTGAATTGGCAATAAAGATAACATAAAATGGTCAACATTTGGAAATAGGGGGCAAAAACCCCTTTTTAATTGTTTCTAGGATATATCTGAAACTTTAACAGGTCGATGTTTGTACATTGCAGATATTCCAAAAAAATTGATACGGTGTTTCGGAGATATCCCTTAAAATGTGGATATCTCCGAAACAAGCTGAGATATTGAAATTTATCACATTGATTATTAAATCACTCGTAAGCACCTTTTCCTTCATTTTTAAAGTTAGACGTTCTTTCACTTTCTTGTTAGGCGTTCTTTTTTAGGCATTCTTTCATTTCGAAAAATTAGGCGTTAGTTCGCTAGGCCTTTATTCGCTGAGCCGAGTTTTACTTCGAGGATTCTGATTTTGGGGATTACTTATTTGGCGATTTTGTGTTTGGGGATTTTTTTCGGGGATTTTGAATTTGGGGATAATGTGGTAGACCCCAATCACTAATAGTGTACATTTCGTACAAGGAGAAACCATAATTTTGTAAATATGTAATCATATAATAAAAATCCATCTCTTACAACACTGCGCTGCGCAGACAACCGCTGCCTAAAATAGCAATTGTGTCAATTGACACTATTTCCCTTTCCAAAAGCGTAATAGTGTCAATTGACACTATTTCCAAGTTACCCTGGAAATAGTGTTGTTGGAGACATGAGCGGGAATTTAATACAATTTTAAAACAGCATTCGCTTGAAAAAAATAACATCTATATATAAATGAATTATAAATATTATGTTGAGCTTGATTTATACACTTACATACATACTGACCTTATTTCACTTAAAATATGTTGAATACTTACCCTTTTTGTTCAAAATACCTTAAATCTACGTAAAATACTTACTTTATTTACCTGTGCTTAAAATACCTTAAATCTAACTTAATACTTAAATACCTACCTTACACCCTGTAAACAAGAAGTTATGTACTCACCGTTTTCCCTTTCTTTGAAAATATATTTACATACATACATACGTAGATATGTATAGTTACCGTTTCCTTCTGCGCAAGGAAATTGCAGCTTAGTTTAAGTTAAAAGAGTTAGTTCGTCTATTACTCTCGATGCGCTAACGTCAGTTCAATAAAGTGAATTAGATTATATACATACATATTTAAAGTTGAAGTGGTGTTCTTTTATTACGGAGTGACTACGTACCCCTATAGCCCGAAAATTATACATGGTCCTTCGAGCCGGATTTTTTTTGGTTTTTTTTTCAACAAAACCGCATGCTCCGAGTAAAATAAGAAGTACAAAAGGTACAGTCCCACCCAAATCAATTAGTTGTACATTTGTACATAATTTGGATTGAAATCACAGCGGAAATTTGCTCTCAAACATTCCATAGCGGTACCCTCATAAAGCTGTACTTATACCCATTTATACATACATATAGGTATATTTCACACCCGCACACTCGCACTCTCACAGAATTAGTTGCTATCCAAAATATATTCCCGTTGCATATACTCACGCAACATAATATAAAGCTCAACTATTTATTATTACATGCAATAATTTCTCTGCGGCAAATATAGACTCCGCCCACAACTCGCAAGAAAAATCTCAAAATCCAAAAATACTCGAACTCCAAGTTTTTTTTGGTTTTTATTCAACGAAACAAAAAATCCAAAAAACTTGGCTCACCCTAATACACACCCTCATAGCGAAAAACTTTCACCCAATACTTGAGAAAAGTTAAAGCCTCAAATAATAAAATTGGTTTTTATTTGACCCAAAAAAAAATAAAAACCAAAAAGGTAGCACCCTAATACACACTTCTTTCAAACTAATAATTCACCCAAACTAATTATAACGCAACTCAGTTTAAATAATTGCATCTCAAAGCAATTATAGCTCCACCCACTCTTCATATTTCTCATCGCCATACATATTTATACACTCACACACTTGTGCTTAGAAGCGCTAAGGCAAGCAACATCCCACCCTCAGCTCAGAAGCCGCTCATATCCACTTGTTTGTGCAAATTTCGGTAAACCATTGCACAGTGGGTCCGAACTCATAAAATAGCGACTAAAATCTACTGTGTAAAAAAAAACTCAAATTTTCGTATAAATTTCGGTAAACCATTGCACAGTGGGTCCGAACTCATAAAATAGCGACTAAAATCTACTGTGTAAAAAAAAACTCAAATTTTCGTATAAATTCCGAAATCAAATTTTAAGCGGAGGAGAATAAAACCCAACCCAGATCCCTAAAGCCACCCGCAGAATCTACCCGGTCAAAATCCCAGTCGGACGATGGCTACTCAGTTTTTGAGAAAAAATTTCTTTTAAATATCAACAAGCTTGAGAAATTCTGCTAGAAATGGTGGAACATAGCGGAAACGGACCACTCTGAGACCAGTCTCGAGATGTATTTGGACGAACTCAACAAACGAGTAGACGCAGTGGAGTCCGCCTACGAAGCAGCACACATTAGCACAACGGAGGATATATCCAGGACGGCATGCGAGGAAACATACGAATCCTCACTCGACACGGCCATGAGCACAAAACTCAGGATCAAAGAGATGATTAGGACCCTCCAGCCTAATCAATCCAACGCAAATCAAACACAAATACATCCCAACGCAAATGAGCCCTATCTCAAAGTCCCCGCATGCGACACGGAATTCTTCTACGGTGGGTACGAATATTGGCCGTCGTTTAGGGATATGTTCACTGCGGTCTACATAAATCACCATAAACTCTCTCAGGCTCAAAAGCACTATCACCTGAGGGTAAAAACCCGAGGCAAAGCAGCCCTGATCATTAAAAAATACGCTCTTAATGATCAAAACTTCGAGCTAGCCTGGAAAGCACTCAAATCCAGATACGAGAATCGGAGAATTCTCGTAGATAATCAATTAAAAACTCTTTTCAATATGCCCACAGTTTTTTCAGAAAATGGTGAAAGGATACAAGAGATCCAAACAACCATAAACAACTGTATCTCGACCCTAAATGCAAACGATGTCCCTACCGATAACTGGGACCCCATCCTCGTATATTTATGTTCATCAAAACTCCCTGATGAAACCCTAGCCCTATGGGAGCAATCACTCGACTCTAGAAAAGAGCAACCACTTTGGTCGGAGATGGACAAATTTCTCACGACAAGGTACGAAGTGGTAGAACGACTCGGCACTTATCGACCGAATAAACCCCGCAACCCTAACTCAAGCTTCACCCACAGATCTTCGACTACCCCAAACCAGTCGAACTTCCGGAAAAACACCCAAACATTCCATGTGGACTCAAAGAAGCAACCCTCATGTAAACTCTGCAATTTAAATCACTCATTAATGACCTGTGTAAAATTCAGAGACCTCTCTACTCAAGAGCGAAGCAAATTCGTAAAAGAAAACAATTATTGCACAAATTGTTTAGCTTGCTCGCATTTGGAAAGGGATTGGGCGTGCACTAGCTTGAATGATCCGCCATTGATCCACCCATTTCCATCCAGGATGGTTATGATTGGTGTCTTATAATGGAATATGTGGAGAGCGCTGATGGCTGATGCCAGCAGTGGGAATCTGCAAGAATGTTATTATTATGTTAGGTCGTTAGTAATTTTTAGTGTGATTATAATTTTTTTCTTACAAGGGCGTCAGTGGTTTTCCTTTTTAAAAAAAAGAAAAGAGGAATTTTATGCTTTATTTTTGACTAGCCTACCCGTCGTGCGTTGCTACGCCAAAGAAAAACACCTGATTAAATTTCACCATTTAAGGACGTCGGTTTCTAGTTCACTTCCGAGAAGACAAATTAATCTATGCATTAACCTAAACAAAATTCTACCTGCACACGGAACTTCGAGCAAAGTACATCAAAAATTAATTTATCTTAACAGTTCGGGTTTTGAACTACATTTTGGAATAAATACGATCTTATATTTTAATCAAGATGAAACGCTACGTGAATGCCAAATATCAAGTGTTATTGCAATCAACAATATAAATTACAAATTCTTATTTCCAATATAAATGGGATCACCCTGATTAATAATTTCGTGATGTGTAAATGCAACTTTGTCATTTTACTCGTAATTTACATATATTCTTAAATTCTCATTTAAATGTTCGAATCCTCTCAATGCGCTCAATTTTTAACACATACTATTGTATTGATGCGCACCTTACTTAATATTTATGTATTTGTATTAGTTTTAAAAGAGAAATGTATTGTTCGAATTCTCTCACGTCGCTCACTATGTAACAGGTATACATATGGAAAACTACCAAAAAATATGTAACACAAAAGTTAATTGGTTATGCGAGCGAACGATACTTTGAATATTTCCTCATTCTTAAGATTACTTATAATATTTTCTGCTGTATTATTCTATTTGCATTTGTATGAAATCGTATATACATACTAACTTCGAACGTTGAATTTGATTGTTCGAACATCATATCTTGGAATTCATTTTGATTCGCAAAATTACAGACGCTGAGAAAACAGCAAATTTTTTAACGTTGTCACATTTTTATAAAATAAATTTTCCCTAAGCGAATAAGCAGTAAATTAATGTTTTTATTTGCCGGAAAGTATAGTCGTCCACATTTGTTTAAAAAATTTGTTTTCTCGGAGTATTAAAGTAAATGCCGATAATAACAAGAGGTATTGCAAGAAGAGCAGCAGTCGGTAGTGCAGAATCCATTAGCGATCGATCAGAGTACGGTTCTACAAACGACGACACCTTAAAATCAGGTATGGATGAACAGCAATGTTTAGAAGAACATCAAGATGCCTCTGGGAGCCATCCAGTGACATTGCCCGTTGACCAAATTGCATTATTGGTGTCCAGCATCACGTCGCTTCGTGAGTGTGTCGAAGGGCTGCGAAATGATGCCGCTAGTAGTAAGTATGCAGTCGGAGACAGCTCTGCCAACGCTGTTCACGCCGCCAGTGCTCCGCTGCCGCTACAAAGGTCAACGCAGTCATCAACAGAGCAACAGAGTAACAGTCAGCCACCACAGCATATTCATCAGCCGTTGTCGTCAACGCCAACGTTTAATACACAGACGTTAACTTTCATGGACAATTCTGCTGCCAAGTTATTCCCATTGCCAAATTTCGACGGCAATCCGGAAGATTGGAAACTTTTCATAGCCAATTATAATGACACAACCAACAAATTTCAGTATAGCAATAAACAAAATTTAATGCGCCTGCATAAAGCCCTTCAGGGTGTTGCGAAAAGAGCAGTAACGTCGCTACTAATATACCCCGAAGATGTGCCCAAGGTTATTCAGGAACTGGAATTTAACTTCGGTCGCCCTGAATTATTAATTAAAGCCCAATTACAAAAGGTTCAAAAGTTTCCATGTATCAGTGAGAGTCTGTTAGACCAGATTTTAGATTTCTCTAACCGCGCCAGAAATATGGTTGCGTTTTTTAAGTCGGCAAGGTGTGCCCATCACCTTATGAATCCAACATTGCTGGAGTGCTTAGTTGCAAAATTGCCACCATCAAAGCAATATGAGTGGAGTCAACGCGCAGCAAGTATAGTGCCTTTTCCTACAGTCGAAAATTTCGCTGAATGGCTAAGCGAAATAGCCAAGTTTGTCTCATTGTTGCCGGGTGTGTCGGACACATCACTACGTTCCATCCAAGCCAACGTGACGCTGCCAGCATCGGCTGCGCAGTCGAAAAGTATTACTCGGCAGACAAACACTAGTACAAATAATGCACGTCGTGTCTTGCATAGCAACGAAGTACATCCTGAAGCAAAAGTATTGTGTGTAAAGTGTGGTCAACCACACAAGTTGGGTGATTGTAGTCAATTTCTGTCGTGTGATCTCCCAACCAAATGGAGTTTTGTTAACACTAGAGTACACGCGCCTTTTTTTACACTAACGCACGCGTGGCCTACTATGGTAGACCATTTTAAAATAGCAATAAAAATTTGTTTCATTACATATTCCTGAAACTAATGATTGA
Organism: Sphenella marginata; assembly: GCA_951509765.1. NCBI lineage: Eukaryota > Metazoa > Arthropoda > Insecta > Diptera > Tephritidae > Sphenella > Sphenella marginata. The sequence continues at coordinate 57,022,622 of OX608079.1, read as the reverse complement.
AAGCGTATTTATATTTATTTAAAAGAATAATTTAAGCTTTAATTTATCCATAGAAAACAACATTTTAAAATTGAAGCCAATTTTGTTCTATAATAGTAAAAAATACCAAAACTTGTGGTTTGAGACCAATGATTCAAATTTTTTCTTACATTATTAAAGTTTATCAAAAACCTATTTTTGTGACATTTATTACACATCACAGCCGGTTGATTAGGACAAATCCATTTGTTGCACGTTTTGCACCACTTTTTTGATGATTGATTTCTTGCTGCTATGGTGGTCCCGAGACTTTTTCGCTAATCTTCAGAAATATGTGTACGAGCAGAAAGCTCTCACAGTAGTGACTTGACGACAAATTTAATGCATAGGGCTTTCCTGGAATTACTCCGCTCTAACATACAGAATTGTTTAGTTATCAACAAAGATATACCAATGGTCTACTATAGTAGGCCACGCGTGCACTCCAGTGTTAAAAATAACAGGCTATGTTTTGGGTGCCTACGCAAAGGCCATAGTTTAGGCAATTGTCGCCAACGAAAAGAATGCACGCTGGAAGGTTGTAAGCGTATGCATCACAAGTTGCTGCACCAAAATACATCGCAATCGTCATCAGCCGCCACCGAAGAAGTAGAACGCGTTTTGAGTTGTGCAACTGATCGGCAATTGACACTTAATTTAAAATCGTTCCGATCACATTGTATGGTCCAAATGGAAGCCTATCTGTCTACGCCATGTTTGACGAAGGGTCATCAATTATGTTATTAGAAGAAAATATTGCCAACAAATTAGGTCTTCGTGGTCGCAATATGTCACTTACGTTACAGTGGTATGGCGAAAGCCAAGTCAAAGAGCAGTCTAGAGAAGTTTCATTAGCGGTTAAAGGTAGTAATGCGGAGTTCTATTTGAAGAAAGTATATACCGTGAAGTCGCTTGATTTGCCAAGTCAGTCGTTTAACAAACAACAGTTTCCACACTTGCAGTCCTTGCCAATAGAATGTTATGCCAACGTTAAGCCAGTATTGTTGTTGGGTCTGGACAACAGTTACCTAGGTATCGCCAATAGAACAGTCGATGCCGGGCCATACCAACCAATCGCCACAGCCACACAATTGGGATGGGCGGCGTATGGACCCCGTCAACAGCATCAAGTTTCGCCACCTAGAGTACTGCATGTCCGTCAGTCGCAGTCATTACAAGAGTTGCACAGGTTAGTACAAGAACATTATTCAGTTGAAAGTTTTGGTGTACGTAGCACAAATGTTGTGCTTGAGTCAGACGAAGATCGCCGAGATAGGGACATTTTGCAAGCCACTACCAGAGATGTGGGTAAAAGATACGAAGTGGGTTTGCTATGGCGAAGTGATACAACGACACTTCCGCTTAGCTATGACATGTCTTATCGGCGCTTAAAGAATCTTGAGATACGAATGCTCAAGGATGCTAGTTTTGCCGCTAGTTATAGACGTGAGATGGAAAAGTATATTACCAAAGGTTACGCCAGAATATTGCCACAGGAAGAAGAGAGGAATTCTGACCCTACTACGTGGTATTTGCCGCATTTCGGGGTAGTCAATCCCCACAAACCTAAGCTTCGCATAGTTTTCGACGCCGCTGCAGCAACATCAAATGTATCGCTAAATTCAGCGTTGCTGAAGGGCCCTGACCATGCACAATCTCTCATCGCCATTGTACACAAATTCCGCCAGGGTGTCGTGGCAGTCGCAGCCGACATCCAAGAGATGTATTCACAGGTTAGAATAAGAGATCGCGATCAAAGTTCGCAGCGCTTTTTGTGGCGGGACGGAGATCCAGATAAGCCAATACAAACTTACGTAATGACGTCGATGATATTCGGAGCAATTTGTTCTCCATGTTGTGCGGAGTATGTGAAGAATATTAAGTTATAAAAGAAGCCGTCACGATAAGTTCAGCCGCTGGTTTCAAATTAAGAAACTTTTTGTCCAATGATAAGTCACTTCAGTTTTTATTGTGTGATGAAGAACAAACGCCGATGACGAGCGTGAGTATGGAACACGAGCCTATAGCGGATAAGGTCTTAGGTATGTTCTGGAATACGATCAATGACTGCTTCCAATTTCACACAAAGATTCACAAGATTGCTCGAGACGTGTTGAACTGCAAACGTCCGCCGACAAAGCGCGAACTTTTGGGTATCGTAATAGAGATTTACGATCCATTTGGGTTCCTAGCCAATATCACCATTTACATGAAGTTATTGTTACAATCACTCTGGAGACGCCAAACAGAGTGGGACGAGCCATTGCCACAACAACTCAATCAGAAATGGACTTCATGGTGGGAAAGTTTCCAAAAAGCTTCATCGTTTTCCGTACCAAGGTGCTACTCAAAAAATTCAATGTCAGCAGATCAAATCCAGTTGCACATTTTTGTCGATGCCAGCTCTAGTGCATACGCAGCTATTGGTTATTTGCGCATATGCAAAGCTAGTACGGTCGATGTTGGGTTCGTTGCAGCTAAGTCACGATGGGCGCCTTTAAAAGGTATGACGGTGCCTCGCTTGGAGCTGCAAGCAGCAGTCTTGGGATGTCGGCTGTCCAAATCTATACAAGAGTGTCATGATTTCGCTATTGATCAGATTTTCTATTGGAGCGACTCAAAAACAGTTCTGTTGTGGATTAGGTCTACCACAAGACCTGCCTGTCGGATTTCGGAAGTCCTTGCTTCAACGGAACCTTCTCAATGGAGGTGGTTATCAACACCACTGAACGTGGCTGACGAAGCCACACGAGGTAAAGCCGAGTACGATTTTGTCCAAATTGTAGATAGATACAGGGTCCAGACTTTTTGAAGCTCGAAGAAGGAGAATGGCCGCCAGAACCAGCTGACTTTACATCCAGTGAATGCGTCACAGAAGAGAAAAAGAACGTCCTACTACTTACGTTGCCTAAAGATGAGTATATCTTGAAATTTGATAACTTTTCTTCTTTCTTTAAGGTGATAAGAGTCATGGGTTGGGTGCGTAGGTTCGTATACAATGCCCGGAATTCGCACCGTCGTACCGGAGAACTGAAACCTCTTGAAATCACCGAGTCAGAAAGTATTATATGTCGTCGTGTACAGCAGGAAGAATTCGCCGCCGAACTTCGCCAGCTGCAAACAAATCAAACTATATCGAAGTCGAGTCATATATACGCTCTAACTCCCTTTCTAGATGACGATGGGTTAATAAAGGTCAATGGGAGAATAGATGCAGCGTGGTACCTTCCGATATCAGCACGTCGTCCAGTTATATTGCCGCAAAACCATTATTTTACGAGCTTGGTAGTTGCACATTTCCACAAAAGGTTTCATCATCAAAACGATAATTTAACCATAAATGAAGTCAGACAAAAGTACTGGGTGCCGCATATCCGCTCTGTATTAAAATCAGTGAAGAGGTCATGTACAACTTGTAAAATCAACGTCGCAAAGCCTAATACGCCTATGATGGTGTGAAGACCCCGATCCTGAGGCTCTGGAGACCTCACAACATTTACATACATATACATATATACACATATACCTATACTTTTTATGAATTATAAATAAAAATGGATTTTATACTTTTGCACATATGCCGTTGTGCACAAAAGCAACGTACATGTTTTCGCAAGGAATATCAAGTTTTCACATTTTGCACATACGCCATGCTGCAAAATCGCCGACATAGGCTGTTTTACACATGAACTACATATCTATACTTTATAGATATTCAGCTATATGAAGTATGCCGAAATTTGACATTTTCGCACATACGCCCTTTTACCCCGCAAGCACACCTACGTTTGCCCAAAACATATAATATATACCCATGTACATATGTACATACATATTTCCGAATATATTCATCTTCTACTTTTTACAATATTAGGCACACCCTAATGCACGTTTTACAGAATATCAACAGCGACGCTAAGAGGCCACCAACCTAACTACGCCCGGCAATAGAAAATATGCAGTGCACAAACAAAAACAACCACGAGCATTCCAATAAGCAAAAGGGTCGACCAACCAACTTAAGCAGCGGTGATTTGCTACACCCGCGCGCACGCATACATATTTTGGCAACCCAATGTTAGCGGACATAGCATAAAGAGGAGAGGAAAAATGCATTGCTAGCATTGACGGCAGGTACAAATGGGATTGCAGGAAAATAACCAGCATATGTACATATGTATACAAATAATATTAATGTTGAGGGAATGTCCAGCTGATCGATGGAGTGCGAGAAAGCAGCTGACCACAGGCAATGGGGCGTTCCGAGTGGAAGCGGCACCGCGGCAAAAACAGCTAGAATTCATGAAATATATGGGAAATATGCAAATACCAAATACTAATGTATAAACTCAGTGGAAGATGCGCCGTTAGGTTAAGATTTAGTTTTAAGAATTATTATTGTAATTTTGCGGTTTGCCGCCCGCAAAATTTGTATAAAAGGGCGATGATTTTTATGCAATAGGGAAGTCGTTTTGCGACAGTAGCTAGGAATAGTAGTTGGGGTTCTCACCTCAGCGAATGTAAACCTGGGGTTCTCACCTCACGATTGCAAGTTTTTATATTCAGTGGTGGTTTTCACCTCCGCTGACGGTCGGGCCAAGCAGGGGTTTTCACCTCAGCCGCCTTTATTATAGCTAGCCATATTCAATAAGAAAAGAAGGATTAGTACCCAAGTAAAATTAAGATTGTAGATTTGCGAAAAGAGGATAAAATCCCACAAATAAATAACACATTTTGAATTGAAAACAAATAACAGGGTTTTATCAATTGAGAGGACCTTTAGGGAATTTTTAATTTCAGAACCCTGGACGGACTGAGCGTACTCCAGCAATCAAGGAAAAGTCCGTCACAAATGGCGCCCGAGCAGGGACTTTAAGTCAATATTAAGTCACAACGAGGATTACCAATTACAGGATTAGTGAAAAATAAGAGGATTAAAATTCTGCTGAAACAAAACAAAGTTACAACCCACAGAGTGAATCAAGGATCTAGGAACACACGAGGATTAATAATCTGCTGGGTAAACTAAAGGCAACACATCAGAGGATTACGAGGGTCGCCGGATAAATAAAACATCACGATGGTCAGGGTATCATGGATATACCACCTCAACCGCGAGGAGCTGGTGGCATACTGTGCGGAATTCGAAGTGGAATATGTAGGAACGGTGGATGAAATGCGAAAGCTGCTATCAACGTTTATCCAGGCAAACTGCGACAACGAGGGATTGAGGAAACGTTTTGCTGCATTAGAACAGCATCATGCTCGACCACCTACACCAAAAGATGGCGGGCCAACTATAACGATCAATCCCCCGACACCAATGAATGGCAGCGAACAAGGCTTCACCTACTCCGGTACAGCGGGCACAAGCAAGGCGCCAGCACCAACACACGGTATCATGGAAGGTAGACACGACGCAGGAATACAAGCCGCGCCGTATTCCTATCACCAGGCGGAATCAAGTGGCAGCGTGATGGATCGAGTGCGCAAGTGGGGTTTGCGATACGATGGCGACAAGGACCCGCTTGGTTTCATAGAGCGAGTCGAGGAGCTGGCCGACAGTTACGAGATCAACAGAAACTCCATACCACGGGCGCTACCAGAACTACTTAAGGATAAGGCGCTGGTATGGTTTAGGAACAACAACCGTCACTGTCAGCAATGGGACGAATTCAAGCGAGATTTCTTGAAGTTCTTCCTGAGCTCAAGGCATTTCGAGCGCCTAGATGACGAAATACGGCAAAGAACGCAGAGACCAGGCGAAAAATTTAAGGACTACGTGCTGACGCTACAGAGTCTGATGAGACACTCCGACTACACCAGCGAGCAAAAGCTGAACCGCATATACCGTAACTCGAGGAGAGAATACCAGTTGTATGTAAAACGGAGTGAATTTAACTGCCTAGAGGATTTGGTAAGCCTTGTGGAAGATTATGAAAACATCACGCCAGAGAGGGAACCACTTAGGCCAGCAGCGAGACCGTTCGTACCCAGGCGACAAGACGAGAGGTTCCACTATTTACAAGCGGAAAACAGCAGCGTACAACAGGTGAGCGAAAACCCACCACCATTGGCAAACACGGCAAGTAGTGCTCGACAAGGGTACATAGACCCACGGACAGCATGCAGACGGTGTGGAGAGTGCGGACACTTCGCTTATGGGTGCCGTAACTCTCGACGCAACTTTTTCTGGGTGTGCGGGAAAGATGGCACGTTAACTCGAGATTGCTGTCGTAGGCAACAGGGAAACGACAGGAGACCCCATTAGCTGCGAGGAGTGGGGTCTCACGCAACTCAACCTCGCCTCCAAAGAAGACATTCACACAGACACAAGGTCGAATCTTGGCGGCGGTACAAGTAGATGGTAGAGAGGTCACAGCGGCGATAGACACGGGAGCGACGCGAAGCTTCGTGAGCGAAGAAATGATGACAGAGCTAGATGCGCGTAGACTGAAAGAGATACGTACACGAGTCGTAATGGGGGATGGTACGGTGAAACACGTGGTAGAGGCAGTAGAGGCGGAAGTAACGTTGGGTGACCAAGTACACCAGAGCGAGTTACTCGTTCTACCAGGGTTGTCAGAGAAGGTGGTGATCGGAACGGACTACATGGCCAAGGCAAATATGGAGCTGAGGTGTGGCGAAAGCGCAATAATATTCAAAGCAGAGAATCGAGGACAGGAGAAAGCAAGGTGTACCAGCCTGGTCGAAATGAGTCTAGATATTAAAGAGCAAGCAATGCACGAGCCGAATATAGCTACACAAAACTCCACCGACGACGCGGTGAGTACATTCCTTAAGCAAGAACTAAAAATTTTTGAAAATATGTCGGGGGTATCTAACATTGCCAAACATAAAATTGTCATGAGGGATGACCGACCTATAAAACAGCGATACTTCCCCAAAAACCCTAAAATGCAAGAAATTATTAATAAGGAGATCGATGAGTTAATAGAGAAGGGTTGTATTGAGCCATCGCGTAGCCCCCACAGTGCCCCGATAGTCCTAGCCAAGAAGAAGAATGGCAAATGGCGACTTTGTGTCGATTACAGGCAGCTTAACTCCCGATCAGTCCCAGACGCATACCCACTACCGCGTATACAACATATTCTAGATAGACTTAGAAGCGCACGATTTATAAGCAGCCTAGATTTGAAGAACGGCTATTGGCAGATCCCCATGGAGGAAGGTAGTAAACAGTACACCGCATTTAAGATACCTGGGCGAGGGCTATATCAGTGGAAAGTGATGCCATTCGGGCTACACTCTGCCCCAGCAACTTTTCAAAGAGCGCTCGATCGCGTTATAGGTCCAGAGTTGGAGCCACATGCGTTCGCCTATCTGGACGACATTATTATAACGAGTGAAACTCTAGAAGACCACGTAGGGCACCTCACGGAAGTTTTTCGGCGTCTCAGGCAAGCCAACCTTAAGATAAACCCTGAGAAGTGCGAATTCTTCAAGAAAAGTCTGAAGTACTTAGGCCATGTAGTTAGCGAAGAGGGAATTCACACAGACCCAGACAAAGTAGCCGCTATAAAAGAGCTTACACCCCCTAATAATGTGAAAGAATTACGGCGCTTCCTAGGAATAGTGTCCTGGTATAGAAGATTCGTCCCCGACTTCTCCAAAGTGGCAAACCCGTTAACCTCCATGTTGAAGAAGGGTTGTAAATGGAAATGGGCCGAAGAGCAGCAGGTAGCGTTTGATGCATTAACGAATGCGCTTATACAAGCACCCGTCTTAGCCTGTCCAGATTTCACCCAGAGATTTAGATTACAAACAGATGCAAGCGATTTTGGCCTCGGTGCTGTTTTAACACAAGGGTTAGACGACGAAGAGCGGGTGATAGCTTATGCGAGCCGAAGACTCAATAAGGCGGAAATCAATTATTCACCAACCGAAAAGGAATGTTTGGCAATAGTTTGGGCAATAAGGAAAATGAGGCCATACCTAGAAGGATATAACTTTACCGTAATCACAGACCATTTAGCGCTGAAGTGGCTCAACGCAATCGAAAGTCCATCAGGACGAATTGCTAGATGGGCGTTAGAATTACAACAGTATTCGTTTGACGTGCAATATAGGAAGGGAAAGTTGAACGTCGTGGCGGACGCACTGTCACGCCAACCGCTGGAAGAACAACTTGGAAGCATGACCGCGCCACCAGAAGACAGCAGCTGCAATTGGTATTCCGCAAAGGTAGCAGAAATAACGAAGACCCCCGAGAAATTCCCAGATTACGTGATCCAAGAGGGAAAGCTATATAGGCGAATAGTTGGCCAAATGGATGGAGAAGATCGCGTTCCATGGAAGTTGTGCGTACCCACACCACAGCGGAAAAGAGTACTAGCCGAAATCCACGACACACCAAGCGCAGGACACATGGGAATCCGTAAGACGATCGCACGGGCAATGACACGGTATTATTGGCCAGGCATGTTCAGAGACGTTAGGAAGTACGTTCAGCAGTGTCACGAATGCCAAATCTATAAACCAAGCCAACAACAAGCGGCTGGTAAGATGCTGACAAGAATCCCGGAGGAACCATGGGCAACAGTATGCGCGGATTTTGTAGGACCACTCCCGCGCTCGAAGCATGGCAACACAATGGCGCTAGTTTTTGTAGACAGATTTTCGAAGTGGGTAGAAGTTGAGGCTATGCGAAAAGCAACAACAGACAACTTAATCAAAGGTCTAAGAGAAAGGATTTTAGCGAGGTTCGGAGCGCCAAAGGTGTTAATAACCGACAACGGGGCGCAGTTTATTAGTACAAGTTTCAAGCGGTTTTTGCAGGAGCTTGGCATAAAACACCAGCTGACGGCACCATATACTCCGCAGGAAAACCCGACAGAGAGAGCAAACAGAAACGTGAAGAGAATGATATCACAGTTTACCGGCAAGGACCAGAGAAATTGGGATGAGTTTTTACCAGAGATTTCGTTGGCGTTAAACACGACTGTATGCGAATCAACGGGGTACAGTCCCGCGTATGTAGTACAAGGTAGAGAACCGAGAATTCCGGGCTCCCTCTACGACGAACAGACGTTTGGTACTGGCGAGGCGAAGATTGTTTTAAGCGAAAAGGCATCAAGGATGAAGGAGGTGTACAGCATGGTACGGCGTAAACAACAGAGCGCATCGACGGAGCAGGCAAGGTACTATAACTTGCGCAGGAGGCAATGGCAACCGGCTATAGGCGACCTGGTATTGGTGAAAGAGCATCAATTGTCCAAAGCAGTAGACAATTTTGCGGCAAAACTAGCACCCAAATACAGTGGCCCACACCGAGTGATGAATTTTGTATCACCGGTAATAGTAGAGCTGGACAAGGTACACAAGGGAAAGAGAAGGACAGCACACGTAAGTGAAATGAAGGCTTATTACGAGGCCGAGGTACAGAGAGAGGCAACCGAGGAGCAGGGTGCGAGACAGATTGAAACACGTGGGTCAAAGCCCACTAGCAAAGACGAAGAAAGCACGCGCCAACGAGGAGTACGGTTTGAAGAAACAACGAACTCCGAAGAATCCAGAGAGCAGAATACGCCACACGAGCCAGACCAACCAACGACATCCAAAGTAGCAATGCCAATGCTAAGAGCACGACAGCAGAGGGACCGTAATACAGCAGCGAAATGTGAAGCGTTATCCTTAGAAGGTTTACCGGACGATATCCCGAAGATAAAATCCCCACCGGAAAACGAACAAACGATCGTCGAAGAAATACAGGGTCAAGCAGCGAGCATGGAAATAGGAATGCAGATGGCAGCGGATTTCGCAAACAACATGGCCAACAAAAACCACAATAACATAATAGAATATTCTGTAACGTTCAGCTTCCCGACGAGAGAGGGGAATCCGAGAACACCTATCGAGGCGAATGATAATCACGGCACACGTACGAGAGCTAGGCGCAAGGAAATAGCGTACCACGTAGTTCCCGAAGCACAAAGGTTTTAGACGGATAACGGATCACGGTGGTAATATGAACCAATTTTACACAATCATTTCATGTATCATCAACATTCGCCATAAAATATATATATCTCATATTCGCACAAAATATTTAAAGAAATTTAGCAACACCCTACAGTGGTAACGTCGCACACACGCGCAGCAGCAGCAACGATCACCTGACATACTAAACCAATAAGCGCACGCAGCGGCAAAGACGTTACGAAAGGATGCAAGTTATTGGAAATGTCCTGTTACCATCAACCAAAGAAGACAAATACACAACAACAATAGAATAAGCCAAACAGCAAAAGCTCCACAGCTGAGTTCTGCCTAGGAAAACCACCGTTGATCGCGTCACGAAAAACTAGTATAAATACCGGCCGCAATGCCCAGGATAATCAAATAGTAAACCAATATGGATACAAGTGACATGGAGCGCTACACCAGCGAAAAGGCAGCAGATGGCTCACTCCGCCTTAAAATTCGGCGATCGACCCAACAGCCACAACCAGAGGAGGCGGTGACTAACCTCGTCACCAGTGAGAGCGAGGACGGTAGTGAGAGCGAAAGCGAAAGCGAGCGCGAGAGCGGCAACGACAGCGCCTGTACAGAGCCATTCGGCCATATCGAAAGCGAGGGCGAAGACGACGACGGGATCCGCAGCCCGAGCCCCAGTGGCGACGACGAGTACCGGAGCGGGCCGATGGTGCGGGAGTCCACACTGATTTCAATATCGTCGGAGAGCGAAGCCGAAGAGGAGGGTAACAACCGGCGGCGAGGCGAACTGTCCATCCGACAAGAAGACGATGAGCAGTACGGCAGAGGCTACGTCGACTACACCCGACCAGTCAACCTGCGCATGCGGCTGTACTACGGAGACGTAATGGCAGAAGAGAGGGCCCCGCGCACAACACGATACGAGCAGGTCTGCGACGTACCAGTAGAAGGCGACGCACCTGCCAGCGGAAGCGACGTGCTCAGCCTGACGGCCAGCGGCGAGCTGACACCCGAGGCTGGCGGCATAGCCAGCGATATCGAACGATGGTTGGGTGAGGCCGTAAGCGCCACCCAAGGAGCGTGGGATAATCAGTCCGGCACGGAGCCACTCCCGGAAGCGCTAGTCCGGGACATAGAGGCACACCTACAACAAGGGCAGGACCGCAGGAGGAAGAGGACGTTTCGTCGGGACATAGACGGCCAAGCGTTCCGAGTCCGCATCACGAGGACGGGCCTCGTTACGGTAAGCCTCGTTGGGGCAGGTGAGGGGAGAGTGTGAGGGCCCCGATCCTGAGGCTCTGGAGACCTCACAACATTTACATACATATACATATACATATACATATATACACATATACCTATACTTTTTATGAATTATAAATAAAAATGGATTTTATACTTTTGCACATATGCCGTTGTGCACAAAAGCAACGTACATGTTTTCGCAAGGAATATCAAGTTTTCACATTTTGCACATACGCCATGCTGCAAAATCGCCGACATAGGCTGTTTTACACATGAACTACATATCTATACTTTATAGATATTCAGCTATATGAAGTATGCCGAAATTTGACATTTTCGCACATACGCCCTTTTACCCCGCAAGCACACCTACGTTTGCCCAAAACATATAATATATACCCATGTACATATGTACATACATATTTCCGAATATATTCATCTTCTACTTTTTACAATATTAGGCACACCCTAATGCACGTTTTACAGAATATCAACAGCGACGCTAAGAGGCCACCAACCTAACTACGCCCGGCAATAGAAAATATGCAGTGCACAAACAAAAACAACCACGAGCATTCCAATAAGCAAAAGGGTCGACCAACCAACTTAAGCAGCGGTGATTTGCTACACCCGCGCGCACGCATACATATTTTGGCAACCCAATGTTAGCGGACATAGCATAAAGAGGAGAGGAAAAATGCATTGCTAGCATTGACGGCAGGTACAAATGGGATTGCAGGAAAATAACCAGCATATGTACATATGTATACAAATAATATTAATGTTGAGGGAATGTCCAGCTGATCGATGGAGTGCGAGAAAGCAGCTGACCACAGGCAATGGGGCGTTCCGAGTGGAAGCGGCACCGCGGCAAAAACAGCTAGAATTCATGAAATATATGGGAAATATGCAAATACCAAATACTAATGTATAAACTCAGTGGAAGATGCGCCGTTAGGTTAAGATTTAGTTTTAAGAATTATTATTGTAATTTTGCGGTTTGCCGCCCGCAAAATTTGTATAAAAGGGCGATGATTTTTATGCAATAGGGAAGTCGTTTTGCGACAGTAGCTAGGAATAGTAGTTGGGGTTCTCACCTCAGCGAATGTAAACCTGGGGTTCTCACCTCACGATTGCAAGTTTTTATATTCAGTGGTGGTTTTCACCTCCGCTGACGGTCGGGCCAAGCAGGGGTTTTCACCTCAGCCGCCTTTATTATAGCTAGCCATATTCAATAAGAAAAGAAGGATTAGTACCCAAGTAAAATTAAGATTGTAGATTTGCGAAAAGAGGATAAAATCCCACAAATAAATAACACATTTTGAATTGAAAACAAATAACAGGGTTTTATCAATTGAGAGGACCTTTAGGGAATTTTTAATTTCAGAACCCTGGACGGACTGAGCGTACTCCAGCAATCAAGGAAAAGTCCGTCACAATGGGACAATTACCAGTCGACCGTTTGACGCCATATACTCGTCCGTTCAGTTACACAGGGGTCGACTACTGCGGTCCATTCCAAATCGCAATTGGTCGGCGACGGGAGAAGCGCTGGGTCGCTTTATTCAGGTGTCTCAACGTGCGAGCCATACATCTGGAGGTGGCAGAGGATTTGTCTACAGACGTATTTTTAATATGTCTACGAAACTTTGTCAACAGAAGGGGCACGCCAATCCGAATACGCAGCGACAACGGTACAAATTTCGTAGGTGCCAAGAAAATATTAAACTCAGAAACCAGCTTATTTGATTTTAACCGGATCGAAAAAGAATGTACCAAGCACGGGATTGAATGGGTTTTCAATTGCCCTGCCAACCCATCAGCCGGTGGATACTGGGAAAGACTAGTACAGTGCGTAAAACGTCTGGCTTATCATGTCCTAAAAGTAGAAGCACCACGTTTGGAAACCTTCAGAAGTACACTTATGGAAGCTGAGAATATAATTAATAGTCGCCCACTAACAGATGTTCCGGTTTCTCCACATGACCCGGAGCCACTAACGCTAAACCATTTTTTGCTGGGTTGCCTTAATTCGACACAAACGCCAAACATCGACGAACAAAATATGTGTCTACGCAAGCAATATAGAATTTCACAAGCTTTGAAAGATCGTTTGTGGAAGAAATGGGTCACAGATTATTTGCCATCATTATTACGCCGGTCGAAATGGAGGGATAGAGTGGACCCTTTAAAACCTACCCCGCAGTCGATGGATGAAAGGTATAATAAAAGAAGTAATCACAGCTTAAGACGGCCAAGTTAGAACCGCTCTAGTTCAAACCAGTCAGGGAGTACTACGACGACCAGCCAGCAAGCTTGCCGCTTTTGACATTTGTGAATCGCCTCAGTGATTCACCTGGAGGTGGAATGTTATTGCAATCAACAATATAAATTACAAATTCTTATTTCCAATATAAAAGGGATCACCCTGATTAATAATTTCGTGATGTGCAAATGCAACTTTGTCATTTTACTCGTAATTTACATATATTCTTAAATTCTCATTTAAATGTTCGAATCCTCTCAATGCGCTCAATTTGTAACACATACTATTGTATTGATGCGCACCTTACTTAATATTTATGTATTTGTATTAGTTTTAAAAGAGAAATGTATTGTTCGAATTCTCTCACGTCGCTCACTATGTAACATGTATACATGTGGAAAACTACCAAAAAATATGTAACACAAAAGTTAATTGCTTATGCGAGCGAACGATACTTTGAATATTTCCTCGTTCTTACGATTACTTATAATATTTTCTGCTGTATTATTCTATTTGCATTTGTATGAAAACGTATATACATACTAACTTCGAACGTTGAATTTGATTGTTCGAACATAATATCTTGGAATTCATTTTGATTCGCAAAATTACAGACGCTGAGAAAACAGCAAATTTTTTAACGTTGTCACATTTTTATAAAATAAATTTTCCCTAAGCGAATAAGCAGTAAATTAATGTTTTTATTTGCCGGAAAGTATAGTCGTCCACATCACGAAAACAGAGCCATAAATACGATTGCTTAAAATGGATCGGTCCCTGGTCAACTTCCCCAAAGAAAACGATCCAATGGACTTCCATTGTTCTGACTTTGAAAAAAATTGCACCATAAATAGAATAGGCGTTGAATATTTCGGTCCCTGGTCCACTTCCCGGAAAAAAGTAACCCAAAATTTTAACAAAAGTAAAAGGTTAGCTATTATTATTATTATTATTCAACTTTATTCAGTCTATGATAACAAGATCTTACAGACTAGAAATTTACAGAAGGTAATCTTATGAGTTAACTTACTAAATAGACTCTGAATTGGTGTTAGGGATAGAATGAAGTAATCTTACAGAAGGTAATCTTATGAGTAACTTACTTACTAAATAGACTCTGAATTGGTGTTAGGGATAGAAAGAAGTAGTCTTATTAGCGAATTCTGATCTTGGCATTGCAAAGTCAAGATCTAACTGTTTATAAATACTATTGAGTTTATTAACAGCCCTAGTGAGGGGAAATGGCATTTCTGCTTAAAACACCGATTGTGTCGAACACAGAAACAAGGGCTTCCTAGACAACCTTTACCTTACGTAGTGGCTAGATTAGCCACAACACTGGCGGGTACCACCCTGCCGCCAGCATTCACCACACCACACACACACTTACACATTCACGCACCTACTATTTGTCACCAGCAAAAATATATTTCTCCAATTTGTAAAACCGAAATTATTATTTCGATTTGTTTAAAGTACGGTAGAGAGTGCAACGGTGAGTGAAGAGAAGTGTCCCTATTTATATATGGTTCTTCGAGCCGGACTAGTGTTCAGCCACCCTCACTAAAAATACAGTACTTAGGTACAAACTTACAAATATGTATATATATGGTCCTACATGGCCTCAAAGCCAGGCTTACCCAAACAAAAAATAAAAAGTAAATTTACACAGTGAACAAAAAAAAAACATTTAAATTGACCTTTGTTAAAGGGAGTAACCCAACAAACTTTTTGTGCACGAAAGCATAAAATAAATTACAAATATACGAACATATATATTTAATTCCAACCTAATAAGTATAACCAAACCCGACTTGGAAATTACAGTCGTGAGCAAAATAAAAGCAGTGATACGTACAAAATCGCAGTAGACTAAAAATTATTATATATACAACTTAACGAGAACCGACAATAGAATATCAAAAAATGTAAGTTGTGGTGAAACAACTGTGCACCATCACAATGAAACACACGATTTTAAATATTACAACGGTTTTATTCTGCGCTTGTAAATTGTAAAAATTAAGACTAAAACTTACAACGTATTGCAATACGTATGCGAACTTTATAGAGGACAACGATGTCACATGCCCAGCAACGTGAGCACAGGGTGTGCCGTAGAGTAGGGTTAGGATAACTTCTCCCCCTTTATGTATGTATCGAGTGGTCATGGCTTCCTGTTGGTGGGTTAGTTTCTGGGTAATTAAGCTTGTATGTAGATGTGTCCTTTGTGATCTTATTGGCTTTTGTGCAAAATGTCCCATGTTCGAATATTTCGGGTAAGTTTCGCTTTCTATTGTACCATCGCCATAGGGTAGCAGCGGCAACGATAATCCCGGGTGGCTGTAAAAAGCTTCTCGTTAACTTTATACTGGTGGTTACTGCTTTCAATCACTTCATAAATGTAAATTTGAGCTAGAATCTTGTCGTCGGCTCGCTTCATTAGACGGTTTGCTAAATCATCCGTCTGCAACATAATTGTCACATATTGCTGGAGGTTGATGGCGTGCACAAGCTTGAATGATCCGCCATTGATCCACCCATTTCCATCCAGGATGGTTATGATTGGTGTCTTATAATAGAATATGTGGAGAGCCCTGATGGCTGATGCCAGCAGTGGGAATCTGTAAGAATGTTATTGCAGTTAGGCCGTTAGTAATTTTTAGTGTGATTATAATTTTTTTCTTACAAGGGCGTCAGTGGTTTTCCTTTTTAAAAAAAGAAAAGAGGAATTTTATGTTTTATTTTTGACTAGCCATACCCGTCGTGCGTTGCTACGATAAAGAAAAACACCTGAGTTAAATTTCACCATTTAAGGACGTCGGTTTCTAGTTCACTTCCGAGAAGACAAATTAATCTATGCATTAACCTAAACAAAATTCTACCTGCACACGGAACTTCGAGCAAAGTACATAAAAAATTAATTTATCTTAACAGTTCGGGTTTTGGACTACATTTTGGAATAAATACGATCTTATATTTTAATAAAGATGAAACGCTACGTGAACGCCAAATATCAAGAAAACAGAGCCATAAATACGATTGCTTAAAATGGATCGGTGCCTGGTCAACTTCCCCAAAGAAAACGATCCAATGGACTTCCATTGTTCTGACTTTGAAAAAAATTGCACCATAAATAGAATAGGCGTTGAATATTTCGGTCCCTGGTCCACTTCCCGGAAAAAAGTAACCCAAAATTTTAACAAAAGTAAAAGGTTAGCTATTATTATTATTATTATTCAACTTTATTCAGTCTATGATAACAAGATCTTGCAGACTAGGAATTTACAGAAGGTAATCTTATGAGTTAACTTACTAAATAGACTCTGAATTGGTGTTAGGGATAGAAAGAAGTAATGTTATTAGCGAATTCTGATCTTGGCATTGCAAAGTCAAGATCTAACTGTTTATAAATACTATTGAGTTTATTAACAGCCCTAGTGAGGGGGGAAAAATATCAGTAATTCGAAACTGCTGTAACACGGAAAGGATATTGAACACGAAGTATCCTATTTGGGACATTGATGCATAGTTGCTCAAGCAAAATGGCGCAGTCAATAATGCCATTAATAATGTCATAAATAAACATAATTGAGTGAATTGTGCGCCTACTAGCAAGAGATTTTAAATTTATCAGAAGACATCGGGCATTGTAAGACGGATAGGGATCAACGAAAGGAAGCGGAAATAGAGCGAAACGAGTAAAGTTGCGCTGCACTCGCTCGATTCTGTCAGAGTTGCAGCCCTAAAGCGGGTTCCAAATAATGGAGAGAGAGAATAAAGAGGGACTTCCTCGTATAGGGATCGTTAAAATCTTTCGCATAACGCTTTAAAAAGCCTAAATTGGAATAAGCTTTGAGTATAACGTTATTCACTTGATTCACAAAAGTGAAACCAGAGTCAAACAGGACCCCAAGATCAGAGAAAACTTCCACTGAAGAAAGTTGATTGCTTAGGACCGAGGAACTTGTACTGATAAAATCTTAATCTGGTTTTCAACAAAGTCATATGAAAACATTTACTGATGTTAAGCGACAGCTTGTTTCGGATACTCCAATCAGCCAGATTGTCGAGTTCAATTTGTAGCCTATGGGCGTCATAAGAGGAAGTCAATCTACCAAAAAGCTTCAAATCGTCGGCTTAGAGTAGATATTGCGAATAAGTAAAACATTTGCCAATATCCTTAATAAGAATAACAAAAAGGAGCGGGCCTAGAATACTACCCTGAGGCACACCGGAGGTGGCCACAAAGGAGTAAGACCTAGTACCAGCAATTTCGACAAAAGAACTTCTGTTGGTGAGGTATGAGGTGACAGGTAATAGTGTCAATTGACACTATTTCCGTTGTAAATTGGAAATAGTGTCAATTGACACTATTGCGCTTTCGAAATGGAATTAGTGTCAACAAGAAAATGGAAAATAAGTCATTGACACTATTTCCAAACTGAAATGGAAATAGTTTCAAAAGTGCTAAAAACGGGTCTACCACATTATCCCCAAAATCAAATTCCCAAAGGAAAAATCTCCAAATACAGAATCTCCAACACGAAATCCCCATTTTATGTGTGAAATAAATTCAAATTATATATTGGATAGGTAATTATGCTACCTTTCATTTGAGGTACCACTTTTGTGGGCGCAACACCGCGTATGTGCAAAATTTTAAATTTAATTTAAAAAACAACCCTGGGCTACATTATTTCAAGTCCTTCTGCGTAGTACACTATTCTGGGTAGGCGGCCTTCGGCCGCGCTTATTATAAATAACCCTGGGCTACGCCATTCCAACTCCGGGTGGTTGCCCTGAACGGTGGCAACATGCCACCGTTCCCACTCTATGGGCGCGATCCATGGTATTTTTGTGCAGAACACCTTTCTGAATTGGCAATAAAGATAACATAAAGGGAACATAAATATAGTGTACATGCATATACATTAGAGTGGGTTGATTGCAGTGGAGGGAAAAAATGAAAAATCGCCATAGCGGAAACTATTCTAGGGGTCATTATAAGCAACTTTGCTGAAGAAACTTTAGGTCTAAAGTTGGCTTGAAACCCCCGGAAATCGCGTTGAACTTTCATAGTTAGGTAATGAAAATTTTTGTATGCGACCTATCACACTGCGTGACAGCGAGCATTAACTTTTTACGGGACATACCTTAAGTTGTAGTTCTAGTCAAGCACACAAAAACTACACAGCGAGAATTTCAAAAAAATTGTCAACATTTGGAAATAGGGGGCAAAAACCCCTTTTTAATTGTTTCTAGGATATATCTGAAACTTTAACAGGTCGATGTTTGTACATTGCAGATATTCCAAAAAAATTGATACGGTGTTTCGGAGATATCCCTTAAAATGTGGATATCTCCGAAACAAGCTGAGATATTGAAATTTATTACATTGATTATGAAATCACTCGTAAGCACCTTTCGTTTCATACCCATATTGTACTACACATTTTTGGTCACCCCTGGCCCACTTCTTGGTCGATAACTCGGAAACCGGCCGAGTTATTGAAATAAGGGATACCTTAAATTTTAAGTTAAACGTCTACTAATAAATGATGAAAGATTCATTTAATTAGACTCAGCAGTTTTTGAGTGATGCGATCACAAACATTTAGACAGACAGACGGACAAAAATTTTAAAAATGGTTGATTTGGATTCTATTGGCTTAATAATGATTGACCGTATCAATTTTTTGGAATATCTGCAATGTACAAACATCGACCTGTTAAAGTTTCAGATATATCCTAGAAACAATTAAAAAGGGGTTTTGCCCCTATTTCCAGATGTTGACCATTTTTTTGAAATTCTAGCTGTATAGTTTTTGTGTGCTTGACTAGAAATACAACTTAAGGTATGTGCCGTAAAAAGTTAATGCTCGCTGTCACGCAGTGTGATAGGTCGCATACAAAAATGTTCATTACCTAACTATGAAACTTCAACGCGATTTCCTGGAGTTTCAAGCCAACTTTCGACCTAAAGTTTCTTCAGCAAAGTTGCTTATAATGACCACTAGAATAGTTTCCGCTATGGCGATTTTTCACTTTTTAAATCAACCCACTCTAATATACATATGTAAATAGCTAATAACATAAGATGAAAATTTGAAATAAAAAATCGCGCGATATAATAATCATTAGTTTCAGGTGATAATAAAAATTAAAAAAATACCATGGATCCCGCCCATAGAGTTGGAACGGTGGCATGTTGCCACCGTTCAGGGCAACCACCCGGAGTTGGAATGGCGTAGCCCAGGGTTATTTTGTGAAGCGCGGCCGAAGGCCGCCAATGCGAAAAGGTGTTCTGCACATAAAAAATATGGATCGGAAGTTATAGTTTAATTGTGAAATAAGTCACAAATATTGGAAAGAAACCCTAACAATTAAGACTTTCTTTCATTTTTAAAATTAGGCTTTCCTTCATTTTTAAAGTTAGACGTTCTTTCACTTTCTTGTTAGGCGTTCTTTTTTAGGCATTCTTTCATTTCGAAAAATTAGGCGTTAGTTCGCTAGGCCTTTATTCGCTGAGCCGAGTTTTACTTCGAGGATTCTGATTTTGGGGATTACTTATTTGGCGATTTTGTGTTTGGAGGTTTTTCGGGGAGTTTGAATTTGGGAAAATGTGGTAGACCCCAATCACTAATAGTGTACATTTCGTACAAGGAGAAACCATAATTTTGTAAATAATCATATAATAAAAATCCATCTCTTACAACACTGCGCTGCGCAGACAACCGCTGGCTAAAATAGCAATAGTGTCAATTGACACTATTTCCCTTTCCAAAAGCGTAATAGTGTCAATTGACACTATTTCCAAGTTACCCTGGAAATAGTGTTCGCTTGAAAAAAATAACATCTATATATAAATGAATTATAAATATTATGTTGAACTTGATTTATATACTTACATACATACTGACCTTATTTCACTTAAAATATGTTGAATACTTACCCTTTTTGTTCAAAATACCTTAAATCTACGTAAAATACTTACTTTATTTACCTGTGCTTAAAATACCTTAAATCTAACTTAATACTTAAATACCTACCTTACACCCTGTAAACAAGAATTTATGTACTCACCGTTTTTCCTTTCTTTGCAAATATATTTACATACATACATACGTAGATATGTATAGTTACCGTGTCCTTCTGCGCAAGGAAATTGCAGCTTAGTTTAAGTTAAAAGAGTTAGTTCGTCTATTACTCTCGATGCGCTAACGTCAGTTCAATAAAGTGAATTAGATTATATACATACATATTTAAAGTTGAAGTGGTGTTCTTTTATTACGGAGTGACTACGTACCCCTATAGCCCGAAAATTATACATGGTCCTTCGAGCCGGATTTTTTTTGGTTTTTTTTTTTCAACAAAACCGCATGCTCCGAGTAAACTAAGAAGTACAAAAGGTACAGTCCCACCCAAATCAATTAGTTGTACATTTGTACATAATTTGGATTGAAATCACAGCGGAAATTTGCTCTCAAACATTCCATAGCGGTAACCTCATAAAGCTGTACTTATACCCATTTATACATACATATACGTATATTTCACACCCGCACACTCGCACTCTCACAGAATTAGTTGCTATCCAAAATATATTCCCGTTGCATATACTCACGCAACATAATATAAAGCTCAACTATTTATTATTACATGCAATAATTTCTCTGCGGCAAATATAGACTCCGCCCACAACTCGCAAGAAAAATCTCAAAATCCAAAAATACTCGAACTCCCAATTTTTTTTGGTTTTTATTCAACGAAACAAAAAATCCAAAAAACTTGGCTCACCCTAATACACACCCTCATAGCGAAAAACTTTCACCCAATACTTGAGAAAAGTTAAAGCCTCAAATAATAAAATTGGTTTTTATTTGACCAAAAAAAAAATAAAAACCAAAAAGGTAGCACCCTAATACACACTTCTTTCAAACTAATAATTCACCCAAACTAATTATAACGCAACTCAGTTTAAATAATTGCATCTCAAAGCAATTATAGCTCCACCCACTCTTCATATTTCTCATCGCCATACATATTTATACACTCACACACTTGTGCTTAGAAGCGCTAAGGCAAGCAACATCCCACCCTCAGCTCAGAAGCCGCTCATATCCACTTGTTTGTGCAAATTTCGGTAAACCATTGCACAGTGGGTCCGAACTCGTAAAATAGCGACTAAAATCTACTGTGAAAAAAAAAAACTCAAATTTTCGTATAAATTCACAAATCAAATTTTAATATGGCGGAGGAGAATAAAACCCAGCCCAGATCCCTAAAGCCACCCGCAGAATCTACCCGGTCAAAACCCCAGTCGGACGATGGCTACTCAGTTTTTGAGAAAAAATTTCTTTTAAATATCAACAAACTTGAGAAATTCTGCGAGAAATGGTGGAACATAGCGGAAACGGACAACTCTGAGACCAGTCTCGAGATGTATTTGGACGAACTCAACAAACGAGTAGACGCAGTGGAGTCAGCCTACGAAGCAGCACACATTAGCACAACGGAGGATATATCCAGGACGGCATGCGAGGAAACATACGAATCCTCACTCGACACGGCCATGAGCACAAAACTCAGGATCAAAGAGATGATAAGGACCCTCCAGCCTAATCAATCCAACGCAAATCAAACACAAATACATCCCAACGCAAATGAGCCCTATCTCAAAGTCCCCGCATGCGACACGGAAACCTTCTACGGTGGGTACGAATATTGGCCGTCGTTTAGGGATATGTTCACTGCGGTCTACATAAATCACCATAAACTCTCTCAGGCTCAAAAGCACTATCACCTGAGGGTAAAAACCCGAGGCAAAGCAGCCCTGATCATTAAAAAATACGCTCTTAATGATCAAAACTTCGAGCTAGCCTGGAAAGCACTCAAATCCAGATACGAGAATCGGAGAATTCTCGTAGATAATCAATTAAAAAACCCTTTTCAATATGCCCACAGTTTTTTCAGAAAATGGTGAAAGGATACAAGAGATCCAAACAACCATAAACAACTGTATCTCGACCCTAAATGCAAACGATGTCCCTACCGATAACTGGGACCCCATCCTCGTATATTTATGTTCATCAAAACTCCCTGATGAAACCCTAGCCCTATGGGAGCAATCACTCGACTCTAGAAAAGAGCAACCACTTTGGTCGGAGATGGACAAATTTCTCACGACAAGGTACGAAGTGGTAGAACGACTCGGCACTTATCGACCGAATAAACTCCGCAACCCTAACTCAAGCTTCACCCACAGATCTTCGACTACCCCAAATCAGTCGAACTTCCGGAAAAACACCCAAACATTCCATGTGGACTCAAAGAAGCAACCCTCATGTAAACTCTGCAATTTAAATCACTCATTAATGACCTGTGTAAAATTCAGAGACCTCTCTACTCAAGAGCGAAGCAAATTCGTAAAAGAAAACAATTATTGCACAAATTGTTTAGCTTGCTCGCATTTGGAAAAGGATTGTTGTAGCAATTTTACTTGCGTATATTGCCAAAAACGGCATCACTCTTTACTCCATTTCCTAACAAAAACCAATACTCAAAACTCAGCACAGAGGCCACACAGGAACAAGGCGTATACCACGCCCCACGTGGCTCCAACCCAAGTTGAAGACTCAGACAGACCATCTACCTCAAGGGAGGCAAGTCGAACCCAGTCAATTCCAAACCCTTTTAAGGAAAACTCAACGGCGACTCACTTCGCAAGTAGTAGCGAAACCACACTCTTACCCACAGCTTTAGTCACAGTGTCAGCAAATGGCGAATATCGCAAAATCCGCGCACTGATAGACCAAAGCTCTGAAAAAACCTTTGTAGCCTCTAGAATCCAAAAACTCTTGCAGCTACCAACCAAGGAACCGCACTATAAAATATCAGGAATGGGAGGTTCGGTAGTGCAGAACTCAAGTAAGATTTGCGAGATAACTCTCTGCTCGACTGATCTGAAAACTCAAATAAACACTCAAGCAATCATACTGCCTAAATTGACTCATTTTCTACCCAGCGTCAAAGTTTCGACAGTAAACTTGAGGGAAATTGCAAATTTGACACTCGCTGACCCGCAGTGTTTCACTCCCTCGAAAATCGACTTGGTCATAGGCAGCGATCTCACACCCCAAATATTAATCCAAGGGCTACAAGCCAACGTCAGGGGCTCCTTATTAGCCCAAAACACAATCTTTGTCTGGATACTCAGTGGACCTATAAGAGAGACTGTGAATACATTCTCTACACAGGTACTCGAAAACCCCGATATATTGCTACACGAAACTTACGTAGATGATATACTCTCAGGCGAACACTCTATACAGTCCGCTCACGACTCTCTACACGATGTTATCGGAGCTCTAAAGTCAGCCGGTTTTCCACTCAAGAAAATCACGGCAAATCACCCAAAATTATTAGAGTCCATTCCTAAATCTGATCTCCTCGATGCAGATTTCCTCAAATTTCACGATACCAGCTCCACAAAGACCCTCGGCATCACATGGAATGCTCTTAATGACTCGTTCTCATATACATACGACCCTCTCCCTGCAGCAAACTCGAAGACAAAGAGGCAAATTTTATCGGCGGTTGCAAAATTGTTTGACCCGGCAGGGTGGCTATCGCCGATAATGATTCTGGCCAAGACTCTCCTCCAACAACTCTGGTTAGAAGGAACAGGCTGGGAAGAAGAAGTCAAACCCAGCGCTCTCCACAAATGGAACGCTTTTCGCGAAAATCTCTACGTGATAAATGAAATTAAAATCCCTCGATGGATCGAATTCGCACCCAATAAACCCTTTCAGATGCACGGATTCTCAGATGCATCAGAGAAAGCATTCAGAATAGCGAAAACACGTTCTCAACTCACTTACTCGTGGTGAAGAGCAAAGTTGCTCCTTTAAACACAGTGAGCCTGCCTCGACTAGAACTCTGTGGAGCGGTACTGCTCACCAAATTAGTAAAACAAGTACGCTCTCACCTCACTCTGACCCCGCATGACCTATTTCTCTTGGAAAAAACCTCCTCACACCTGGAAAACCTACGTGGCAAACAGAACATCACAAATTCTGGAGAACGTGAGTAACGCCACTTGGCGTCATGTACCCAGTGGAGACAACCCAGCCGATCTTGGAACCCGTGAATGCACACCCAGGGATTTAGCCGACAGCTCGCTATGGTGGCAAGGCCCAGAATGGCTGTCAAAATCCCCAACGTTCTGTCCCAAACCCGTTACACAAACTGCTACTCCACCGGAACAAAAGCGCACCCAAGCATTCCTTACAATGGAAACCCTCGATCCACTGGAGCGCTTCTCTTCTTACCCTAGAGCGTTACGAGTCGTTGCGTATATGTACCGATTCATAAATCGGGCGAAAAGACTCGTTATCCCGAAAACACTCGCAGAGAGCTCGACGTGTGGTACCCAAACCAAGGAAGGAACCCAGTCAGAGTAGAGCCGTCTTGGTCAATACGCCCAAGAAGAACAAAGCTGAGACCAACAATACTCAGCGGCGGTTGCGGACTCTGTTGTCGAAAGCGGTATCCACATTGGCAGAAATGCAGGAGCTGCTGCTTCCACCAGCGGAGCAGGCCGGCCGCCATGTTGGAGACATGAGCGGGAATTTAATACAATTTTAAAACAGCATTCGTTTGAAAAAAATAACATCTATATATACATAAATGAATTATAAATATTATGTTGAACTTGATTTATACACTTACATACATACTGACCTTATTTCACTTAAAATATGTTGAATACTTACCCTTTTTGTTCAAAATACCTTAAATCTACGTAAAATACTTACTTTATTTACCTGTGCTTAAAATACCTTAAATCTAACTTAATACTTAAATACCTACCTTACACCCTGTAAACAAGAATTTATGTACTCACCGTTTTCCCTTTCTTTGCAAATATATTTACATACATACATACGTAGATATATATAGTTACCGTTTGCTTCTGCGCAAGGAAATTGCAGCTTAGTTTAAGTTAAAAGAGTTAGTTCGTCTATTACTCTCGATGCGCTAACGTCAGTTCAATAAAGTGAATTAGATTATATACATACATATTTAAAGTTGAAGTGGTGTTCTTTTATTACGGAGTGACTACGTACCCCTATACCCCGAAAACTATACAAGTGTCAATTGACACTATTACCAGTGACACGATTACCTGTCACCGAGGTATGAGCGTATCCATGAAGGGAACACTGAATGGAAACCCAAACGTTCAAGCTTGTGTAGCAAGATAACGTGACAGACTGTATCAAAGGCTTTAGAGAAATCGGTGAAAATGGTATCCACCTGAAGTCCACACTTAAAGGCCGATATATAGTACTCAGAGAACACGGCGAGATTCGTGACTGTGGAGCGACCAGAAACAACCCCATGCTGGTTTGGATCAATTATTTCTTTAACTGAAAAGAATAGATTGTTCTTTACCACCTTTTCAAAAAGTGTTGAGAAAGTAGTTAATTTAGAAATTGGTCGGTTATTTTTGATATCATTTTTGTTACCAGATTTATGAATGGGCGTGATCGAGCCCACCTTCCATTTATCAATGAAAACACCGGATGACAGAGAAAGGTTTATTATATGGGATAAATGTTTAGAAAGGGATAAACTACATTTTTTGAAAGAGAAAGAGGAGAGGCCATCAATGTCACTTTTATATGACAGTTTAAGGGAACTGATACCTGTCTGGATGCCTAACTCCGACATGGAGAGAGCACCAAAATCTAAATATTGTGCATCGAAAACATTACTATTCGAGTTAAAACCCGTGGCGGTATCATTTACAAAATTTGATTTGAAGAAATCTGCAAAGAGATTAACAGTGTCTGACAAGCTACAAGAAGAAACATCACCAAGAATCATACAGCTGGGGATATTCGAGCATCCTTTCTTGGATCGCATGTAGTTCCAAAAATCTTTTGACTTAAGCTCGTTTTCATAGCGTAAGATATAGTTATTATATAATGTTTTGTCAAGCTCATTGAACTGAGTCATAAACCTAACATACGTTTCTCTGAAGTTAATGTTGTTGGTGGATTTCCAAAGCTTAAAAATTTTTATTCTTCAATCTTTTCAATCTTTTTGTTTACCATGGTAACTTATGTCTTCGAGCTGGGATCAAAGACAGATTGCAGTTTAAAGTTTCAAAGATTTCTTCGAGAAAGGATTCAATGCACTCAGAGACATTACGGGAAAGAAGGAGAGAATTCCATTCAATGCTGTGAAAAATTTCATTTATGTAACCATAGTCCGCATCACGGAAATTTAATGATTGGGGATCATTCATATTGGTAGAAGGAAATGTTTAAAACTGAAGGGAGATGTAAAGAGTTACATTTTGCATATCAGACTTGCAGATGGGGAAATTATATTCTTGTAGTTCAAAAATTACGCTTTCATCAATGAATATAAGATCAAGAATGTTGCCAAGTGTGTTGGGAAAATAATTAACTTAGGTAAAATTAGTGCTAGGAAGGCTATCTAAAAAATGTATTTCGTGTTGAAGGCTTACATTGGATGCCATTAGTTAATAAGTTGGTCCATACAAGCTAGTTAAGGTTGAAATCCCCAAGAATGCAAATATGGTCAACTACATGATTTTCATAAATGTTTAATATATTATTAGTATGAGCTGCATACGTGTTATCAGAACTGTTTGGTGGAATGTATGATACGCAGATAAACAAACTACCAAACGTGCCAAAAATTCGCATACATAGTTGATCGATGAGGGAATCAGCGTTAATAAGCGATACGAACGAAGACCTCAACGCACGTTTAACCGCGATAAGGTTACCCCCACCTCTACTACAACCTGTTTTAAGCGGGTCTCTGTCTTTACGATAAGTTTGAAAAATATTTGGGTCGAAGAACTCCGAATCAAAAAAATCACCGGTTACCCATGTTTCAACTAGAACAAAAACATCAAACTCACAGCGAGACGTAAATAAGAATACTTCTTTCGCCTTAGTACGCATTCCAGAGATATTTGTTTAACCTTGTACCAAGTTTGAATAAAATCGTCAGATAAATAAAAAAGTTTGGAGTATTTGAGTCCCTGGTCCACTTCCCGGAATAAAACTTTACATAAACAATCCGGGTTCCTACTGAGATATCCTGTAAATATGAACAAAATGGCGTGGTAGTTCCGGAGTCTATAACATAGGTACATAACCACATATACATCCTATTTTATATATATAGATTACAATTTATAATTTTCTGATTGCCCTTGCTTTGGTTAGTATGTTAGTGTTAGGTTATTTTTGTTTCTTTGATTTTTTGGCTTAAACTTTCGCGGATGGAGTAAATTTCAATATTTATTGTTTGCGGATTTTTTCCTCGATCTACGGATTAGGCGTAGAGAGCATACAAATATTTAATTTTTCTTTTTTTCCTCGAACTAGGGATTAGGCGGAGAGAGCTAACGCATTTTTATACCCAGCGTACTAGTACTTCACGTATATGACGTCGTTTTCGTCATAACGCTCCGGTAAGGATCTTTTCCTGTTGTGGCGTTCAATTTGGGCCATTTGTTTTGCGTTAGTAAGGTCTTTAAGTATTCATTCGTTTTTCGGCTTTTTTCTAGGATCTCCTGGTAGTTGGTAATGTTTTTTTTTTAAATTTGGGTTATCTATCTTCAGACATCTGATAATTTCGATCGGGGTGGAATGGAGCCTTTCTACTTGGCCGTTTACTTCGCTCCTTTGAGATGGTGTGCGATATAGGCTCACTCCCAAAGATTCTAACAGGTTTTGTATTATTGGGCTTACTAACCCGCGCTCGTTGTCGGTTACAAGAATATTAGGGGTTGCAAAATAGTGTAATATTTACTATTTTGTCCTTAAGGTGCAAGCTGGAATTGTTTCTAAGGTGGAAAAGTTTTGCGAACTGGGAAAATTTGTCTATGCAACTAAGAAATTGCTCCCCTTGTATTTTAGATATGTCCACGTGAATAATTTCACAAGGACGTGATGGGATCGGTGTTTTGTAATTCAGTTTTGTGTGGATGTCTATCATATTTTCTGGTTTTACACGTCTCACAGGACGAGACGTAATTCTTGATAATACTGTTCGTTTTTGGGAAGTAGCATCTCTCTAAGATTTGTTTTTATTTTCGGTGGCGTTGTGATAAGCTCTTTTGTGCTCCGCCCATACTATTTCACAAATTCTATTAGGATCTCTCAAATCCTCTACAATATACTGTGTTACACGGATCTTATATGGGATACAATTTTCCGAGCATCCCTAAACTACCCTCCGGCATTTTAATGCCGCTGATCACATTCGGCCTAAGCTTTTCTTTGATTATCCTAATAAGCTCCTCTTGACTGATGCCTTCTATCCCTATATGAGCCCTCTAAAGCACAAGTGGTATAACTCCACTTTTTCTTCTATCGAGATATTAAAGGGTTTGCTAAAAGTTGTATATAAAAATCAGTATTGAACTTTTGGACTACTTTTTTCAATAAAACTTCAGAAAAATGTCTTCTTTAACTTAAATTGATGTTTTTCAAACTTTTTGTCCATTAACTCTTGTTTTATCGAGCACCGAAAATTAATTATACCACTTGTGCTGTAAACGATTTTAAGATTTCATTCAACTTAAACATAGTTTGAAATCTGTTTCGTTTTCTAATTGCAAACCTTTCTACCGATTTTAATGAAATTTTGAAACATTAACTCTCTAGATGCTCGGCATGATTCTAGGTTAAAAAAAGTTTAAAAATTATACGAGATTTCGAGATATCGGTCAAAATGTGAGACGGGGTTATCTTAGAAGGTATTTATGCGATATGGGTATCAAATTAAAGGGGTTGCTTGGGGTTTTAAAAAGGAGGGGTTTTCAGGTACATAGGTGAGTCCGCTCCGAAAATATTGACCAAAACGTGGACCAGGAGTGACCCCAAAGGTAATTTCTGCTTTTTATGAGGATGCTATGGGAACTAGAAGCTACCACGTTATTGCATTAAATAGAATACATTTTTCTCCATACAGTACCATACCTAACTAAAAAAAAAAAAAAGTGGAGTTATACCACTTGTGCTTTAAAGGGCTCATATAGTGTAGCGAGTAGCCTGTATGAGGTTCTTCAAATATTTCTAGACCGCCCCCAAATATAAGCTGTTTCCTGAATTCGTTGAGAGGCACTTCAATGAACGGTATAAGATCAGAGTTGTCTTGCTCCGCTTCGCTTTCGGAGTCTGCTCTTGATCCTGTGGGGGCGTTTCGGCTGGCGGCCTAGGATGTTAATGTTGTGAGGGGGTTTGCCTGAGTTTTGAGCCGAGAGAGGGCGTCGGTCACGACGTTAGATTTACCTGGCTTAGAGATTATCTTGTAATTGTACTCCTCAGTCCTAGCCTTCCAACGTTTTAGCTTGGCATTGTAATTCCGATTGCTTAGAGAAAAGGGTAATGGTTGCTGGTCAGTGAAAATGTGTATCGGAGGTTATCCAAAGCCCACACTATAGCGAGCATTTCCTTTTCATTTGTCGCGTATGCCTCTTCTGTGGAGGATAGACTACGCGAAATGAATGCGATGGGTTTGTCTTTTCCATCGTAATGCATCGGTCGTAAGGTTAAACGGTTTATCGAAATTATGAAATGTTAGGACTTCAGAGGTCTTCTATATCTCTTGGAGATTCACGAATGCTTTTTGCGCTTCCTTGTCTAAATTTTTTTGATTGTGTTGCCCTTAGTTGAGCATGCTTCCCGCGCGTAGGGTTTGTGAGTGGTTTTGCAATTTTTGCGTAATCGCGAATAAACTTACGATAATAGGATGTAAATCCAAGGAAGCTCTTGAGGTCTTTTAAGTTGGATGGAGGCAACATATTTCGTATGGAATTCACCTTTTTGCGTCTTCTCGGGGTTTACTTTGAGACCCGCATCCCAGAGCCTGGCAAGGATAGTCTCAATATCGTTTAGATGAGTGGCTTCGTCCTTACTAAATATTATAATGTCGTCGATATATACAAAGCAAATACGACCTATAAAATCTTTTAGCACGTCGTCTATCATGTGTTGGAAGATAGAGGGTGCATTTTTCAGACCGAAAGGGAGTCGAAAAAATTCGTATTTTCCGTTCATAGTGGAAAATGCCGTTTTTGGGACTTCGCTTTCCTTCATTGTGCCGTTTTTATCGAGTATGGGGTATATATCAGGGATGGTTACGGAGTTTAACCGCTTGAAATCTATAACAATTCGATATTTTTTCTCCCCGCCTGACTGGGATTTCTTAGGCACAATCCATATGGGCGAATTGTAGGGGCTTTTGGAGGGACGAATTATGCCCTCTGATAGTAGATCGTGGATTTGCTTCTCAACTTCGTCACGCATGTTAATGGCAAATTTACAAGCCACCTGTTAGTGGCAAAGGCCAATGTCGCACCTCTTAAGACCGTAAGCCTCCCACTTGAGCTATGCGGCGCACTTCTGCCTTGACCGTGCAAGCATATTTAAACCTGAGCGATCGGAAATTGTGCTAGTGTGGTTAGAAAGACCACCATATAAATGGAAAACATACGTGTCTAACTGCACAGCTCATATCATTGACTTGGTTGTTCGTTGGGACTTGGCGACAAGTAGCTAGTGCTGATAACCCTGCGGATCTTGGCACGAGAGGCTGCAAAACCCGTGCACCTTACAACCAACCACCACACTATGGTGGAATGGCCTCAACTGGCTGGTCGAATCACAAGACGCATGGCCAAAGTCGCCTGCGCGCATTATAATAGCCCCAGAAAGTCGAAAAATATAAAGCTTCCATACAACTTTGGAGGACACAGACATCCTAGAGCGATTTTCGTCCTTCCCCCTAACCTTGAGAGTAATAGCGTACATGTTTCAATTTGTAAATCGCTTAAATAATAAGGCGAAAGGATAGCCAATACCGCTAGCTATGCACTAACGCATCAAGACTTGCAATGGGCAAAAATATACCTAATCGAGTCCACGCAGACTCGCTATTACAGTAGTGAACAAACACTTTTAAAGGCGTTGAAGCCCATCGACAAAAAGAGCACACTCTTAGTACTTAACCAATTTGTGGACTCTAAGGGACTGCTTCGTGCCAATGGAAGGCTAGCGAACTCAAGTCTGAGCTTTAATGAGCGGCATAATCATAATACTTTAAAAATCCACATTTGCCACAATATTTATAAATAATCTCCACCTCTTAATGCTACACGTCGAGCACAAGCTAATACAACAAATGATCCGACACGACTTTTATATTCCTCGACTAAAGTCTCTGATCAAAAAATCGATTTTTATATCTGTACGCTACACAATAAAGTCTGTACGCTACACAAGAAAAAGATGCGCACGCAGATCATGGCAGATCTACCACCCGAACGCAATTTTTTTATGCCTTTCAGCATCACTGGTGTAGGCCTCGATGTTAATATCTTCTACCACAATGAAAGGTTACGTGGCTGTTTTTGTATGGCTCACGACAAAAGCCGTACATTTAGAATTATGTTCAGATCTGACAACGGAAGCGTTTCACGCGGCATTTGCATGCCTTGCCGGACGGCAAGGGTTTCTCTCGAAAATCATGAGCGACAATGGCAAAACCTTTATCGGCGCCCAACGAGCTGCCGGAAAGGAGTTCATACAGTTCGCCAAAGAACTCTCATTGAAAAATACGCACCACAAGGCATTTATTGGCAATTTATCCCTCCAAGTGCCCCACACAGGCGCGTATACAGGGGGTGTCCGAGGGGTCCGAACAGCTCCCCCCCCCCCCCCCGAAATTTGCAAGATAGTACATTTTTTGTTTGTCTGTCTGCAAATTAAATGATATTAAGTTTGTCTAACGAGTACAGGGTACAAGAGGGTGGGGGTTAAGCAAAAACCCGGTATATGTCTGGTTTAATACTTCAAATTAATTTTTATTTTGTCATTTAAATTAGTGGACAAACGCATTTTTTCGTCTTTTTTCGAGGTTGGTCAACTTTGGCGCATCCCTATGCACTATTTTATAACAAACCTATACGAACCTTAGATGTTATTCAACCGAAAATCTATGGAGCGAACGAAAATGACGGATAAAGCGATGGCTAGGCGATATTGTGAGCAGACGAATCGTTCGTCTAAGCTATCGTTCGCCATACATAATGAAGGCCTATATGCCTGTAACTTTTGTAATTATAAACAGATTTGGAAATTTTAACCGGTTTTAGACAGAAGAAACTGCAGTTTCTTAAATGGCGTGGATAATTTTTGAGAGGTCATTGGATATTTGTGTGTATTCTCCAAGTAAACACAATATTTCATATTTTTTGTATTTGTTAACATTTAACAGCTTTGAGAACAGCTTTTAGAACGCGCTAGGTGGCGCGTAAGTCGGTCTATTTATTTATTTATTTAATAAGTCAATGAACATTACAAAAGAAATGCGAAGGTCTGTTTTCGGTGCAGATTAATACGATTTTCAACGAACTTCCCGTTGAGGTAGAATCTTGAAATTTTCACCATCGTTTATTTTTCTGCCCAACCCCGCCCCCCCAATATAACAAAAAAATTATTCCGATAGGGGGCGCACGGGTAGAGATATTTCAAAAGTTTCATTTCCAGAGATTTTTCTTTGGATTTTGAACTAACTTGCAGTTGAGCTGGGGTTTTGCAATTTTCATTATCGTTCAGGCTTCGCTAACAATGCATTATACCAAAAAAAAACCAAAAATATTGCTTAATTTCATAAATCTCATTTATCGTCCTTTCTTGAGTTTAGTCGTTTAGTGTTATTGCTACAGATATTAGAGGAAGTAGTGGATTATAGCATGACGTTCGTTAGTTAATCTTCGGTGCTATCTGCATGTGAAAACGCACTTCACCTGCAGGAAGTAGGGGATTATAGCACGATGTTCATTAGACAATCTTCGGCGCCATCTGCATTTGAACATTTGAAAAGAATGTCTATTCACCATTGTCGTTTTTAATCAAAATCAAAGACTTGCACCACTACCAGTCCAGTGCAGTGCTGCCACTCACATTTATTTTTTGTACCAAAATAGTTTCAAGAGTGCCAAATTTTTTTTCTAGCATGGAAAAACACATCTAGAAAGCACTATGGCGCGTTAAATGTAGAGGTTATCATTAGAACCTTCAAAAACATTTTTCTTCAAATTTTTGTAGTGCTGCTCTGAGTGTATTCCTCGGCGGGGAAAAACAAACGATGTTGCTTATATCATGAATTGGGGATTTTATAGCTAAAAAGCATTGGTATTTGTTTCCTTTAGGGGTCAACTGCAAAAAAAATTTTTAAACAATATGGGAGGGCTCAAAAAACGTGTGTTAGCCGCAGGATCACGAATCCCGGAGCGCTTTTTTAATTTATTGTTTCAGTGAAAAATTATGATCAAAATCCGGAAAAAGGACTCAAGTCCGAGTTGCTTATAAAAAATAACACTCAGCCAGTCCAGCACCGGCTACGCCATACTCAGCATTTCTGCGCAGAACACTTTTTTGGACATTTTTAAGGACGGCCTAATATGATTACAACAACCACATGAAAACTTGCAACTTTGATTGCAAATAACCCCTAAAGGAAACAAATACCAAACCATTTCGAAATTACATTGGCAGACGGAAAATCCCCGAAAGAGGGCGATATCCCCGATTCTGGCAACACCGCTCTGAAGTGTGATGAATGTCAGGCACAATAGCGTTGCAGTACAAAATGATTTTTTTGTGCATTCACAATAGTTTATTTAAACAAATTAATTTTTATAAAATACGCTTAAACAAATGCACTGCTGTAATTAATATATACCTAGTTTCGCATGTAGAGGTAATCCATACCTTTAAAACGATACCTTACTCATTAATATTGGTTCGAAATGAGAGCAGAAAATTAGGAGCAAACACAAAAAGACCTTACAGAAATAATATATATGACAAAATACGCTT
This sequence comes from Sphenella marginata, assembly GCA_951509765.1. NCBI lineage: Eukaryota > Metazoa > Arthropoda > Insecta > Diptera > Tephritidae > Sphenella > Sphenella marginata. The sequence continues at coordinate 56,988,194 of OX608079.1, read as the reverse complement.
AAACAAAAGCACTGCTGTAATTAATATATAGTTTCGCATGTAGAGGTAACCCACACCTTTAAAACGATACCTTACTTATTAATATTGGTTCGAAATGAGAGCAGAAAATTAGGAGCAAACAGTGGGAAGTATAAACGTCGGGAAAAGAAGAAGTGATCCTATACAGAGAATTAATAATAGACGTGCAAACCGTCATAAAAAGTAATTATACCTTTCATGAACATGAAATGGTATTATAACTTTGGTCCGATGTTTGTAAGTGTGAGAAGAAGAAGAGATAGACTCACCATTAAGTATACCGAAATGATCAGGGCGACGAGCTTAGTTGATTTAGCCATGTCCGTCTGTCCGTCCGTCCGTCTGTCCGTCCGTCTGTTTGAACGCAAACTAGTCCCTCAGTTTTAGAGATATCTCGATGAAATTTTGCAAGCGCCATTTGCATAGGATTAATCATTTGTCGGAACCAGCAAGATCGGACCGATACAACGCATAGCTCCCATACAATCGATTGTTCCGATAAACGGGTTTTGGCCTATAACTCTTGCAATTAAAAAGCTATTAGAGCGAAATTTCGCAGGTTTAGTACATATTATATGCGTAATGTGTGTAGTGAAAATCACCTAGATCGGACAAACATAACATATAGCTCTCATATAATCGATAGTTTCGATAAATGGGTTTTGGGCTATAAATGTTGCAAATAGAAAGCTAGCAACGTAAAATTTCGCAGGTTTAGTACATATTATATGCGTAATGTGTGTAGTGAAAATCATAAAGATCGGACTTACATAACATAAAGCTCCCATATTACCGATTGCTCCGATAAATGTGGTTTGGCTATGTATTTTTAAATTAACAGTTTTGGAGAGTTTGTAAGTAATTGTAAGTAAGGATCGGACACTTAGAAAAGTTGTGCGTATTCATGAAAGGTATAAAGCTTTCGGCAAAGCCGAAGACAGCTCTTTCCTTACTTGTTTTTTAATGTCTTGGTATGTTTTCCTATCTATAAAAGTTAACATTAACATACAGATATGCTGATAAGGATCCGTTAGCTCTGTCATTTTACAAACCGTGCAGTCACAAACAGGGACCCCCAATAACGATTAATTTTGTATTTTTAATGTCAAAACTCAAAGGCTTCCTCCTATCGTAGAACAGTTTCAAGTACATGAATGAGCATGTCTCTTCATGCTCAACCGAAATCTACAATGATTGAAAAAAGTTTGAGTAAATCCTATATAAATTACAACTTAATCATTACTTTTGAGTTTAATTTTTTTAGTCAAACATAAAACTTATTCCCTGAGTTTTATTATTTTGAGATGAAATAAAACTTACCCTTGAGTTTTATATTTTTGCTCGACAGTAAGCGTTATTCTTTAAGTGATATTTTATCGTTCAAGGATAAAAATTAAGTTCCGAGTTTTACGTTTTTTTCGCGGATCAAAAAACTCAAATGGTCGCTGCGCCTTTAAGGAAAGTTGTTGGTCATAAATATTGGTTGGTATAATCTCATCAACATATGTACTCAATTATTTAAACATAGTTTTAGCCACATACATATACTTGCCATAAAGGTGAAGCGGCCTTTTGAGTTTTTTGATCTACCAAAAAACTTAAAACTCGGATCTTAATTTTTATCCTTGAACGATAAAATATCACTCAAAGAATAACGCTTACTGTCGAGCAAAAATATAAAACTCAAGGGTAAGTTTTATTTCCTCTCAAAAAAATAAAACTCATAAAGTGATCATTACGCTTAATCAAAAAAATAAAACTTAAGCGTAACGATTATTGTTGATTTTTATTGAAAAAAATCAGAAAATAATGATCAAATGCCGAGTTCTATAATTAAACTTATAACAGTTACGGTCCCTGGTCACAAAGAAAACAGTGGTTACAAATGTGGGAAGTTCAATTCCCATTTAATTATTCGCAATCGTGAGCTGTTATAAAAAAATAAATCAAAACTTGATCAGGATCAATTTTTGACACGGCTGATGGTTTCATATGTACCCAAGCGCCACAAGTATACACCAGAATACAAAAAAAAGACTTTCTCATGCAACTATTTTTTGCAACACAAAAACAAATCAGAGAGGGTGTGTCATGCCTTTTTTCTGAAAGTATTGTCGGTTACAGGCCGGAGAGTGAATACTGTTGCACAAGCTATTTTTCATGGTAACGTTCTTAAAGAGAACAGAGGTGGGGATAGGCTCACATCTCGGCTTAAACCAAAGAGAGAAAGTGTGGTAAAATTCCTCAAAAACTTACCAGCGAAAGAGAGCCATTACAACAGAAATAAATCTAAAAGATGCTATATTTCACCAGAGCTTAATATAAGGAAATTATGGGGGATTTATAATGATTCAGTAGATAATTCACTGAAAGTTAAAAAAACATATTTTTGGAATATTTTCAATACTCTTAACATAGGATTCTCTTCCCCTGCAACAGATGTGTGTGCTCAATGCGTATTAAATAAACAAAAAATCAAAATGGAACAAAATTTGGACTTAAAACAGCAGCTCATTACTGAACAAAGGACTCACAAGCTAAGAGCCAATTCTTTTTATGAAATTGCAAGAGATGAGCCTCCTAGATCTGTGAGCTTGTGTTTCGATATGCAGCAGGTCCAACCATTGCCACGTAGAAGTTTATATCAAAACGCAACATTTCCATACGTGTTCAGAACAAAATGAAATAAATACTATTTGACGGACCAAAACGCAACATTTCCATTTTTTTAATCTAAATAACTTAAAAACTAATTCCCAGATAAAATTTTTTTTTTATGATTTGTATTTTTTTAGATAACTATTAAACTACAACAACAGTTTAAATAAAATATATATCCTATTGACTTAAATTAGTTTTTTTCGTTTATCCAAAAAATTGTTTTGGTGGAATTATTGCGTTTTGTTATGGACCTCCTCATTTTATCATCATATATATTATTTCTGTAAGGTCTTTTTGTGTTTGCTCCTAATTTTCTGCTCTCATTTCTAACCAATATTAATAAGTAAGGTATCGTTTTAAAGGTATGGATTACCTCTACATGCGAAACTAGGTATATATTAATTACAGCAGTGCTTTTGTTTAAGCGTATTGTATAAAAATTAATTTGTTTAAATAAACCATTGTACTGCCATAAACCATTTTATACTGCAACGCTATTGTGCCTGACATTCATCACACTTCAGAGCGGTGTTGCCAGAATCGGGGATATCGCCCTTTTTCGGGGATTTTCCGTCTGCAAATGTCATTTCACAATGGTTTGGTATTTGTTTCCTTTAGGGGTTATTTGCAATCAAAGTTGCAAGTTTTCATGTGGTTGCTTTAATCATATTAGGCCGTCCTTAAAAATGTCCAAAAAAGTGTTCTGCGCACAAAAGCTGAGTATGGCGTAGCCGGTGTTGTACTGGCTGAGTGTTATTTTTTATAAGCAACTCGGAAAGGTGTTCTGCACACAAATACCATGGATCCCCATCTGAATTGGGATCGGACCTGGGTCCTTTTTCCGGATTTTGATCATAATTTTTCACTGAAACAAAAATTAAAAAAACGTTCCGGGATCCGTGATCCTGCGGCCAATACACGTTTTTTGAGCCCTCCCATATTTTTTAAAAATTTTTTTGCTGTTGACCCCTAAAGGAAACAAATACAAAATACAAAATAAATGTGAGTGGCAGCACTGCACTGGACTGGTAGTGATGCAAGTCTTTGATTTTGATTAAAAAAGACAATGGTGAATAGACATCCTTTTCAAATGATCAAATGCAGATGGCGCCGAAGATCGTCTAATGAACATCGTGCTATAATCCACTACATCCTGCAGGTGAAGTGCGTTTTCGCATGCAGATAGCTCCGAAGATTAACTAACGAACATCATGCTATAATCCGCTACTTCCTCTAATATCTGTGGCGATAAGACTAAACCAAGGCGAATATATTATATGGTGGTGGCAAAGCGAATTCAGCCATCTTGGGCTTGATTCGCCGTTCACTCGGATGTCAAAGTGAAGGAGAATATAAAGTGAACACCATACGGACACACACTGTTTGTTTTCATCGCAGAAATTGCATACGTGAATTTCGGAGTGAAAATTTTATTAAATAACTGTTAAAATAGTGTAATTTATGTAGAAATAGATATTTACTTGCATGGTGATGGTGTGAAGTGCTGAATATTGCACAAAGTATGAAACCGCAAGCACTGCTAATGTAAACAAACTTTTGAGGATTTTCTTTTGATGACATTTGTATGAACCCCATAAGTACTTCGGAACGGGAAGAACAAGCAATCAGATGATTGTATGCATGACCAGGTATATAATTCGCCTTGGACTAAACGACTAAACTCAAGAAAGGACGATAAATGAGATTTATGAAATCAAGCAACATTTTTGATTTTTTTTTTTGGTATAATGCATTGTTAGCGAAGCCTGAACGATTATGAAAATTGCAAAACCCCAGCTCAACTGCAAGTTAGTTCAAAATCCAAAGCAAAATCTCTGGAAATGACCCGTGCGCCACCTATCGGAATAATTTTTTTGTTATATGGGGTGGCGGGTTGGGCAGAAAAATAAACGATGATGAAAATTACAAGATTCTACCTCAACGGGAAGTTCGTTGAAAAACGAGTTAATCGACACCGAAAACAGACCTTCGCATTTCTTTTATAATGTTCATTGACTAATTAAATAAATAGAGCGACTCACGCGCCACCTAGCGGATCCAATTTTTTTTTGCACATTTGGAAATTGATTAAGTAACACACACGTAAAATAATAGGTTGTAGATGTAGCTGAGGGTAGTGGTGAAATTCTTTGCGCAAGGTGCGCACGGGTCCATCTAGTGTTAATATATATGTACATATGCAAACTTGTTCTTTGCGGTCAAGGTCTTTAAAGAGGTATACTCCTAAGTAGCACTTGGTGGCAAAAGTGTGCTTATTAGATAGTTTGCAAATACCTATGTATATTAATAACACTGGTTTACAGCCAAAATGCACCAGAGACGCCATAGTGAAATTCCTATGTAAAATCCCCTCCTAATTCCGAAAATCAAGGTTATTTTTACTTGAATGGTACCGTTTTTGAGATATTTACGATTTACCGTTATTTCAAAAAACAAAAATGATGGTTCCACTTAATCGTGTATATCTCAAGAACAAATTCAGCTATTCGAAAACGGTTTGAAAAATTTGAATAAAATTTACTATAATCAGTACATACAACACTTTTTGCTATGTCCTGCAGATTCAAACATAGTGAACAATCATTACGGATTTTTAAAATTTTTTTTGTAAAAATATAAAAAAATTTGTACTTTGCGGGGAAGCATCTCGAAAACTTTTTGTTTTTTTGCAGATATTTTCCCCCCCTCTAAGCTCTGTTTTATTACAAAAAAACAAGCTATCAGTGAACAAAATCGATGAACTAATACAAAAGTTATAAGCATTCAAGTAAATATATCCATTTAATACTTAAGTACCCTACAAATAATAGCATATGTACATATGGTTCTGTCTTAACTCTATGATCTTATTTTATAATTGAAAAAGTTATGTGTCTTGTTTTGACGCTTATTTAGATTAGGATCGCCCATCATAGCGACATCCCAGAATCCTTGATACCGACTTTCAATCACTTTCATTTGCTGGTGAAACCTTTCGCCATGCTCGTCACTTTCGTCGCCAAGATTTTGCGGGAAAAAATTTAAGTGGGAGTGTAAGAAATGAATTTTTAAAGACATATACTCCTGAAAGAAAATAAAAAAGTAAATTAGATAAATACATAAGTGACACATTAGTATACAATTTTCTTAGGCTGGATTTATATTTCAATTCAGAACAAATTTTTTGTTTATATTTTTCCCGTTCTTGTTTGTTCGGAACTGGACGATGAATTCAGATTTATGGCTATATATTCTCATGTAAATTTATGTAATATATAATTTATTATAATATGTTTTTTTATTTACCCATTTCCGCATAGTTTTTGATTAAGTCGTTCACTATCATCTCGTAGTTAGGACTTTTGTGTTTGCCTAAAAAAGAAGTAACGACCTTTTCAAAAGAATCCCACGCTGCTGCCTCCACTGGTGACAATAGTTCTTTGAAATGGTTATTGGTCATCATTTTCCTTATTTGCGGTCCCACAAAAATGCCTTCCTTTATTTTTGCATCTGAAATCTCTGGGAAGATTGTCTTCAAATGATGAAAAGCTTCGCCTTCTTTGTCCAAAGCCTTCACAAAGTTTTTGATAAGGCCGAGCTTGATGTGGAGCGGAGGTAGAATTATTTTTTCCTTCTTTATAAGTGGAGAGTATTTTATGTTATCTACCCCAACTTGAAACTCGATTCGTTCTGGCCAATCCTTTATGATGTAGTGGTCTTGACGAGCTCGGCTATCCCATTTGCATAGAAAGCAACAGTATTTTGTGTATCGACTTTGTAGACCACATAGCATTCCAACGACTTTAAGATCGGCACATATTTTCCAATCATGTTCTTGGTATTTGATTAACTTGAGCAATTTTTGCATTATCTCATATGTTTCCTTCGTATTTACTACATGCGCGATCGGGATAGATGATTTTTGGTTGCCAATATGCAATATTACGGCCTTTAAACTTAATTTATTGCCGTCTATGAACAATCGCCACTCTTTTGAATCATATGGTTCACCAAATTGTTTGAATAGACCAGCAATGTCTTTGCAGTAACAAACACTGTCCTCCTTCGTATAGTACTTGGAAAATTCTTCGTGACGAGTTCTATAATATGTTCCGGTTTCCGAAGAAATCAATTCGACTCGGCATGTGGTGCACACAGTGTTCGGTGTCCATGGTTTTTCACTGTTTTTAGGCTCAATTCCAAAACACTTATAGTATGTAACTTTCAAAGGATTTAAAAACACACGTCTCATACTTTTAACAATAAATTGACCGCAGATGAAACAGAACATATCTGGATCATTTGTACACTCACACTCTCGCGCCCTTTTATTCATTTTTTATTTTTAAGTAAATGACGGGTTATAAACTGCAATTATAAACTGAACAGTATCCGGCGAGCCTTGCATATATTATGAAGGAACAAGGCGCATGTACTCTTATTTATACTTGGATCCAGTAAAAATTCAAGCCTACCTAAACAAAAAGGTTCCCTAGTTCTACAAAGAAAACACTACCTGCCTCAAAAATATGCTCTTGTTTAAAATGTATCTAGGTTTGAGAAACCGACACTAACAGCTTTTTGTATCTAATAACTTTCGAAAATCTACCTGCTAACTAACTGTTATACTAATACTAACACATATGTACCAGTAGGGTACTTAAGCATTAAATGGATATATTTACTTGAATGCTTATAACTTTTGTATTAGTTCATCGATTTTGTTCACTGATAGCTTGTTTTTTTTGTAATAAAACAGAGCTTTCGAGATACTTCCTCGCAAAGTACAAATTTTTTTATATTTTTACAAAAAAAATTTTAAAAATCCGTAATGATTGCTCACTATGTTTGAATCTGCAGGACCTAGCAAAAAGTGTTGTATGTACTGATTATAGTAAATTTTATAAGCTTTCAAATTTTTCGAATAGGTCAATTTGTTCTTGAGATATACACGATTAAGTGGAGCCATCTTTTATGTTTTTTGAAATAACGGTAAATCGTAAATATCTCAAAAACGATACCATTCAAGTAAAAATAATTTTGATTTTCGGAATTAGGAGGTGATTTTACATAGGAATTTCACTATGGCGTCTCTGGTGCAGAAAAAAAGTTGGAATTTGTGATCCAGTGTAATTTTTTGACTTGCGGTTTAACTTTTTAATAAGAAAATTGTAGGGGCACAAATATTGAACGTTGGCCTGTAAAGGTAAATACGTTGGTTTATACTTTTTTGAAGTAAGAATTCCTACGAAAACAAAATATTTCATTTGTCAATTCTACCTTGTTTCATTTGCCTTGTATACACCTAAGCGCTATTTCGGTTATTTCTTTTGGTTTTTTTTGAGTTCCTCTTCGAAGCTTTATGTACCTACCTATAAAAATTCCCTGAGGCGTAACCATCTCCCATACACAATTTTTAAGGCGTTTTCCATAATATTTCGAAGTGCAAAACTTCGGATCAATCTATCTTTATCTGAAGCTTAGGTTTTGATAAATTTGGTTTGCGCTCGCAGTAGTAAGAAAAATAACTTTTATCTAAGTCATTTCCATTTTCAAGTCAAACCGTTTTTATGAACAAAAATTTGGACCCCCCCCGAAAATACTTCCTGGATACGCGCCTGGCCCCACATATGGGTGGATTATGGGAATCTGAGGTAAAAAGTTTTAAATCGCATTTAAAAAACAACGCTGGCAATAATAAATTTACACTTGAAGAGTTCACTACGTTACTCATTCGAGGTGAAACCATTTCAAACTCACGGGCACTATCATCACTCTCGCAAGATCCCTCCGACTATACAGCCCTCACCCCTGGGCAGAGGGAACAGGGCAGAACAAAACGTGGACCCTATCGCTCATAAATCGATGGGAACGGATCAAAATCCTCCATCATGAGTTTAGTCGCCGATGGAAGGAACAATATCTTAAAGACCTTCTCAAACGATATCAGTGGAAAAATACTCAAGACGCACCTGAAACTGGAGAATGCGTCTTAATTCATGACGAATGTCTCCCTCCTACCGAATGGCGTCGAGCCCGCATCGAAAACGTACATTACGGTTCCAACGGTCACATCCGAGTAGTTGACCTACGTACGCAAAACGGCAAACTAACTTGACCGCTCGTAAAACTTTGTTTTTTACCAACCGAGTCTACTACCGCTAATACCGATCTCGCAAATGATTAAAACTAATATAAAATCAAATACGGAGCAATTCATTCAACGAAGTGATGTTGCTATCCGAAACAAATACGTTACTCCCAAAGAGGTAACTTGAAGGACTCTCGTTTCCTCGAACTAAACGTGAAATTATAGCGCAAATAAAAACCCGCATAAAATATACACTAATTCACATTTGAAAAGCATATGTTGATCAAGCATAAAATATACACTAATTCACATTTGAAAAGCATATGTTGATCAAGTGCTTAAATCAAGCACCCCTATACTTTATAAGACACTAAAGTCTATAACTTATTTCCATACTGATAATCATGAATATGGAAACCGAGTAAATCGCCCTGACGGCAACAATCCGCTCTGCGGTTACCGTGCCACGAGTACGAGCAGTGCCCACTGCCGCACCTCGCACTTCAACTCCCAGGGCAGCCACGTCGCCCACCGTACTACTTCAACGAACACAGGCCACCAGGGCCGATACATCGCCGGAAATACCCCAAAGGGACCCAGTGGCAGCGCATGGCGTACCTTGCCCTTTCTGCTGTCGCCAACATGCACTAAGCCCATGCGCCATTTTCAAAGGCATGCAGACGCAGCAACGTCAACAAGTTGCGCAGGGCCACGGGTAATGCCTAAACTGCTTGGCACTGTGCCATGCCACGGTAGAGTGCACCTCGACGGTCATGTGCCACCGGTGCGACAGGCCCCATCATACACTCCTGCACAGGACATCCAGGCGTAGCGCACTCGTGGCCCAGTCGTCACGCAACAACACGCGAACAAGGGCTACCTGGTCACAACAACCGCGTCCACGCAGCCGCTTACCAGAGATAGCCAGCAAGTGGAGCCCAAGTTAAACGCCGCCTTAATCATTCAAAATTTCTTCCAAACGAAATAAAAAATTTTGTTAAATTTGAAATTTTTAAGCGCCGGTAACGACCTCTAAAATTAATTTTTTTGAGTCCATCTTCTGTCAAGCAAAATATTTTTTACTAAAATAACGGAAATTTAATTTATTTCAAAAATCCAAAATATAAGATATACAAATTTGCAGTCAGTTGGTATGAAAAAATGGTTAAGCTGAATAAAAATAATCACAAACTTATCATAAGAGTTTTTTGTTATTTTATTATGTCAATTTTCTTTTCAATGTTTGCTTATTACAGTCTGGATAAATCTTCCGACGCTACTCCTGTAAGTATTGTTTTTGTTCCTCCTCAACAGTGATCAAACCGTGAAAATCCTGCATCAATTTGACCGCTCTTTCAGCTGAGTCGTTAAGAGCTCTAAGCGTCGGGACAGGTTTTTTGGCTTCTTGAAATGAGAGACTATATGACCACGAATTAACGGATTCGTAAAGAAAACTCATCGAAAAATGAAAAAAAAAAAAATTATGATAAAATGTTAATAGCTAAAAGAACAAATCCTAGGTTTACGCATCAAACTTACCATATATTGCATTACCGAGTTCGTCCTTGCTGTGGGATGTAGCGCTTTCCATGGGAGGATACACAATCATTATTTAAATTTTCTATAATTTTTGCTTTATCTTCTTCTCCCACATCATCGTCAAACAAATCCAGGATAGATTTATATTGGAACGATTTTCCGTCATCCCTCGACAATTTTTGTTTGTTTACAAACTGGTTTCGGCGATCCGCCATCTTCAGTGTAAATTTTCGTTCTGATCTTTGTCCATTGTAAAGCTCTACAAGTATTTATATTGGAACTAATTTCCGTCGTCCCTTGTCAATTTTGATTTTGTAGCAAACCGGTTTCGTCGATGCGATTTTTGTCTATCCGTTGTCATGTATTTATAGTCTGGACGCTGTATCAGGTAGTGTTAGTCTGCGTGTACATGGGTCGTGTCCCACGACTGTACCCGAACGGGTACCTGCAATGAGGGTTGTTTCCGACGATCATTTATTAGTTGTACATGTTAGGTCAGGTAATTAGTTTGTGTGTTAGGTCAGGTAATGTTAAATATGTGTGTACGGTTGGTTTCGACGCTTGTTAGTAATGTATAAGTCGGTTATTTTCGTCTTCTGATTTGTTTTGTGTGTCTGTACCTGCGGTGTTGTTTGGTCCGCTGTATATTAGTTTCAGGGGTTCAAATATTGCGTCAGAAATGGTGCTAGTTTGTTCGTTTATTACCCTCCCGTCAAATGGTTAAGTTTGTATATTTCCATGTTTTCGAGCACCTTTAAGAGTCGCCCTTTTCTTTTTACGTGCAGCAGGTACTATAAAAAAAACGACTAACAATAAACGAACAGACACACAAAACGAATCAGAAGACGAAAATAACCGACTTCTACATTACTAACAAGCGTCAAAACCAACCGTACACACACATTTAACATTACCTGACCACACAAACTAATTACCTGAACACACACAAACTAATTACCTGACCTAACATGTACAACTAATAAATGATCGTCGGAAACAACCCTCATTGCAGGTACCCGTTCGGGTACAGTCGTGGGACACGACCCATGTACACGCAGACTAACACTACCTGATACAGCGTCCAGACTATAAATACATGACAACGGATAGACAAAAATCAGAACGAATTAAAGCATTGAAGATGTTGCATCGACGAAAGCGGTTTGCTGCAAACACAACAACCAAACAAACGCTCTACAATTAAGTTATCAATCAGCTGTTCGACTAACAGCTGTGCTCACCTGACTGGTAGCTCCGAATTTAGAGGCGAAAAACGCAGGGTTTCATCCATGCAGACTTAAAAAAAAGTACGTCTAGCTATTGAAAAGTGTATGATAACTATTTAAATATGAGAAACTAGTTGTTGACAAATATTTATTGTTGCAGGTAATTTAATTAAGAGTAGGTTTTACAAAAGTTTTCTCTGTTTAAATACTACTAGACGGGCCCGTGCGCACTTTGCGCAAAGAATTTCACCACTACCCTCAGCGACATCTACAACCTATTATTTTACGTGTGTGTTACTTAATCAATTTCCAAATGCAAAATGCAAAAAAAATTGGACCCGCTAGGTGGCGAGTGAGTCGCTCTATTTATTTATTTATTTACATTAGAACATTACAAAAGAAATGCGAAGGTCTGTTTTCGGTGTCGATTAATTCGTTTTTCAACGAACTTCCCGTTGAGGTAGAATCTTGAAATTTTCATCATCGTTTTTTATTCTGCCCAACCCCGCCCCCCCCATATAACAAAAAAATTATTCCGATAGGTGGCGCACGGACAGAGATATTTGAAAAGTTTCATTTCCAGAGATTTTGCTTTGGATTGTGAACTAACTTGCAGTTGAGCTGGGTTTTGCAATTTTCATCATCGTTCAGGCTTCGCTAACAATGCATTACCTCAAAAAAAATTAAATATATTGCTTAATTTAATAAATCCCATTTATCGTCCTTTCTTGAGTTTAGTCGTTTAGTCTTATTGCCACAGATATTAGAGGAAGTAGTGGATTACAGCATTATGTTCATTAGTGGATGATAGCACGATGTTCATTACACAATCTTCGGCGCCATCTGCATTTGAACATTTGAAAAGAATGTCCAGTCACCATTGTCTTTTTTAATCAAAATCAAAGACTTGCAACACACCAGTACAGCGCAGTGCTGCCACTCACATTTATTTTTTGTACCAAAATAGTTTCAAGAGTGCCAAATTTTTTTTCTAGCATGGAAAAACACACTTAAAAAGCACTATGGCGCGATAAATGTAGAGGTTATCATTAGAACCTTCAAATTTTAGTAGTGCTGCTCTGAGTCTATTCCTCGGCGGGGAAAAACAAACGATGTTGCTTAAATCATGAATTGGGGATTTTATAGCTAAAAAGCATTGGTATTTGTTTCCTTTAGGGGTCAACTGCAAAAATTTTTCAAAAAATATGAGATGGCTCAAAAAACGTGTTTTGGCCGCAGGATCACGAATCCCGGAGCGCTTTTTAATTTTTTGTTTCAGTGAAAAATTATGATCAAAATCCGGAAAAAGGACCCATGTCCGATCAAAATCGGATGGGGATCCATGGTATTTGTGTGCAGAACACCTTTCCGAGTTGCTTATAAAAAATAACACTCAGCCAGTCCAACACCGGCTACGCAATACTCAGCATTTCTGCGCAGAACACTTTTTTGGACATTTTTAAGGACGGCCTAATGTGATTACAACAACCACATGAAAACTTGCAACTTTGATTGCAAATAACCCCTAAAGGAAACAAATACCAAACCATTTTGAAATGACATTTGCAGACGGAAAATCTCCGAAAAAGGGCGATATCCCCGATTCTGGCAACACCGCTCTGAAGTGTGATGAATGTCAGGCACAATAGCGTTGCAGTATAAAATGGTTTATGGCAGTACAATGGTTTATTTAAACAAATTAATTTTTATAATATACGCTTAAACAAAAGCACTGGTGTAATTAATATATAGTTTCGCATGTAGAGGTAACCCACACCTTTAAAACGATACCTTACTTATTAATATTGGTTCGAAATGAGAGCAGAAAATTAGGAGCAAACACCAAAAGACCTTACAGAAATAATATATATGATGATTTTATGATATCTTCTTAAACTTTATAAGGGTGGCGCGAACTAAAGTCAGTGGAATTAACGTCAGTGACGTTAATTCGCAACTAAAAGCGAATTAATGTCAGTGACATTAAGACGCATGCCAAAAGCGAACTAAGGTCAATATTTTTAGCGAACATTGACATTAATTCGCATTAAGAAAGCGAACTAAAGTCAGTACATTTTTTTATATTCCAAATTTTCATTTTTCATTATCACCTTCGACTTATGATCATTATATCATGAATCTGGGATTTAAAAAATGAATCTGGGATTGACTTAGGTCAGATCCCCAATTCGGGGCGTGATCCATGGTATTTATGTGAAGAACTCCTTTTCAAAAGCGAACTAAGGTCAATATTTTTAGCGAACTAACGACATTGACATTAATTCGCATTAAGAAAGCGAACTAAAGTCAGTACATTTTTTTATATTCCAAATTTTCATTTTTCATTATCACCTTCGACTTATGATCATTATATCATGAATCTGGGATTGACTTAGGTCAGATCCCCAATTCGGGGCGTGATCCATGGTATTTATGTGAAGAACTCCTTTTCGCATTGGCGGCCTTCGGCCGCGCTTCAAAAAATAACCCTGGGCTACGCCATTCCAACTCCGGGTGGTTGCCATAGCCGTGGCTACCGCCACGGTGATGTCCTTCCGTGTGCCACTCTTTTCTCACAGGGTAATGTGATTACAACAACCACATGAAAATGACAGAATATTCTGAACTTTAACTGCAAATATCTCGCAAACTACTAAAAATATTGGTTCAGCGGAGTTATATTCATGCTCCTGGGACCAAAGCGCGTCTCCTGATACATATCTCAACATTTTTGGTTGTGTATTAGCGCTCGGTACTCCACGTAAACGATTACCCACGTCTAGATTTAGAATCTGAAATGAGATTTTTTTCAACCGTTCAAAAATTTTTTGCAGTTAAAGTTCACAATTTTCTGTCATTTTCATGTGGTTGTTGTAATGGCACATTAGGCTGAGCCAAAAAAGTGGGAAACGTGGCACGCGGAAGGACATCACCGTGGCGGTAGCCACGGCTATAGCACACACCCGGAGTTGGAATGGCATAGCCCAGGGTAATTTTTTGAAGCGCGGCCGTAGGGCGCCAATGCGGAAAAGAGTTCTGCACATACATAAATAAAATGGATCACGCCCCGAATTGGGGATCTGACCTAAGTCAAATTTTCGCCTGCGGCGCTACTTCGTCGAATCTCAAACCCAAATGCATCAATGACATTAATTCACATGTCCAAAGCGAACTAAAGTCAAAATATTATACGAATTAACGGCACTGACTTTAATTCGTTTTGCGTCATGCGTCTTAATGTCACTGACATTAATTCGCTTTTTGGGTGCGAATTAACGTCACTGACGTTAGTTCGCGCCACCTTTATAAGACTTTCCTGTAGTACTCAACCATGTAGTTGACTGCAGTTCTTTGTTTACACTAAAATACCAAGTGCTAATTTGGTATATTTCAGTAAATACTTGAACTAAATAGTAACTTCTCTTATTTTTTTAGTATCAAAATGAAGTTCCCCACCATTTTAAAGTGTCTACACACAAAACGCTGGCACGAAAATCTTTTTTTCATATGTTCAACTAAAGGTGCATTTACATAGTACTCGCAAGTTTCTTGGGCGTCGCTTTATTACAACGCACCTTAAATGTTTGCATAATGTCAAAAGCCAGAAAACTAGTTAGGGATGGCCAAAGTTGAAAAAAAACCGGTTTGTGATTAATCGCGGTTTTTTATTCCGGTTTTAAACCGCTTTTAAAACCGGACACGAAAAAACCGGTTTTTCGAAAAACCGGCACAATTTTAAACTTCGAAAAAAAAATTTATAGAAATACAACAATGTAGATACTTACTATAGGGTTCTTCTCTCTAAATTTTTAAAAGAACTCAAGAAGTTCTAATTCAACAAATATTTATTTTTCAGTTCAGTTAATACAGTTAAATCAAATTTTTAAAAGAAAAATTCTGAAAAAGACAATACTTTTTTGTACTAATACATATAAATGTGGGTGCTTGAATTCAAAAAAGTCACAGTAAACATGTTTTCAAAAACTTGTCTGGAATTGGTGGCTGCCTATCAACAGTTCTGACTTCTTCATTCGATTTAGAATCATCACAACACAACACATCATCGGAGCTCTTGTTGGTGTTACAAGGTAAATAATTTCTATCCCAACCGGCATGATTGCGCTGGAGGTGTCCTTTTAAGTTGGACGTGCCACCTCCCAGTTTTACTACCGCCCCACACAGCTTGCATAAAACTTCTTTATTCCCTTTTTCATCAAAATATTGCCAAAGTGGGCTTTTTTTAGATGCGGGGCCATCACTTATCGCGAAAAATAATTTAATATTTACAATTCAATGGAATAGAAGTCGATAGTTCGGTTTTCGGTTTTTTTGAAAAAAGATCGATTAAAAACAGTTGCGATAAAAAGATCGAAAAAACCGAAACCGCGAATAGAAAAAACCGGTTTTTTTAAACACCGATCTTTTTTGGCCATCCCTAAAACTACTTCAATGTTATCTATTTTTAGCTGGTGTTAGGCTCAGTCATGTATTTAACTAATTATACCAATAAAAGCAGTAACAATATAATATTTGTTGAAATTGTCTTCAGTTCGGTATGGAACCAATTTTCCTGTTTTAATTAGTTTTAGCATATTGTGTTACGACTCGTGACTCACAAGGTGTATAGGTATTATATATATTGCGTGTGAAATTCATATGAACAGAACAAGCGGTAAAGAGTTCATAAGAGTTTTTTGTTATTTTATTATGTAAATTTTCTTTTCAATGTTTGCTTATTACAGTCTGGATAAATCTTCCGACGCTACTCCTGTAAGAATTGTTTTTGTTCCTCCTCAACAGTGATCAAACCGTGAAAATCCTGCATCAATTTGACCGCTCTTTCAGCTGAGTCGTTAACAGCTCTAAGCGTCCGGACAGGTTTTTTGGCTTCTTGAAATCAGAGACTATATGACCACGAATTAACGGATTCGTAAAGAAAACTCATCAATGTTAAAGCGTTCATTTTTATTTCATTTCATTTATTTAAATATAACGGTGTACATTTAAGACCATTAGTTCTTTTATAGTACATCAATAGTGGTTTAATTAACTGCATATATAACATTAAAAAATTAACATTAAATAATTTAATTTACTTTAACTTAAAACTTAAAAAAATATGTATAATGCTTAACAAAATATAAAAAATTAGATAGAGGATAAATACAGAGACAGAAGAGTTGAGTTACATGACATTCATCTAGGAGTTATAAAGTAGTTGTTTATGATCACCTTGTAATTAGACGCATTCATCGCCGCCTTAATAGATTCTGGAATCGAATTCCAGAGCCTCACAGCATTGACGAAGAATAGCCTAGAGGAGGACAAGTAGGTATATTTGGGGATTACCAGGCTACGAAGTCTACTGGAATTAGTCAATTGCAATTTCACGTATAGGTATTCCGGACATTTTTGTTCAATACACTGAAAAAAAAATCTACAGTAAACGGCCGTCAAATTGATAGTAAACCCTGTAATTTTTCGTCCAACAGTGGGTAATATAAATTTTGAAAGTGAGCCCCTATCATTCTTCGAATATACTATCATATTGACATGAATTACAGTAAATTTTAAAGTGGACTCATATCATTATGCAAAAATCACATGTTTTTACTGCCAATTTTACAGTAAATACTGTAATATTTACAGTATTACCATCAATCGCTTGAAAGTGGTTTTGATATGTTACTTTCAATGTGCACTTTCAACTTTTTTATTTCAGTGTAAGTTTGTATATGTAGATACAGTTTCTAGCTGCAAGATATTCGAATATGTTGCACCCGAGAACTTTTTCTTTCCATAGAGAAATGTGGTCATATCTCTTGATACCATAGACGTAACGCGTGACGTTATTAAAAGCTACATCTAGATCTTATTTGCGGTGGGATCAATTGGATGGCTAGCTTTCTACGCATATCAAGGGGTGTGAATGATGCTGACAGGTTTAATCGACGTAAAGTCACATAAATATTACTAACAATTTTGTTGATATGATCTGAACAGCTTAACTTAGAATTGACAATAAAGCCTAAATTTTTTACTTTTTCCGTGAAAGTTAGAGCACTTCCACCAATGACTAGCTTAGGAATATTTTTCACATGTATAGCACTATAGCTAATGGGTGACACATTTGGCAACATTTAGGCAAAGACAATTTTCACGAGCCCACTGGGAAATTGCAGACAGGTCACTATTCATTTTGAAACATAAATCCTCCACAAGACCAAGACGGCTGGACAAATACAACTGAATATCATCAGCATAGGCATGAATATTAGCATATCGACACACAGAGAATGCATCATTAACGAAAAGACTAAACAAAAGTGGGCCAAGGATAGACCCCTGCGGCACACCGGACACTACAATACTGGGGATGGATGAAGTGCTCTTACACCTAACCTTTTGAGTTCTGCCTGAAAGGTAGCTACCCAACAACTTGGTAGCACTGTCAGAAAATCCTAAAATAGGTTTGAGCTTTTTACAGAGTAAACTATGATTTACCAAGTCAAAAGCCTTGGAGAAGTCTAAAAGACAGAGAATAGTTAAATTACCAGTGTCAAACTGTATCCGTACGTCGTCAAGTATTTTCAGCATGACCGTAGCGCAGCTATGCTTAGGCCTGAATCCAGATTGTAAAGGTGATAACATATTGTTTCTATTTATATATTGTGAAATTTGCTTTGCCATTATGGACTCACACACTTTGGAGAAAGCGGGTAGGATGCTATCGGCCTATAATCACTAGGATTGTTAGGCACATTATATTTGGCAGTGGGAATGATTACCGCCTTCTTCCACTCTGTGGGAAAACACGAAGTTGTCAAACAATGATTAATAAGATGTGTGAGAGATCCCAGAATAAATGGCAAAATGAGCTTCACGAATTTTAGCGATATTCCATCTTCACCAATAGCGTTTGACTTAATACTCAAGACACTCTTTAAAACTTCTTCCTCACCTACGCCGCTAAAATCAAACATTGTGCGTCCGATCGAATTGCTCAAAAAATTCGGAGCTGGAAAAATTTCGCTGTTCTGACTAGCACTAAAATACTCATTTAGTAAATTTGGGTCTAATTCACATTCAGACTTAGAGTTACCATGCACTCTCAAATTTTTAAGATTTCGCCATAAAACTTTCGATTCCAAAGCCGGATTTAACACAGACCTAAAGTATAGTCGTTTCATATGTCTAGTAATGGCACAAGCTCTATTTCGGGCAGCTCTATAGTCAGCCCAGGCTGAATCGGTATTGACTCTTTTACACTTTGCATGCAATCTGTTGCGAACTTTTATTGCAGATCGGACCTCACTATTGTACCAAGGACACGATCTGCTTAAGGAACGAACAGAACGAACAGGGACATGGTCATTTAACAGTCTTGTCAAGGAGTTATTTAATAAACTAAGTTTTTCATCAACACTATCAACGTACCAACAATCACACCAGCTAACATTAGAGACATCAGAAAATAAGTTTTCAACATTTAACGAATTGAAATCACGATACATAAATGTATCAGTATCAGCAGGACGATTCATGGTAACATCTAATGGACAGAAAATTAGGTCATGGTCAGTAATAAAACACATTTGCTCAAATTTAAGCACCTGGTCTAAGCTAGACGTTATAAAAAGGTCCAAAAGGCTAGGTCTGGAATTGCTTGCGAATCTCGTAGGAATACACTTATTGACTATATCAAGACCTGCAGTAGAAACATGATCAAACAGATTACCGGCACAAGAGTCATTCAAAAGAATATTAACGTTGAAGTCACCACATATAGCATAAAGTTCATAGCAAGTTGAAAATGAAGATAATTCGGAAAAAAACGAATCTAACACAAAACATCTATGAGGGTTATACACACAAGACACTAAAACTTTAGTTACATTATCAGCAACTTCAGCGATGATAAATTCAGTATCAGAGTTAGACGATACGGCAAGAATTTTAATTTTCAGCATTGATTTGCAATAAATTGCTACTCCTCCACCCTTCTTAGTATGTCGGTCATGCCTTATAATCTTGTAATTTGGGATGCTATAGTAATGGTCGGAGATATTGGGAGTGAATCAAGTCTCTGATACACAAATGACATCGACACCCGATTCCCCAAAAATACTCCTATCATAGTCCAACTTGTCACTGTTAAGGCTGCGTGCATTAAAATGAACTACATTAAGCCCATTTTGTGCTTTACAAAAAATATCAATCATAATTTATGGTTTTCGACATTGCTGGAGACTGATTTCCTACCGGGGTTTAGATCAAACATGATGATGATGAGTGTGAAATGCGACAACTACAAAGTCCATAGACCCATAGATTGCGTGATAACATAATTGTATGTATGTAACTATATGTATAATTATGCAAAAAAGTAGCACGAAGTACGAAGAAAAGAGGAAAAAAAGAAATAACAGAGTCAAGACAGCAGAGCACACATTTAGTTAAGTTTGGAAATGTAATAGCAAAAAGTCGAAGTATGCGGGAGAATAGTGCAGAGTAAGAATAGCAGAAGCTAAAACAAGGGTTTAGATCAAACATGATGATGATGAGTGTGAAATGCGACAACTACAAAGTCCATAGACCCATAGATTGCGTGATAACATAATTGTATGTATGTAACTATATGTATAATTATGCAAAAAAGTAGCACGAAGTACGAAGAAAAGAGGAAAAAAAGAAATAACAGAGTCAAGACAGCAGAGCACACATTTAGTTAAGTTTGGAAATGTAATAGCAAAAAGTCGAAGTATGCGGGAGAATAGTGCAGAGTAAGAATAGCAGAAGCTAAAACAAGAGAAGAGAAAGAAGTTTATTACAGATAACTTTATTTGTACCCTAACCGCTTTTCTTATAAAGTACAAGTACACAGCGATCATATTACAAACAAATTTACTTAAATTGTTGCGTTTTAGTGCTAATAAGAGCATTGATCTCAGTTCGGGTTATGACAATTTTGGGCTCTTCGTTCGATTTAACTCGTACATAGATTTTCCCACGAAGAGAAAACGCTGACGCCAACTGCTTCTTTCGCCTAAGCTCCGCAGCATACGACATAACGTCATGTAGAGTTGTTGGTAGGCTCTCATATAAATATACTGACCCATAGCCCGGCAAGTCAACGTCAGAGACATTCAACGTTCTCTTTTTAGTTTTTCTAAATACGGCGATAGATTTTAGTAGCTGATTACGATCATGCTCAGAGTGGAGTTTCAAAACAATGGGGTTGGGACTGTTGCTTGCTCTTGCATTACCTTTTGCTCGTCTCAAACGAAAAACATCACGTATAGGTGGTAGGTTTTGTTGCGGCCAACTCACCCATTCTCTCCATTAGCCTCTCTTGGGATTTTTGCATTACGTTAGACAAATGCTCGATGATGGACACTCTCAGCTCTTCCAACTTCTTATTCAAACCATCAGAGACTGCAGATGAGGGAGTAACGGGGGTCCTGAGGGGATTGTTTCTTGTTGCTGGTATATTTTTATGTGCTGTTTGCATATATGTAGGCAATGTAAGCGATGAGCAGGTGATTTGGTAATTTGGTCGATCAGCTGGTAACTTTGTTACTTTGTAGATATCAGGAGCAGATTCGTAAATCAAAAGATGCACGGTAGGTCCATAATTTCTTGGTAAAACGAACGGTTCACAGAAAGAAAAAACAATTACTTAAGCGCACCGCAAAACACGTCTTACTCTTTCGACATCACAATCTATAATTTCAAAAATTAAAAAATTTCGAAAATGAAAAAAAAAAATTATGATAAAATGTAAATTTTTTTTTTTTTTTTGTAAGTTTTCGTTCATTACGAATTATTGTTTCTCTGTGTCTCGAGCTTGCAAAAACTTACAATAAAATGTTAATAGCTAAAAGAACAAATCCTAGGTTTACGCATCAAACTTACCATATATTGTATTACCGAGTTCGTCTTTGCTGTGGTATGTAGCGCTTTCCATGGGAGGATACAAAATCATTATTTAAATTTTCTATAATTTTTGCTTTATCTGCTTCTCCCACATCATCGTCAAACAGCTCCAGGATAGATTTATATTGGAGCGATTTTCCGTCATCCCTCGACAATTTTTGTTTGTTTACAAACTGGTTTCGGCGATCCGCCATCTTCAGTGTAAATTTTCGTTCTGATCTGTGTCCATTGTAAAGCTCTACAAGTATTTATATTGGAACTAATTTCCGTCGTCCCTTGTCAATTTTGGTTTTGTAGCAAACCGGTTTCGTCGATGCGATTTTTGTCTATCCGTTGTCATGACGAAAATAACCGACTTCTACATTACTAACAAGCGTCAAAACCAACCGTACACACATATTTAACATTACCTGATCTAACACACACAAACAATTACCTGACCTAACATGTACAACTAATAAATGATCGTCGGAAACAACCTTCATTGCAGGTACCCGTTCGGGTACAGTCGTGGGACACGACCCATGTACACGCAGACTAACACTACCTGATACAGCGTCCAGACTATAAATACATGACAACGGATAGACAAAAATCAGAACGAAATAAAGCATTGAAGATGTTGCATCGACGAAAGCGGTTTGCTGCAAACACAACAACCAAACAAACGCTCTACAATTAAGTTATCAATCAGCTGTTCGACTAACAGCTGTGCTCACCTGACTGGTAGCTCCGAATTTAGAGGCGAAAAACGCAGGGTTTCATCCATGCAGACTTAAAAAAAAGTACGTCTAGCTATTGAAAAGTGTATGATAACTATTTAAATATGAGAAACTAGTTGTTGACAAATATTTATTGTTGCAGGTAATTTAATTAAGAGTAGTTTTTACAAAAGTTTTCTCTGTTTAAATACTACTAGACGGACCCGTGCGCACTTTGCGCAAAGAATTTCACCACTACCCTCAGCGACATCTACAACCTATTATTTTACGTGTGTGTTACTTAATCAATTTCCAAATGCAAAATGCAAAAAAAATTGGACCCGCTAGGTGGCGAGTGAGTCGCTCTATTTATTTATTTATTTACATTAGAACATTACAAAAGAAATGCGAAGGTCTGTTTTCGGTGTCGATTAATTCGTTTTTTAAACGAACTTCCCGTTGAGGTAGAATCTTGAAATTTTCATCATCTTTTATTATTACGATGTTGCTTAAATCTTGAATTGGGGATTTTATAGCTAAAAAGCATTGGTATTTGTTTCCTTTAGGGGTCAACTGCAAAAAAATTTTCAAAAAATATGAGATGGCTCAAAAAACGTGTTTTGGCCGCAGGATCACGAATCCCGGAGCGCTTTTTTAATTTTTTGTTTCAGTGAAAAATTATGATCAAAATCCGGAAAAAGGACCCATGTCCGATCCCAATTCGGATGGGGATCCATGGTATTTGTGTGCAGAACACCTTTCCGAGTTGCTTATAAAAAATAACACTCAGCCAGTCCAACACCGGCTACGCCATACTCAGCATTTCTGCGCAGAACACTTTTTTGGACATTTTTAAGGACGGCCTAATGTGATTACAACAACCACATGAAAACTTGCAACTTTGATTGCAAATAACCCCTAAAGGAAACAAATACCAAACCATTTTGAAATGACATTTGCAGACGGAAAATCCCCGAAAAAGGGCGATATCCCCGATTCTGGCAACACCGCTCTGAAGTGTGATGAATGTCAGGCACAATAGCGTTGCAGTATGAAATGGTTTATGGCAGCACAATGGTTTATTTAAACAAATTAATTTTTATAATATACGCTTAAACAAAAGCACTGGTGTAATTAATATATAGTTTCGCATGTAGAGGTAACCCACACCTTTAAAACGATACCTTACTTATTAATATTGGTTCGAAATGAGAGCAGACAATTAGGAGCAAACACAAAAAGACCTTACGGAAATAATATATATGATGATTTTATGATATCTTCTTAAACTTTATAAGACTTTCCTGTAGTACTCAACCATGTAGTTGACTGTAGTTCTTTGTTTACACTAAAATACCAAGTGCTAATTTGGTATATTTCAGTAATGGCCCCGACACATAGAAATTCCGCATATACCTGCGTTTTACGCAGCATTGTGCTAGCGCCACAATGAATGTATGAAAAAATGCTTCTTCTTACGCATTTTTGCAGCAAATTTCAAAAGTTGGCAAACTTTTTATATCAGGTGGCTTTAGTGACGTTCGATGTGTCGTTGCCCATGCAAATACACACATTCGATAAAACTGTCAATGCATGATGCTGCGTGAAAAAAGTGAATGTGACGGGGCCATAAATACTTGAACTAAATAGTAACTTCTCTTATTTTTTTAGTATCTAAATGAAGTTCCCCACCATTTTAAAGTGTCTACAAACAAAACGCAGGCTCGAAAATCTTTTTTTCATATGTTCAACTAAAGGTGCATTCACATAGTACTCGCAAGTTTTTGGGCGTCGCTTTATTACAACGCACCTTAAATGTTTCTATTTTTAGCTGGTGTTAGGCTCAAACATGTATTTAACCAATTATACCAATAAAAGCAGTAACAATATAATATTTGTTGAAATTGTCTTCAGTTCGGTATGGAACCAATTTTCCTGTTTTAATTAGTTTTAGCATATTGTGTTACGACTCGTGACTCACAAGGTGTATAGGTATTATAAATATTGCGTGTGAAATTCATATGAACAGAACAAGCGGTAAAGCATTAAGGTCTTATGTCGCTTACCGTATAACAATTGTGGTGGTTAAGCGTACAAACGCTTAGAAAAGATGGTGAAAAATAGTGTATGATGTGTCTCTGCTTAATTCAAACACGGCAATAGCTTAGTAAATTAGTTATTTTGTTAGTAAATTTGTATAAGAAAACATATTGGACTCGACGAAATCTATTCAATTGGAGGATAAGTTAGTAGTACAATGGTCAAGCACAAAAGATATTTTGAAAACAACAAATATGTATGTTAATTTTAGCTGCAACATTATACTAGAAACAAAGAAAACTAAACGTAAATTGCGAAAAAGTGGTCTTGTCGTCGATATGTTTTTCTTCATTAAGTGGATTAGCATCTCCATAACTTCTTTAGTACTTAAAACCACATTTTATTCCATTACTTACATTTACTTACTTGTAGAATTTTACAATGTCTCTGTCCATCCGTTGTCCTGTATGTATAGTTGGAATGCTGTATGTAGGTAAAGTTAGTATGCGTGTATATAGTTCGTGTGTTAGGTTCGTGTTTTACGAATGTTCCCGAGCGACAAGCTGCAATAGGGTTGTTTTGACACTCGTTTATTAGTTTGTTTGTGAGGCTGAATGTTCTCGAGCGGAAACTCGTTAATTAGTTTGTGGGTCAGGTAATGTTAATCTTGTGCTTGAATATAAGTCGGTAATTTTTTTCCTTTGGTTTGTTTTGTGAGTTCGCCCGTTTATCGTTACTTATCGGGTTATTGTCCCTGCTGCGTTGTTTTGTTTTTTGTAGACTAGTTTTAGACGTTCGAATATTTCATCAGAATTGTTGCTAGTTTGTTCGTTTATTATTCTTCCGTCAAATGTCTTTAGTTTGTATATTTCCATGTTCTCAAGTACATTTAGGCGTCGCCCTTTATTTTGCACGTGAAGTGTTCTGGTTGTGTTTTTGATTTTAGAAGGGGTACACTTGTTTTCGTACATGTGGTTAGTTCGATTCTGGTGTGATGGAGGGTATCGGTGCCTTTCTGTTGTAGTCCCTGATATTTTCCCGAAATCGTGTACTTATTTTCCGTCCTGTTTGTTCTATGTAGCTGTGCTGGCATTCGCAAGTACGTTTGTATACCCCATGTTCGCTGAACGGCTCCCCTGAGTTGGTGTTAGTTTTTGTCCCAAGTTGTTCGATGTTCAAAACAAACCAAAGGACAAAAATTACCGACTTCTATTCAAGCACTAAGTTAACATTACCTGCATTCAGCATTACCTGACATAACATAGCGTTCAGCAGTGCCTGACAAACAAACTAATAAATGAGTGTCAAATCAACACTATTGCAGCTTGTCGTTCGGGAACATTCGTAAAACACGAACTACATATATACACGCATACTAACTTTACCTACAGCATTCGAACAATAAATACAGGAAAACGGATGGACACAGATCAGAACGAAAATTTACACTAAGATGGCGGATCGCCGAAACCGGTTTGTAAACAAACAAAAATTGACAAGGGATGAAGGAAAATCATTCCAATATAAATCTAACATTCACGCTGTCGGAAAAACAGAATATAAAATTAAAAGAACTCAGCGCCAGGATAGATATTTCATAGGTCAAATACTACAAATGCTGACTGAACTTCTGTAGAGCTGCTTTTGAGATGCTTGTATCAATATTTTCGTAAGCTTTAATTGACTTCATGAAGCACAGATCTTGGTAAGGTGCTTCTACTGCCAAGATGCATTGAATCCACGGTGACGTAGCATGTTACGATTAGGAGTGGGATTTTTTTCGAATACACACTATTCGAATGAACGAATAATAATATTCCTTGCAAAAAATTCGAATAGTATTATTTGTATTGAATGGGCTGGTTAAGGATGATCATTAGTAGGTAGATTTTTTATTGTGTTTCATCAACTGAAGAATTGCATAAAGCGCGACTATTTGTTTTAAATTTGGGTGTCTAAACTACTTAACTAAATGAACACAAAGGACCTACTTGCATGAGGGATTGCTATTTTCTTTTTTGTCTTCCCTTGAAAACCTTTCATATATTTTAAACAATGATTAGGTACACTAAATACGTTTGAAAAAACTATGTGTTAAGATGCAAAATTTAGGCGCGTATATACATAAATGGTGCAAAAAAAATTTTTTTTTAACCAAAAGCATTGAACGGCTCAAGGAGAACGTCACATTTCAAAAAGTTTTAAAATTATATTCAAATAAACAATATTGGAAAAGCATCCTGCAATTATTGCGGTGCTCTTCTTAAACGGAATTTTAAACAAATAGTCGCGCTTTATGCAACTCTTCAGTTGATGAAACACAATAAAAAATCTACCTACTAATGATCATCCTTAACCAGCCCATTCAATACAAAGAGTTCGCAAATTTCCATGACCATAAATCAGTGGAAACGACCACATGCGCAATTATGCTTGTACATATGTGTGCCAGAGAGAGCTCAGCGCTACGCTTACTTGATAAAAGTAAGCAAGATTGATCGGCCAGTCTCCCGAACTTCGCCACACGACTTCATTGATACTATGCGTGTGATGGCATCGACGTCGGCAGCAAAAGGTAGCCTATGCACGCGTGCATTGATATTTTAATTCTGGCCACCACTGCCATAAATATATACTTAAATACATATGTATGTAAGTACATTTATATGTGTATTTAACAAAAAATAGGAAGCAGGTAGTATTATTTTGTGTATGTTGCTTTACGCAAATTAAACTATTTACACATGTGAACATGAAAAATCAGCACAAACCCGTCCTTTTCTTACCATAATAAACAGTATACATAATAAATTTCGGCCCTGGCATCTCTTGCTTGAAGCCTTAGCACAAAACCTACCAAGCAAATGTAACTGCAATAAACATATAACTGTACAAATACATATTTATGTATAGTAACTTTATATTAAATGTCTAATTAATTATTATTACCAATAATTGTATTTTATTACATAGTTAATTCCACAACACTGTACAAATAGCTATTTAATTATTAAGATAATAAGCAAGGGTGGGCATCAGCTTAGCACCTGCTATGTGACCATATACGTATACGAAAAGCGAGTACACAGCGTCGTCAAAATCAACGACAACCACATTTAGTTTGATTTCAACACTCGTACAGTAAGGGTGTGTCACACGGCGAAGCACTCAGTTTTAGTACGAAATGCCTACATAGTAAGCGCGGCCGAAGGCCGCCTACGCGAAAAGGTGTTCTGCACATAAAAATCGTCAATCGGGCCCCGAATTGGGGATCTGACCCGGGTCAATTTTCGGTTTTTCACTAATAATTTTTCATAGAAACAAAATATTGCTTTTCTTACTTCGGATTATTGTTACGGAGGCCCGATCCACGTTTTTTATGTGCAGAACACCTTGGCCGCCCTTCAAAAAAAATAACCCTGGGCTACGCCATTCCAACTCCGGGTGTGTGCCATAGCCGTGGCTACCGCCACGGTGATGTCCTTCCGCGTGCCACGTTTCCCACTTTGGTTAACGTGAAATTTGTGTGTAACTATTCAATAAAATACAAAAAGAATTAGAATATTATTGTTTAATTAAAAAAAATGAAAGGCCAATAAGGCCTTTAAGGTTTATTTCTCTTTCGAAGTGTAATAAAGCCTTTTTTGGAATAAAGGCTTTATTACATTTTCAATAGTGTAATAAGGACTTAAAGGCTTTATTTCACAAGGCGCTATTGCACACTGCCTTATTCGACGTGTGTTTTTTTTTCTAAGAGCCAAATACTTCTTATTTGAAATCGCATTAAACAGTGAAAAAGTGGGACTTATTTCGTTTATGAAAGTGGGACTTATTTCATTTAACAAATATATTATTCAAGGGGGAGTTATTTCATTTTGAGTGGGAGTTATATCATTTCAAGTAAATTTTTAAATCATTTCATTTTAGTGGGACTTATTTCGTTTTCAAAAGTGGGACTTATTTCGTGGGAGTTATTTCATTTTTTTAAGCAATTTTTGGTGGGACTTATTTCGTTTTTAAAAGTGGGACTTATTTCGTGGGATTTATTTCAGGGAGCCATAATAATAACATTTTTAGGGAATAAATTGATCTTGCCATACTTCGTGCATGATGCATGGCACCCGGTGGTCTAATTCTAAATTTTCACTCTAGATCTACCCCTATTAATGTCACAGAAAGCTCTATCATCTCTTGGTAGTCATCTCTGATTGCTTTCTTGGTCAGTTCAGCTCGACAAATGTCAAGTAAGTTACCCATTTGGGAAACAGTGAGACACTATTCCACGTCTGTTTTATAGCACTGTATTTGATTAACATCGACACTTTTCAAGTTATCCCTGAACCTGTTGAAGGATGGACTTTCGGGACTTGTGGTCGCTTGACTAATCTTAGCTTCAAACACGTTATTTAACACCAATTTATAGACATGATGTCGACAAGCAAAACCATTAACTCTCTATGAAGTTGTTGCTCAAGAAGCACCGAGGCACCATTTATACGACCCATATTGGAAGCTGTGGTATCATAACAAACAACTTGCACTTTGTTTTCGAGATTCCAGTCCATAATCTCGCGCCAAACAGCTTGCGCCTGCTCAACTCCTGAGAGTTTTCTATCCTCGGCACTGCAATGAGTAGTTCTTTATTTCGATAGGAAATAACTATAGGCCGACGTTCTTCCTTTGAACCTCGGGCATGTACAGAGGGCAATAATTTTTCGTCCCAGTGAACTGTCAATACATCGGGTACCTCGTTTTGAAAATCTACTTTATAGCTTCTGCACGATCCCTTATTTTTTCCACACAAATTCTTTGAATTGACGACAGTGTTATGACCAAGTGCCTCGATACCTGATTCTAGAACAAATACAGAGTTTCTCATACTTAACTGGCACTTATCAAGTGCTGCTATTAGCTTCGGAGTGATAAAGTTCTTTCGACGAGATACTTTACTTCTTTCGGCTCTTGTGTCTAGATTATGTGTTGGTAATCCATTTCTGCATTCATATTTTCACCTGAGTCAGAAAATAAACCATTTTGAAATAATGCGTATGGTACTGCCAAAGCCCGCGCCTTACAGACATACTTAGAACGACGATTTACCTCCTTAAAAGTCCTCAGGCGCAACCTTTCTTCTTTGCCTGCGCTGTTAAAATACGTATTGTGTCTTTTGCGCATTTTTTTGCATGTCTCTCCAAACTTGGTATTCAACTTACAAGCTTTTTTTAACCTACTCGGAAAAGGTTTCGTAGATATTCTCGCCTTTTTCCAAAATATAATACACTCGCGCATGGTAAGATTTGCGCTTTCGTTAACAGTTAAGTTAACCTCGCCTGTTATTTGGTGTTTCACGTCGCCCACTAAATATATATTTTTTTAGAGTTGCGAAATTCCACTGACATGTTGAATAACCGAAAACATCGTTCCAACTGGAAAAATAGCACGCTAGCTTGCATTCACTTGTATTTGCAAGTACCGTTTTATTTCGTTGGAAGTCGGCACGGCTTGCTATTGGTCTATGTAAGTGATCGGCAACCCAACAACGTCACAATTTGCCATTGTATTTGTGCGAGACCAAAAACATGCTTGCCACATTGTTTGATTCGTATTTAATAAAAAAATTTCTGATATAATATATATTTTCTACAGTTCCCTAAATGGTTTCTTCGACAGCTGTGTCCCTTTTCGCTTCATTAGTGTTGGTATGGCAAAGCCGCCCTGGTGGTCTAAACAGCTGGTGAGACTCAGCAATATTAAGTCTAAGTTTTACAAGCGTTTTCAAAGAACAGGTGCATCTGCTGAGTATTCTAAATACTTGGTTGCGCGCTCCAACCTTCAGTTGCTCAACCAATAATGCTACAAAAGTTATTTAGTGGGCTGTAAAACCCAATTCTTTACCAACCCGAAAAAGTTCTACAATTTTGTCAATTCGAAAAGGAAAACTACCGGATTTCCATCTTCCTTCGCCTTTGGATCCAAGAGTGCTAGTTCGGATCAGGATATTTCTGAATTATTTGCAGAATTCTTTATGTCGACCTACACATCTAATAAGTTCCAGTCCAGTCCCTACCCTTACAATTTAAATAGCTCTAATAGCATTCACATGCCTGTTTTGGATAAACATTCTGTTCTACAAAGTCTTCTTGAACTGAAACCTTCATTTTCCCCTGGTCCGGATGGTGTTCCCAGTTGCGTGTTGAACTACTGTGCTATACATTTATCTGACCCAATTTTTTAACTGTTTAAACTATCTCTTGAATCTGCTGCGTTGCCTACAATCTGGAAGCAATCTTTTATTATACCTTTACATAAAAAAGGTAGCAGGTCAAATATTGAGAATTATAGGGGCATAGCTAAGCCCTCAGCTATTCCTAAAACTTTTGAACACATAATAACTCGCCAGCTGCAATACCGGTGTAGGTGTTTATTATCACCGTGTCAGCACGGTTTTGTACCTCGTCGATCTACCTCAACTAACTTGCTTGAGTTCTCCTCCTTTGTTATGGACGGTTTCTTGAAAGGTAACCAAACGGATGTGGTCTATACCGATTTCAGCAAAGCTTTCGACTCTGTCAATCATGAGCTTTTAATCCATAAACTCGATTTACTGGGTTTTCCAAATCAGTCATTATTATGGCTTGCAAATTATCTTACAAACAGGACTCAACAGGTGTTGTTTAAAAATACTTTGTCTAAGTCCATTGACGTAACCTCCGGTGTCCGCCAGGGTAGTCATCTTGGCCCCTTACTCTTTACCCTGTTCATAAATGACCTACCCCAAATCATCTCTCATTCTCGAACTCTTATGTATGCGGACGATGTGAAACTTTGTTTCACCTATTCGCCTACTGTACCTTCCCGTGGAGATCTCTTTCAGGCCGATTTGGAGTCATTTCGCTGCTGGTGTGCAGTAAATTTATTAATATTGAATAGCTCGAAATGTAAGCTAATGACTTTTCATCGAGTTAAGCCGGTTTTGGTCTACTACGTACTAAATGACTCTCTTTTGGAACGCATATTTGTTGTAACTGATTTAGGTGTTATTTTTGACCCTAAACTAAGTTTTAATATGCATATTTCATCTATTGCTAACAAAGCCATGGGTGTGCTTGGTTTTGTTAAACGATGGGCTAAAGAATTTGACGACCCGTACCTCACGAAAGTTCTTTACACATCGCTGGTTCGTCCAATACTTGAGTATTGCTCGTGTGTCTGGTGTCCCTTGTATCAAGTTCATATACAGCGGATTGAGTCAGTACAAAAGCAATTCTTGATTTTTGCTTTGCGGGGTCTTAACTGGAATCCAACTACTCACCTGCCCCCTTATAGAAGTAGGCTTCTCCTCTTAAATTTACCTTCTCTGGAAAGTCGTAGGGTTTTACTAGGTGTAATGTTCCTCCATAAGCTGATTGTTGGTGAAATCGATTCATCTGATCTTGTTAGTCGACTGAGTTTTGCTGTACCCGCTAGGGCGTCCAGGCACTATGTGCCTTTTCAATTACCCCTTTGTCGTCAAAACTTCGCAAAAAACCACCCTCTAAACCTTTGGTGTTCATTTTACAACGAGTTATATAGCTGCATTAGTTTCGAATGTTCTTTTGCCTCACTTCAAAATTTAATACTTGCATTCCTGCTTAACGCTGACTAATATCATGTAAGTCCTCCACCCGTTGTTGCTCTGAGCGCTGCGTGGAATCAATTAATTAAATTATCCGCTGCGCGGAATCACGTCCATTCCGCCAGCAAATCTCATATCGCTCTGGTACTCGACTTTACATAAATAAATATTCGACCGTATGTCAGGGTGGATTGGAGACTCGGCCTCTTCAACCATCCTATGGATAATTCAAGATTTCAAGGCACAATATAAAATGATAAATATTCCGTTGTTGCCCCGAACGCTACGTGGAATCGCGTCCATTCCACCGGCAGCACACATATATCAACGTATACAATTAATTAATTAAATTATCCGCTGCGCGGAATCACGTCCATTCCGCCAGCAAATCTCATATCGCTCTGGTACTCGACTTTACATAAATAAATATTCGACCGTATGTCAGGGTGGATTGGAGACTCGGCCTCTTCAACCATCCTATGGATAATTCAAGATTTCAAGGCACAATATAAAATGATAAATATTCCGTTGTTGCCCCGAACGCTGCGTGGAATCGCGTCCATTCCACCAGCTTCTCACACAATATCAACGAACACACTTAAACAAATTATTACTCGACCGTATGTCAGGGTGGATTGGAGACTCGGCCTCTTCAACCACCCGGTGAGGATGGAACAGTCAATGATTTTCAAGACCATCCTTATGGATGAACCGATCGTTTTATAAGATGGACAGCAATCACGGCCACTCTAATTTTTCCAGTTAATAGCCAACTAGCTCTGATGACAACATTGAATAACCGTGAATAATCGACCGTATGTGTGTGTGGATGGGAGACACTGCCTCTCCAAACATCTCATGTAATACTTTAATTCATATTGTTAGTTTTTAAGTTATGTGCAATTTTAATAGTATCTGTCCTTAGTCGACCTCTTTGTTTGTGTCGACTTAAAACAAATTAATAAATAAATAAATAATATTATATTTTATCTGATGATATTGACCAGAGATAGGTTTTTAGGACCTAAAAATCCAAAAAAAAAAAAATAAGTTTAAAATTGGAAAGGTGAAATAAAAGCAATTCATTTAATTCAAAAACCCAAAAAATAATTCATTATTTTGGAAAAGGAAAAATAACACAGTTATTTCAGGCATTTGATATCGTGCTTTATGATAATATTACTCCCCCAACATTTTAGGAATATCTATTTCGTCTGGATAAAGCTTTATCAAAAGCAAATCTTTGACATGTTGGTCGCTGAGACGATTTCTGGATGTAGAGTTTATGTTCTTTAAAAACGAAAAAGCGCATTCATACAAATATGTTGTCCTTTCGCCTTTTACAGCGAAAAACATTTATTCACAATCCTTATTACTCATTGTGTTGAACTATTGAAAGTTCAACGCAGAATAAAACAAAATATTAATTTGCAATTCTTTTAATATGAATATGCCTTTTTGGGCATTGCGTAGATTTTCCTCGAATTAACTGGCAAGCATTTGGCAAAATTCTGGAGAAATTCAGCGAACATCGGAGCAGAATTAGGAGCGTCGTTTTTGTGTATGTCCAGCGCTGCCGCGTCGAAGCTACCCACGGGTAGCGTTTTGCCGATAGATGGTCTATGTTAACGAAATTGAATGCAGAGCTTATTTGACATCATACGAAAAAATTAGAGGGTATGCTTTTAAAAGATTAGTCATTGATATTTTTAGGACACCCTAAACTGAGTCACGAATGTCGCCGCACAAAGCAATCGGTCTCGGGAGAGATAATACCCAGGAGCGAGTTTAAAGCGGTTTTAGCAATAGCGGCTGCTGGATCATTAGACTGGCTTAATTTTTGCTAGGGTTCTTGACTTCTTCACCTCGCAGTTTTCTTACAAAGCCCTTTAGTTCATATTTCTTAATGTTTTTTTCATTTTCATTTCATTTCATTTATTATAATAAATGTTTTCTACCAAAAAAAAACTTCAGGTTTGGATCCCTTTCCGTCGCTTGGCCATGGAAAGCGATTCAGGCAGCTCAGTATGGTCGTACTTCGTGAGGGCGACAATTTTATATTTAGTGGTCTCTCCGAAATTGTTATTCTTTTTGTTAGGGCAATCTTAGAACAAATTGTGCTAGTAATGCTTCTATTAGGGAGTTTAACTCATTGAGTACCTAAGTAGAATTGGATTTTTTTGTAGCCATGGTTGATTTTATAATTGTTTTTCATCAAACTTTTAAGAATTTCAATATATTTATCGAAATTATTTTGTGCCATAGTCTGTGAAGATTGTAATCCATATGTTTGGTAGGAATAGTTGCATATGCATGACTTATGATTTGGAATTCTTCTCGAATCACCTGATGTTTAGGCTTAGATATGAATAAAGAAAATCAGAATTAAATGAATGTGAAGTTTTATTTCAGTTGTTTGCGTTATTGGTGACCATTAAAACAAAGTTTTTTGTTCAAGCAGTTTTGGAAACCTTCACATATCTTGCAC
The DNA here is from genome assembly GCA_951509765.1 of Sphenella marginata. NCBI lineage: Eukaryota > Metazoa > Arthropoda > Insecta > Diptera > Tephritidae > Sphenella > Sphenella marginata. Next base: position 56,953,879 of record OX608079.1, on the reverse strand, counting down.
CTTTATTATCTTCATTTAAACTTAGCGAAGAAGTTTACTGATTGATACGTTATCTATAGCCAGTTCCTGAAACTCGAAACAAAAAAATATATCATCGGAAGACAAAACGGTAAAAGCAGCCAACCGGTCAGCAACACGCAATGTGCTCCGCAAACGACGTTCTCGAATTCGACGACTCAAGCTCGTCAAGTGAAATACCCCTTCTATTGAAAAAACGTTCAACTATTTAGCGTAACCTGAAAACAAGAATTGGAAGTGAAAAAAGTTCATGCGATTACACAGCATTCGAGTGTCGACTTCAAATTATAGAATCATTCAAGGGATTTCGGATATTTAGACACAGATTGAAACAATCAATTGTGATGATTCTTCCATATCCGACAACGTAGAATTGTACATTGTGATTAAACCAAAATTGTTTCATTGCCAGTCTGAAACCAAGCCGGCTACAGCCGACTTGAGTATATTAAACACATCATTGCATAGTTCTTTACATCAAAATAGACTGCCAGCTCTCAAGTTGCGGAAATTTGAGGCAGAGTACGCTGAATAGAGCGAAAAGCAAGACTTTGAGCATTTACCTACATGGGACGACTGTTACAAGATCTTGAGTCGCCATTGTCAACATATCGAATCTTGCACGAAGCGGGAGAACCGGGTTGGAAATACTTGAGATTCCTCTAAATCGACCACGAACACATCCACTTTCGTACACGAAAAGGACACATTGCAACGGAATGCAATTGCGGAATGCGCTCTGCATTAATTGCATTATGTTTTACAGTGTCTTGGACCGCTCTGCTCAAACTTGTCAATTTAGTTGTGTTCTCGATGGAGAGTGATAGCGTGGCTACTGCTTAAATTCTGGAACTGCTGCCGCTACTATATTGATGCTTATACCCGTGTCTGATTCTCTAAGCACTGCTGCTGGCTACTGCTGTTGCTAGGGTGCGTTGCGTTACTGCTCCTGTATCATTTGGCACTGACGAAGGTTGCTTTTGGTGGTTGTTCATGCAATTGGAAATGTTCAGCTCTGGTTGCTGTTCCGAGCCTTTGTGGTAAACTACTGCCTTGAGGCACTCCGAAGGTAACATTAATTGATTTGGAAATTATATTTCTATACAGCATCCTTTGAGCTCTATTATGATGGAAAAGATAACTTGATATCCATAAACCAAATTCAACGGAAAACCCAGTAAATCGAGCTTCTAAATCAAAAGCTTTATTGAAATCTGCATTGGGCACACTACTAGTAGAGCGCGAAGCCGATATCAACAAACAAAAGCACAGCACAGCCTTATCACAACACGGGCTCGGCAACAAACATACAGTAGACTTCGCAGCAATGAATTTAATAGATAAAGAGACGGGAGAAACAGTAAGATACACTGGACAGTCTTGAAATCATGCAAAGTAGGGAAATAACAATCAACAAAAGGGAGTGAATAATATTTTTTGGATATACATCACCGACAGGATATCTCTACTTAAAAATAACGATTTTTATTTTTTGGAAAGGACTTCAAGTTATGTCGCATAATCCAAAAAAATGTTCTAAAATGGCCTAAAATGTATCCCGTGTCAAAAAAAGTTATTGTAAAATTTCATGGAAACAAGATATTATGGCCCGGTTTTACAAACTCGACTTAACTTTGTTAAGTCTCGATTTTCACATTTTCCGTTGCACCACCTAACTTATCAAAGTATAAGCAGTCTTGCTGTCGTTCGAAACCTACATGTCAGTAATGGTACTAATTTTTTTTGTGCAACTTAACAGTGGGAAACATTGTCAAAAATTACTTTAACGGGGTAAGTGTAGATGCACGTGAAAGCTTGTTTTAAGCATGCAACCATTACGAAACTACCGTTTTCAACAAAGCGCTCTTTTATCACCTTCCAATTAAACTGATATGTATTATAAATCTATACACTCCTTGATGCATTGCTATACATTATCATTTCTCACTGGGTACTGGTATGAAAAAATACTACTAGTATAAAGCAGCAGACCGGGTTGTTGTGTTCAAAACTATCAGCCAAATTATGTATCTCGAAGCGAACGTTCGTTTCGTCTACCAGACGTTTCGTTCGTGTGTTTGTATCATGTAAATATACTTTCGTCTGGCAAGCACGAAAACAGCTGATCGTTACGTTGTTTTCATCTAGGTTGGCATTTTCTAACACGAATACAAGACGAAAGAGAGATGATAAGCGTTTAAAAAAGACGGAAGGTTATTACTGATCGTCAAGATGGATGTTTCTCGCCAAAAAAGTAGCTAAATAGGAAATATGAATTATTATGAGATTTTTAACTTAAAATTAATACTTCTATTATTAAAAAAGACAACAAGTACACAGTTCGAGATATTGGTAAAGAGACATGGGCAGAGGTGAACCGGTGTTTGGTTCCGAAAGAGGCAGAGTAGAGGAGCGTTGGGAGGAAATAAAAGAAATAAAAAAAGTAAAATAACCAAAAAAAAAAGATTATAACCGCAATTCAAACTGTTTTCAACTAAATTCAAACCATTTCCAATGTTGCCAATTTAATATAAAAACCACTGAATAAAGCAAAAATCTTTACAAAATACATTTAAAGTTCATCCGGCATTATCGTTTCAGTCATTTGCAACGTTATGGAGACGAAAGCAGCGTAAATAACGTAACTCGAAAGCAGAGACGAACGATAAAGATACAAGATCCCAAAGTGAGACGAAAACGTCAGCAGACGAATCGTTAGTTTTAATCTTAGTCGCGTTGGTGAAACCGGGCCTTAGTTTTAGTCTTAGTCGTGTTGGTGAAACTATCGTCAAAAATCACTATTTGTTGTCTAAATTATAAAAGACGCCCTTATAGTTAGCCTATTTTTTTACTTACACGAGGTGCCCCTGGTAATGGGAATGTTAGATTTTGGGTTATGCTCCATAACGTGACAACTTGAAGTCCTTTTCAAAGAATAAAAATTGGTATTCTTAAGTAGGGAATGCCTGTCGATGATATATGTATGCACATAACTTATCATCCATGCTTGATTAGTATCAAAAAAATGACGTCAAAATCGGAAAAAGGGTTAAACTGGGCAAAAAAAAAACTTCTCGATTAAAAAATATGTCATAGCCTTTTCACATGAACCAATCTTATAAATAAAAATGTGTGTCTCTGTGTCCTTTATTCGAAAGTACTCAACCGATTTTTAAAAATGTCTTCAAAAAATTATTTGTTGCCTTAACGCTAAAGTACACACCGAATTTTATCCGTATAGGTGTACTAGCTGAGCCCGGCAAACGTTGTTTTGCCTTTGTTTTTTTGTTATTGTATACCTAGGATCATTATGAACCTAAGATCATTGTGAGCGTCTGTTAAAAAGAAAACTATGAAAAAAACCCAACTAATTTTCTCAATTCATTGTATTTCTTTAAAAAAAATATATATATATACATATATGGCGCTATATACAACAGTTATACCATCAACCTCCTAGGAGATTTGCCGCTTTTGAAATTTTTACGGTTTTTCGCCGACTCCGAACGGCATCTACAAAGCAGATGTATTTTTGCTGAGAAGCCTTTCATGGCAGAAATACACTCGGAGAGTTTGCCAAACCACTGCCGAGGGGCGACCCCGTTTTGAAAAAACTTTTTCAAACCACTTTTTGATGTAACCTGTACCGGGGCTCAAACCCGGACCTTCTTCGTGGTAGGCCGACAACACTACCTCCACACCACGGTGGCCGCATCTTTAAAAAATAACGGTTATATTAAATGATTTAAGTAGCCAATAATACATCCACAGCACATAAACTAATTTTTTCTATAACAAATTATTCAATAGCCAATATGGTAATATCACAGCACAAAAACTTTTTTTAAATCAAAAATTATTCAAAAGCGAAAATATGCTCATTTGATTTAATTGTTTTTTCCCCAATCAAATTTGAAATATAAATTCGTCAAATGTTAAAATATTTTGATTGAGAGGAAGAGGGATAGTGAAAGCTGGAGCAAGAGTTAGCCCTAACGTATCTGCTAAAATTTCACCATCGGCGGTCCGCAATCAAACACAAAACAACACCAACACGCAAAGACTGCAAACAAAAAGACCTGCTGGCAACAACAACACTAACAAAAATCGTAACCACAATATGGTCTCTCAGGCAAGTGCGAAATTGGGCCAATGCCCTCAGCTAGAGCAAATTGTTAATGTAAACGGCGATAAAGAAATAACATTGAAGTTGCTTTATGACGAAATCTTGTGTTTAAAGAAAATCAATGCTGAGTTCTTTAACACAGTGACCGAGCTCAAAGAAGAAAACTACAAACTAAGCAAACGAGTGAATAAGCTCGAAAGTATTCTCAACTGGAGAGAACAACAATTGTTGAGCAGTGCCGTTGACATTGTTGGAGTACCGCAGCTTAGCAGCGAAAGTGCACAAAACAAATTTTAGAAACCGGTTTTGGCATCTCCGTCTCTTCGAGTGACATTAGCAAGTGCTTTGTAAAAAAACTCAAGCGGCAAAATGATGACTCCGCTCCTACGAAAAATGTTCTCCGCATACATTTTGCAACCACTGAGCTTAAGAAGAAAATTATGTCGCTTAAAAAAAAAGTAAAAGCAAAATTGACGACTGAGCTTCTAGGTGATGCAAGCAAAACCAAAATATTTATAAATGAGAGCCTAACCTCGTACAACAGAGCTTTATTCACAGTGGCGAAGAAAATTAAAACAGCTAAACTCTATAAGTATCTATGGGTCAATAATGGTAGACTTTTAATGAAAAAGGCTGATGATGGCAAGGTTGTTACACTGAGAACTTTTGACGATGTGTCAAAAGTTACTTAGATAAACAATTTTTTCTTTTTAATTATTAAAATTTCATATGGTTTTGAGTAATTTTTCATTTAATAACAACCTTGACATAATCAGTCCTATTAATGATGTAAATTTATTGTGTAATCTTAACGACTCGTTTGTTGTTGTTCACCAGAACATACGGAGTCTTCGGCAAAATTTTAATTTATTGTTGTGCAACCTCGAGGTTTTTAAAAATTATCCGAATTTGATTTTCGTCTCAGAAATTTGGATTTATTCGCATGAAGTCGCAGATTTTGCTATACCGGGCTACAATTTTTATTCTAGTACAAATGATACGTATTCTGCGGGTGGTGTTGGCGTTTTTGTTAGTAGTATGTATGAATGTGATTTTGTTGAATTCAATCTCACAAGCGCTGACATTCTAAAGGTATCGTTAAGTATATCTGGCAAGAGTTTTACTTTCATATGTGTGTATAGATTGCATGCGGTTCCTTTTCAGACATTTATGGAAGAGTTCTCAGGTCTTCTTTGTAGTGAAAATTCGGGCAACACTTTCCTCTTAGGCGATTTCAATGTAGATATTCTACAACTTAGTGATACTGTAGATAGCTACCTTACCCTAATGGCTAACCATGGTCTAACCTCCTATTTATATGAACCTACCCGTAGTAGTTCAGGGAGCTGCCTTGATCATATATTCTGTCGCAGTAGGAGCATCAATCTCGCTAATTTTGCCTGCTTAAATTTTGACCTCGGAATAACAGATCATAATATGACGGGTATCACGGTAGACACGGCCTGCGGTAAAACTGCAAGTAAATTTAAAGTTAATTCCGAGTTAACCAAAATCAATTTTGACTATTTAAACGAGCGTTTGCGGTTTGAGACATGGGACGAAGTATTATCTGAAGAAAACGTATCCAAAGCATTAGGTATATTTCTTAATATTTTTAAAAACCACATAAGGTCTGCTAGCTTTTCTTTTACTCCACGTGGATCGGAAAGGAAGTTAAAGCCTTGGGTTAGCCGGAGATTGTTAAAAAAAATTCGTTTAAAAAATAAACTTGGCAAAAAGCTCAGGAAACACCCGTCAAATACCGATCTCCGTAATCGGTATGTGAATTTATGCAAGCAATTGAAAAGAGAAGTTCATGTTGAACGTGATAATTTCTATTGCAATGAATTTAGGTCTTCCTATGGCAACCCTAAGAAAGAATGGTACATTATTAACGGTCTTCTGAACCGCAGCTGTAAAACAGATGGAAAACCTATTGTTTTAAGCGATGGTGGCGAAAGTTTCTCTGACCCCACGATAGTAGCGAACCGCTTTAATAGCCACTTTCTAACAGTCGGGCAAACTAATGTGGTATCATCTCCAAGTTTAACTTCTGAGCGCCTAAACTCAGGAAATAGTTTTTTCTTTTCCCCTTTTAGCGGTTACGAAATTTTAAAAGCAATTAAATCTCTAAATGACTCCAAATCGTGTGGGTATGATGGGATCTCGAATCAAGTCCTAAAATGTGTAGCGTTAAATTTAGTTGACATCTTAACTCATCTGTTCAACACAAGTGTCTTGTCAGGATCTTTTCCTGCAGATTTAAAATGTGCCATTGTCATACCTTTATTTAAAAAGGGCGATAGGAAAGATGTGAATAACTACAGACCAATTTCTTTACTTTCGTCTGTTTCTAAAGTATTTGAGAGACTCATAAAGAGCAGAATTTTACCTTTTCTTGAAAATAATAACTTTTTCAGTTCGATGCAATTTGGCTTTAGGTGTGGAAGGTCAACGGAAGATGCCCTGTTAAACTTTTGTTCATTTATATACAAGGAACTAGACAATAGAAAGAACTGTGCTGGTCTGTTCGTTGATATAACGAAAGCTTTTGATATGGTAGACCACCAGATTCTATTGGACAAATTGTATCGTGCGGGCTTTTGTGGTTTTATCTACGACTGGTTTAAATGCTATTTATCTAGAAGAGTGCAGATTGTAAAAATTGGAAATAGTTTAAGTAGTCCAGCTATAATTAACTTAGGAGTCCCCCAAGGTTCTGTTCTTGGACCGTTATTATTTTTGGTATATTTAAATTCCATATTCTCCTTACCTTTCTTTGGAAAAGTTACCGCATTCGCTGACGACCTTGCCATTGCCTATGGTTCATCGAACTATTTGGATTTGGTTTCAGGAATCAATAACGACGTACATTTATTAAGAGTTTGGTTTGCTACCCATAAGCTTGTTGTCAGCAGGAAAACGAAAATGATGTATTTCAATCTACATTTAAAAACATCTCCCGACATAGCGATTTTATTCCATTCCGCCGACTGCAAGCGTTTCACCCTAAATAGTTTCCCGCACTCTGGTGTATCTTTTAACTCTGACACATATTGCTGTGACAAGTGTTTCTCAATTGAAAGAGTAAAGGATTTTCAATATCTTGGAGTCTCTGTTGATCAAAATTTAAATTGGCTTACGCACATTTCACGTCTGAAATCCTACATGCGGTCTACTGTTCGTTATTTCTATAGTCTAAGAAAGATTTGCTCCAATTCCACACTTAAGACTTTATACTATGCCTTGGTCCACTCAAAGCTCCAATATGGCATAAGCTGCTAGGGTGGTGCGTCTTTCAATAAAGTTCAGTATCTTTTAACCATACAAAAATGTATCATACGGAAAATATGCAACGTTAGTCGATTACACCACACCATGGACTTGTTTGTGAACCTGGGAATTCTTCCTGTTAAGCATTTGTACTACTACAAATGCCTAAAGATTTTTTTCATTCGCTGTGGGTATATGCAAAGTCTAGTCTCTGATAACTATAATTTAAGAGGAAACCTGCAAGGACTGGTTGCTGTACCCACTTCTCGTACTACGCGCTTTAATCATTTTTATACAATTGTCTCTTGTAAACTTTTCAACGCCTTATCTGCGCCTATACGTGCTATTGCATAAATTCTTATCGAAAGTTAAGTTATTTCTTTTAGAGATATCACACGATGATATTAAAATTTTGCTGAACCCAATCACTTAGAAAGTGTTCATTTAATTAATTCTTCTTAAGCCTAAATATGTAGATATAGCAATTTCCTAGCATTTTCATAACTTTTTATAATATTCCTGCTCCCCACACACTATTGTACTATCTATACATAAATTTTTATTTTGTGTTGGCATTCAATACTTAAATGTAAAAACGTATTTACTATTTTAAAGAATGCTGTACTTTTTCTTACATTGTAATGTTTTGTTTTAAGCTTCTACCCTTATGTACTTTTGCAACAATGCAATTTGTAAGAAAAAAGAAATAAATAAATAAATTTCTTACCTCGCGGTAATACTAACCAAGGTTTATGATACAAAAGCTACAATAAATAAAAAGTTCTTAATTTTCTTGTCAAAATGATATATTATACTTTTATACGCTACGACATCCGTCAGCGTACCAAACCACTCCCTGTTGCAACCTTAGTCAACACCTTTCTTTTGGTATCCATATTGTCCAAAATCTTTCTAAGGTCACACATTTTGGTCGATATCTAGGAAATGCGGTCCCATATTGGACTTTGAACCACTTCCTATTAAAACCCTCATCAACAGCTTTAATTTGGTACGCATATTGTGTAAACACTCTTTAGGGTCACGCCTGGTCCACATTTTGGTCGATATCTCGGAAACGGGGTGCTGTGAAACTTTGAACCACTTCCTGTTAAAATCCTCATCAAAACCTTTCATTTGCTACGCATATTGTGTAAACACTTTTTAGAGTCACACCTGGTCCACATTTTGGTCGATATCTAGGAAACGGGGTCCCATATGGGACTTTGAACCACTCCCTGTTGAAACCTTAGCAACAACTTTCATTTGGTATCCATATTATCCAAACTCTTTCTAGGGTCTCACCTGGTCCACATTTTGGTCGACATCTAGGAAACGGGGTCCAATATTGGACTTTGAACCACTCCCTGTTGAAACCTTAGCAACACCTTTCATTTGGTATCCATATTATCCAAACTCTTTCTAGGGTCCCACCTGGTCCACATTTTGGTCGACATCTAGGAAACGGGGTCCCATATTGGACTTTGAACCACTTCCTATTAAAACCCCCATCAACAGCTTTAATTTGGTACCCATATTGTGTAAAGACTTTTTAGGGTCACACCTGGTCCACATTTTGGTCGATATCTCGGAAACGGGGTCCCATATGGGACTTTAAACCACTTCCTGTTAAAACCCTTATCAACACCTTTCATTTGGTACCCATATTGAGCAAACACTTTTTAGAGTCACACCTGGTCTACATTTTGGTGAATATCTCGGAAACAGGGTCCAATATGGGACTTTGAACCACTTCCTGCTAAAACCCTCATCAACACCTTTTATTCGGTACCCATATTGTGTAAACACCTTCTAGGGTCACCCCTGTTCCATATTTTGGTCGATATCTCGGAAAACGGGTCGCATAGGGTCTTGAAACTTCATATAAACCATAAATGGACCACTGCCCACGTAGTGTATAAGTTTGGTTGAAATCGCACTACGCGTTTATGAGTAGTTCGGCGACGTACAAATACGGGGACTTATTTTTATACCTAGTAGTGCTTCGCACATAAGTTATATTAACTTCATTCGCATAAACGAATCGAGATAGATATTGACATCTAATATATAAATAAAAATAAGTCCCCGTATTTGTACGTCGCCGAACTACTCATAAACGCGTAGTGCGATTTCAACCAAACTTATACACTACGTGGGCAGTGGTCCATTTATGGTTTATATGAAGTTTCAAGACCCTATGCGACCCGTTTTCCGAGATATCGACCAAAATATGGAACAGGGGTGACCCTAGAAGGTGTTTACACAATATGGGTACCGAATAAAAGGTGTTGATGAGGGTTTTAACAGGAAGTGGTTCAAAGTCCCATATGGGACCCTGTTTCCGAGATATCGACCAAAATGTGGACGAGGCGTGACTCTAAAGTGTTTACACAATATGGCTACCAAATGAAAGGTATTGATGAGGGTTTTAACAGGAAGTGATTCAAAGTCCCATATGGGACCCCGTTTCCGAGATATCGACCAAAATGTGGACCAGGCGTGACTCTAAAAAGTGTTTGCTCAATATGGGTACCAAATGAAAGGTGTTAATGAGGGTTTTAACAGGAAGTGGTCCAAAGTCCCATATGGGACCCCGTTTCCGAGATATCGACCAAAATGTGGACCAGGTGTGACTCTAAAAAGTGATTGCGCAATATGGTATCTACCAAATGAAAGGTGTTGATGAGGGTTTTAATAGTAAGTGGTTCAAAGTCCAATATGGGACCCCGTTTCCTAGATATTCACCAAAATGAGGACTAGGTGTGACTCTAAAAAGTGTTTGCACAATATGGTACCAAATGAAAGGTGTTGATGAGGTTTTTAATAGGAAGTGATTCAAAGTCCAATATGGGACCTCTTTTCCTAGATATCGACCAAAATGTGTGACCCTAGAAAGGGTTTCGACAATATGGATACCAAAAGAAAGGTGTTGACTAAGGTTTCAACAGGGAGTGGTTTGGTACGCTGACGGATGTCGTAGCGTATAAAAGTATAATATATCCTTTTGATAATATATCATTTTGACAAGAAAATTAAGAACTTTTTATTTATTGTAGCTTTTGTATCATAAACCTTGGTTAGTATTACCGCGAGGTAAGAAAGCTTTCACTACCCCTCTTCCTCTCAATCAAAATATTTTAACATTTGACAAATTTTTATTTCAAATTTGATTGGGGAAAAAAAATAGTTTATGTGCTGTGGATGTATTACACTGGTTTACAGCCAAAATGCACCAGAGACGCCATAGTGAAATTCCTATGTAAAATCACCTCCTACTTCCGAAAATCAAGGTTATTTTTACTTGAATGGTACCGTTTTTGAGATATTTACGATTTACCGTTATTTCAAAAAACAAAAAAGATGGCTCCACTTAATCGTGTATATCTCAAGAACAAACTGAGTTCTTCCAAAACGGTTTAAAAAATTTGAAAGCTTATAAAATTTACTATAATCAGTACATACAACACTTTTTGCTAGGTCCTGCAGATTCAAACATATTGAACAATCATTACGGATTTTTAAAAATTTTTTTGTAAATATAAAAAAAAAAGTTGTACTTTGCGAGGAAGCATCTCGAAAACTTTTTGTTTTTTTGCAGATATTTTTTCCCTCCTCTAAGCTCTGTTTTATTAAAAAAAAAATAAGCTATCAGTGAACAAAATCGATGAACTAATACAAAAGTTATAAGCATTCAAGTAAATATATCCATTTAATGCTTAAGTACCCTACTGGTACATATGTGTTAGTATTCGTATATCAGTTAGTTAGCAGGTAGATTTTCGAAAAGTTATTAGATACAAAAAGCTGTTAGTGTCGTTTTCCCAAACCTAGGTACATTTTAAACAAGAGCATATTTTTGAGGCAGGTAGTGTTTTCTTTGTAGAACTAGGGAACCTTTTTGTTTAGGTAGGCTTGAATTTTTACTGGATCTAAGTATAAATAAGAGTACATGCGCCTTGTTCCTTCATAATATCTGCAAGGCTCGCCGGATACTGTTCAGTTTATAATTGCAGTTTATAACCCGTCATTTACTTAAAAATAAAAAATGAATAAAAGGGCGCGAGAGTTTGAGTGTACAAATGATCCAGATATGTTCTGTTTCATCTGCGGTCAATTTATTGTTAAAAGTATGAGAGGTGTGTTTTCAAATCCTTTGAAAGTTACATACTATAAGTGTTTTGGAATTGAGCCTAAAAATCATGGACACCGAACACTGTGTGCACCACATGCCGAGTCGAATTGATTTCTTCGGAAACCTGAACAGAAAGGTACGTTGTAAAAATTAGGAATTTGTTCCCTTTTAATGCATAGCTGACTAATTTCTGAAACTATCTATTTAGGCGACGTGTGAAATTTATTACACCAATGAAGTGGAGGGAACCAACTTGTCATTCAACGGACTGCTATATTTGTACTACAAAAGTACTTGGGGTTGGAAAGTCCAGAAAAGTAACCTATGCGAGCGTATCTACAGTGTCATTACCAGAACTAATTTCAACAGAAGCGACATTGCCAGAATCAAATTTAACTTTAGTTCCGGCTCCAGTTTCATTGTCAACAGTAGTATCTGAATACGCGGCATCATGTTGTGCTGAATTTCAAACGGAAAACGAAAGAAATTCTTTGTCACCAGCACAACTCAATTATTGGATAAGGGATTTGGAATTGTCAAAGGAAAAGGCCGAACAACACGCCTCTCGAATGCAACAATTTAAAATTGTTTCATCCGATGTTAAGGTAACATATTATAGAACTCGTCACGAAGAATTTTCCAAGTACTATACGAAGGAGGACAGTGTTTGTTACTGCAAAGACATTGCTGGTCTATTCAAACAATTTGGTGAACCATATGATTCAAAAGAGTGGCGATTGTTCATAGACGGCAATAAATTAAGTTTAAAGGCCATATTATTGCATATTGGCAACCAAAAGCCATCTATCCCGATCGCGCATGCAGTAAATACGAAGGAAACATATGAGATAATGCAAAAACCATTTCAAAGAACTATTGTCACCAGTGGAGGCAGCAGCGTGGGATTCTTTTGAAAAGGTCGTTACTTATTTTTTAGGCAAACACAAAAGTCCTAACTACGAGATGATAGTGAACGACTTAATCAAAAACTATGCGGAAATGGGTAAATAAAAAAACATATTATAATAAATTATATATTACATAAATTTACATGAGAATATATAGCCATAAATCTGGATTCATCGTCCAGTTCCGAACAAACAAGAACGGGAAAAATATAAACAAAAAATTTGTTCTGAATAGAAAGATAAATCCAGCCTAAGAAAATTATATACTAATGTGTCACTTATGTATTTATCTAATTAACTTTTTTATTTTCTTTCAGGAGTAAATATGTCTTTAAAAATTCATTTCTTACACTCCCTCTTAAATTTTTTCGCGCAAAATCTTGGCGACGAAAGTGACGAGTAAATGATGAGCAAATGAAAGTGATTGAAAGTCGGTATCAAGGATTCTGGGATGTCACTATGATGGGCGACTACTGTTGGCTTCTCATAAGAGAAACCGATCCTAATCTAAATAAGCGTCAAAACAAGACACATAACTTTTTCAATTATAAAATAAGATCATAGAGTTAAGACAGAACCATATGTACATATGCTATTATTTGTAGGGTACTTAAGTATTAAATGGATATATTTACTTGAATGCTTATAACTTTTGTATTAGTTCATCGATAGCTTATTTTTTTTGTAATGAAACAGAGCTTAGAGGGGTGAAAAAATATCTGCAAAAAAACAAAACGTTTTCGAGATGCTTCCTCGCAAAGTACAATTTTTTTATAATTTTACAAGAAAAATTTAAAAAATCCGTAATGATTGTTCAATATGTTTGAATCTGCAGGACCTAGCAAAAAGTGTTGTATGCACTGATTATAGTAAATTTTATAAGCTTTCAAATTTTTCAAACCGTTTTGGAAGAGCTCAGTTTGTTCTTGAGATATACACGATTAAGTGGAGCCATCTTTTTTGTTTTTTTAAATAACGGTAAGTCGTAAATATCTCAAAAACGGTACCATTCAAGTAAAAATAACCTTGATTTTCGGAATTAGGAAGTGATTTTACATAGGAATTTCACTATGGCGTCTCTGGTGCAGAAAAAAGTTGGAATTTGTGATCCAGTGTTATTGGCTAATTAAATCATTTTATATAACCGTTATTTTTTAAAGAAATACAATGAATTGAGAAAATTAGTGGTGTTTATTTTCATAGTTTTCTTTTTAACAGAGGCTCACAATGATCTTAGGTTCATAATGATCCTATTTATACAATAACAAAAAAACAAAGGCAAAACAACGTTTGCCGGGATCAGCTAGTATATATATAAAAATGCTCAGGAGGAAAAGAGAAATTGATTGAGCCATGTCCGTCCGGCCGTCCGTCCGTCTGTGAACACGATAACTTGAGTAAATCTTGAGATATCTCAATAAAATTTGGTATGGAGGTTCCTTTTCACTCATCTCGGAGCGCTATTTAAAAGAGGCAAAATCGGTTAAAAGCCACGCCCACTTTCTATACATATAATATTTTCGAAAATACAAAAAGAGTGATCATTCAGTATATAATACACCTAAAAGGGTAATATTTGGTATGCACTTTAGCGTTAAGGCAACAAATACATTCTTGAAGAAATTTTTAAAAAGGGGCGTGGTACCGCCCACTTTTGATTAAGTCAAATTTGGAAATATTATTAATCATAAATCAAAAACCGCTGAAGATAGCAAAATGAAATTCAGCACAAATATTTATATTAAGACCGGCAATACTCCGGAAAAAAATTAGCGAAATCGGTAAGGTCCAAGATTTTGAAAAGGATCATAGATATATTGAATATGCAATAACTTTTCTTAAACTAGCTGTATATCATTTCTATTTTACCGCTAAAGTGTTCGTGGGCAAAGAAAGTCGAATGCACAAAATTTTTGGAAAATGGGCGTGGCCCCGCCCCTTTATGGTGGATTATTCCACAAAACTTCCCATAATTTATTGAAACGATATTTGGAGAAATTGTTCAACATATAAAGCTTACTCTTTGCTGTAAAAATTAACAAAATTGGTTAACGGACACGCCCACTTTTCGAACACAGTTCTGAAAAATTTCTTTGTAAATTGCTATATTTCCATAATTGTATAAGGTATATAAATAAGATTTTACACACATAATAGGCTTTTTAGGAAAAACTAAGCTGTAAATAAATTTTCTGGATTTTGTTGAAGTAGGCGTGGCGCCGCCCACTTTTCAGCAAAAAAGGTCTGTGATTTTCAAAAGCGATTGCTTAAAATTTAAAGAAAGTTAGTAAGATTCTTCCCAATGGTATGTAGTATACTCCTGCCAAAAATTACGCAAATCGGATAGCAAACACGCAAAATATACGGAGAAATAGTTAACACCCTACTGCCTTTTTTTTTATTAATTTTTTTTTATTTTCATACCTTTCATGGACATGGGGAAAGCTATTTATATTTTCTTATCTAGTGATAATTTCATTTACCACTCACAACAGAATGGTTTTTAATCGAAAACAATCAGTTGCCTTTATAACAAATTTTCAGGTATGTATTAAAATAGACCTATAGGATACCAAAACAGATCACTACTAGGTATTTAATGCTCGGTTACACCCGAACTTAGACCTCCTTACTAGTTATATATATAGATTATGTCCTGAATAGTCACTCTTTTTGTATTTTTGAAAATATTATGTATATAGAAAGTGGGCGTGGCTTTTAACCGATTTTGCCTATTATCAATAGCGCTCCGAGATAAGTGAAAGGGAACCTGCATACCAAATTTCATTGAGATATCTCAAGATTTACTCAAGTTATCGTGTTCTCAGACGGACGGACATGGCTAATCTAGGTATAATAAACGAAAAAAAAATAAAAGAAAAGAAAACTGAATAAAAGACAAGAGAAGAAAAGAGAGGGGAAAAAAGAAAAGAAAAGCAAATAAAAGAAAAGAAAAGAAAAGAAAAGAAAAGAAAGGAAAGGAAAAGAAAAGAAAAGAAAAGAAAAGAAAAGAAAAGAAAAGAAAAGAAAAGAAAAGAAAAGAAAAGAAAAGAAAAGAAAAGAAAAGAAAAGAAAAGAAAAGAAAAGAAAAGAAAAGAAAAGGAAAGAAAAGAAAAGAAAAGAAAAGAAAAGAAAAGAAAAGAAAAGAAAAGAAAAGAAAAGAAAAGAAAAGAAAAGAAAAGAAAAGAAAAGAAAAGAAAAGAAAAGAAAAGTGTTTAGGCCATCGGCCTAAATATATCGGTCGCCCCTCGTAATAGTTACTAGTATCTGCCCGCGCGACTTTGTTGTTATCTTTTCGCCCGATAACAGCTCTTACCCCTTCGAATCCTACGAAAGTAGGCATTCGGCGGCGGTACAGAGCTAAGTTTTATCTGAAGGCGCTTTCACTTCGATTTTGAGCACGAATCAAATCAACAGCAGCCACTCCAGGTAAGATCAATTCCGAGTATCTAATTTCAATTTCCGTAAACTCACTTAATTATTCACGGTTATAAAATATTAATTGTCCACTTCCATAAAATAGTACTTGTACGCCTTAATTGTCCAATAATTAAGGTTGTACATCATACTCAATAAAGAGATTCATTTATTGTATTGTATTTATATTTGAAATACAGTGTTTTATTATTTATTCATTCGCTGCCCTTTCTTTCACTTTTTTCGTTACATATTATTACGTGCGAGCAACCCCGCCATTACCCGGGCTCGCCGTAATATTTGGTCCATCGCGCCTGGAAATCCAAAAAATCCAGCAAATAAAAATCAAGCACCTTAAAAACCAGGTTATAAAATCCAGCATCAAAGAAAGCGCACCGCAAAAGTTAAAATTCAATACAATAAATTAATGCAACTTCATAGCAACAAGCGAGCACCTAGCCATCAACAACAGCGAGTGACACCAACACATTCACACTGATAGTTACTTATATTATAATACATCCACATCATCACAACATCACATCATCACATCATACCATCAGTCCACATCAACACATCACATAACACCAATCACTACAGTCCATCTGCTCTCAACACAAATAAAGTCCATTCCACCAGTTTTCATCACTCAAGGTACTTGGTTGGTTTTAGTTCATGCACCATTTTTTTTTTTTTTACGTGCAAAACGTAGTGAACTTTGCGAGTGATCTCTTTTTAAAAACAAAGTAAGTGAATACACCGTGTTCTCGATAGCAAACTTTCGCCTATTGACTATCGGTTAAAACCCCCTCCAGTAGTAAGACTTATCCGACACAGCTCAAGGCAAGCAGTCAGTGATTTTTTTTTTGTTTTTTTTTTATATATACACGTATCACTGCACTGAATATCTCTCTGTTCGACCACATCCTGTGGAAATTTTCTCCATCACAAAGTTCACATCACATCATTCAGTCTATAACTCATCGCAACGTTGGGTGGCTTGTGGGCATAAATACTTAAAGCGTACACAGGCAACAAGTGTCGTTTAATTTCATATATCAATTGTATCGTTCAAAATTTTAATAAATAATTATCACTAGTCCACGATTATCTGGACAAATACAACTGCGTTAGTTTTTTCTTGGAAATTGTACTTTATTTTACCTGGTTTGGCTATACAGGGTTCACAATACCCAAAGCACATTAAATCTGTACCGAGATTTCTATCTGTGCCACATACACTTTGTTGATACATTAAGTCTTCAGAGACTTTTATTTGGTATCACCATACACTTTGGAAGCACATCAAATCTTCAGAGATTTTTACCAGCGCTATACACACGTTTATTAGTTCACTAAATCTTCAGAGGTTTACTCTTCAGAGATTTCTATCTGTTTCATATACACTGTTGTTGATACTTTGAATCTTCAGAGATTTTGTTCGGTTTCACACGCACTTTTAAAAGACACATTTTTTGTCTTTGGAAACATTTAATCTTCAGAGATTTCTATCTGTTTCATATACACTATTGTGGATACTCTAAATCTTCAGAGATTTAGATCGGTTTCACACACTTTTTAAAAAAAAAACATATTTTGTCTATCACATAATTTATACACCAAATCTCCAGAGATTCGAATCCATATCATCGTTTTATACAAATTTCGCTTATCCCAAAGCAAGATACCTTACTGAGTCATTACTGTCCGCTCTTGGTTTCACTGTAAATATACAAAATATTCAAACATATTAAGAAAATTTAGACCTATATTCGTCAATCCGACTGCATAGTGGAGTTCGAGCAAGAATTCAGCTCGCAGACCATAGAAGAAATGGACAAATACACCCTTGCAATACAGCAAGAGGAGCTGAAGGCATTATGGAAGAAAACGAAATCGTCTTACGACAGCCTTCTGGCCTCGGACAAGACCAGTAAGGAAGATTTGCAGTCCATAAAGCAAAAAAACAAAGCGTGTTTCGCATGCTATATGAAATGCATGGCATCTATGAATGCGCAGGTGGAAAAGCTATCAGCGCAGCCAATACCACCTCCAAAAGATACTGAAACATCCAGTCGTGAGTCTAATATTCGTCTTCCGCCCTGCGACACCGATGTGTTTAAGGGTGATTATTTATCATGGCCAACATTCAGAGACATGTTCACGGCCATATACATCCTAAACAAACGCCTTACCCCGGTTGAGAAATTGTATTACCTCAACCAAAAAACCCAAGGGGAGGCAAAGGAAATAGTACGTAGGTGTCCATTGACCAACGAAGGCTTTACTACAGCATGGAAGAATTTGAGCGACAGGTACGAAAACAAACGTATCCTGGTCAATACCCAGCTGAAATCCCTATTCAGCCTGACCGCGGTAGAAAAGGAATGCGATACAAAAATAAAACAATTACAAAGAGACATAAACAATTGCATTTCAGCACTTCAATGTCATCAAATTGACATATCCAACTGGGATGCAATAATTACATATTTATGCTCCACCAAACTTCCCGAGTGTACTCTGGCTCTCTGGGAACAGACCATTGAGAACAAAACAGAGATACCAAAATGGGAAGATATGGACAAGTTCCTCTCCAACCGCTTCCAAACGTTGGAAACTGTTTCTGACCTCAGGGGTAGCAAATCATTGACGGAACCCAGGAGTCAAAATAATACACGGCAAACGCCTGCGAAACTTGGAGTATACCAAGCCAGCACCCCAACAGCTTCGTGTAAAATGTGCAACAGTAGGGAGCACAAATTACAAAATTGCCAAAAATTCCGTGGGCTAACCATATCAGATAGAATAGCCTACATCAAGAGCAACAACTGTTGCTTGAACTGTCTGTCGGATGGACACACGGTGACACGATGCACGAGTTCCTTTAACTGCAGCTCGTGTCACGCAAGGCACAACACCTTACTCCATCTGGCAACAGCTCAGCCAAAAACAACGAACCAGAGGTGGCGGCAAAACATATCTGACGATAGGCCCACAACTTCACATCAGGCTAGGGCAAGGCTTGAATCTGCAAATAGAAACGAAGACGTTAATAATGTTTCTACATTACATGCGAATACAACTAAGGGGGTATTGTTAGGAACTGCACGTGTAAAAATCCACTTGAATTGCAACAAAATACTACAGGGAATACCCAAACATCATCGACTAAACGAGGACTTTTTGGAGTTCGAAGACTCCAGTACGGTCAAAACACTCGGAATCCGTTGGAACGCGCACTCTGACCAGTTTTATTTTACAGCTAAGCCCATCGAAAATAAGGATAGCATTACTAAACGGGCGATACTCTCAGCCATCGCTAAACTCTTCGATCCATTGGGATGGCTGGGCCCAGTCATCATAGTAGCCAAAATGATCATGCAAAACATTTGGCTAGAGGGGACTGACTGGGACGAGAGAGTATCTGATCAAACTTTAGATAGGTGGCAAAGCTTTATGCACGACTACAATAAAATCAATAACATTCGGATTCCACGATGGGTGTATTTCACGCCATCCAACGACGTGGAAATACATGGATTCTGCGATGCCTCCGAAAAAGCATATGCAGCCACAGTTTTTTTAAGGGTCCAAATGAAAGATCAGGTTTACGTTAATCTGCTAATGGCGAAAACGAGGGTAGCCCCAGTGAAGACCATTTCATTACCCCGATTGGAACTGTGTGGAGCGGTTTTGCTCGCCGAAACCTTAGAAACCGTCATCAAAACCTTAACATAGGCACATTCAACGTGCACCTATGGACGGATTCAACCATCGTCCTAGCATGGATCCGAAAACCACCGTGCTCTTGGTCCACGTTCGTGGCGCACAGAGTAACAAAAATCGTAGGAAAGGTAGGAAATAAAGCTTGGCGACACGTGGATTCCGCATCAAACCCAGCAGACCTGGCCAGCAGAGGACTATCAGCGAGGGATCTAGTCGACAACGTCTTGTGGTGGCAGGGACCTTCTTGGCTACAAGAAGACAAGACTAAATGGCCAGCCCAAGAAAAAGAGTATGGTACAAACATTGAGGAAAAGAGAGTACAAATTCACGCAACTTCGCAAACAAACAATAGAGAGGACATTCTCGATAGATTTTCCGATTTTTCAAGAGCTTTGAGGGTCATATCATATGTTATGAGATTCTCTCAAAGAACGAGTCCCAAAACGAAATCCACTTTTAAAGCGGAGTCATACCTCATTTCGCCCGACGAAATTAAGGCTACGACTCAACGTCTTATATCTATCTACCAACAGAAAAATTATTCTGAGGAATTAGGGAATTTAAAATCCGGAAAACCTATTGGGACCAAAAGCGAAGTCCTGCCTCTCAACCCCCTCATCGATAGCTATAACATCTTGCGGGTGGGCGGCCGTCTGTCTGCATCCCTTAATCTGCCTTATAACGAACGTCACCCAATTATCCTCCCTTACGCGTGCCATTTTACCCGTCTTCTGGTCTAGTTTGTCCACAAGATCTCCCTGCACGGAGAAAACCAGGTAATGCTGCGGCTTATCCGCACGCAATACTGGGTTCCAAAGGTTAAAAACATGATTAGATCTATTATCCACAACTGTAAGGTCTGTACCATCTTTCGACACCGAGTACAGACCCAATTAATGGGGGACCTTCCTTCCGCACGCACTACCTTTTCCCGAGCTTTTACCAACACCGGGGTAGATTTCGCCGGACCCTTTGATATCAAATCCTACAGCGGCAGAGGATGTCGCATGTCCAAGGGCTACGTTTGCCTCTTCGTATGCTTTACGACCAAAGCCATTCATTTGGAGGCCACTAGTGACCTTAGTACGGCCGTGTTCCTGGCAGCTTTCGATAGGTTTGTTGCCAGACGAGGATGTCCAAAAAACATCCACTCCGATAATGGAACGAACTTCGTCGGTGCATCTCGAGCTCTCCGATCAGAGTTCAAGTCTTTTCTAGCGGACGCCCGCAACCAGACCCTTTCGAAATATTGTCATCAAACCCTCACCTGGCATTTCATACCAGCAGGTGCTCCTCATATGGGTGGACTTTGGGAAGCGGGGGTCAAAAGTTTTAAAAACCACTTTAAGAAGATCGCTTCAGATCATAAATTCACCCTACAATAATTCAGCATCCTCCTCTGTCGAATCGAGTCTTGCCTCAACTCGCGACCCTTGACGCCATCTTCCAACGAACCGTCGAACTTGGAACCGCTTACCCCAGGACATTTCCTCGTTGGAGGGCATCTTTTAGCACCACCCGAGATCGACGTCAGCGAGAATCGTGCTTCACTTGTCAACAGATGGGAAAAACTCAAGGCATTACACCAAACGTTCTGCAAAAGATGGAAAACCGTATATCTCACCGAGCTGCAGAAACGCGTCAAATGGAAACATCCACAAGCCAATTTGAAACAAGGGGACCTAGTTGTCCTAAAGGAGGACAACTTACCTCCCAACGAATGGAGGTTAGGCCGGATCGCAGACCTACATTATGGACCGGATAAGCGAGTTCTAGTCGTCGAACTAGACACCGCCAGGGGCCGAACTACTAGGCCAATCGCAAAATTGGTTCTACTTCCACCCGTCAGTCAGGATGGAGGGAGGGAGTGATATTCCACTTCTAAGTCTCTCTAATTCCACTTCTAATTACTATTCGGATTAGCGAACTTGAAGGTGCACTCAACGCCTTCTTCCAGAGAAATGCATCCCTCTCCTAGCTACAACAAACCCACTTAGCACCGTATTGCTCACCAAACAAGTGAGCCTATCTCCCAAAAATTCAAACGCACTCGTTAAAATGTAACGAGGACACCGAACCCTACCGCGATCGGTAGTACCGATCAGCCACAAGAAAATAAACGCACTCGTTCAAACGGAACGAGGCCAACCGAAACCCTACCGCAGACGGACGAACCGATCTGCCACAGAAGTTGAGAATTTTGCGGCAACAACTCGCCGCATATCACCCAAGCATCGCATTCATACCCATTTGCACACACCCACAAGACAACAAGAGTACCCCCCAGAGTCATCTACATCAACAGTTTGAGGTACTGGAGACTTACAAAATTCAACAAAATGAAGAATTTTGGCTCTTAAATAACCGTGTTATTAACTTAAGAGTCTTACAAAATTCAACAAAGTGCTTCACTTGTCAACAGATGGGAAAAACTCAAGGCATTACACCAAACGTTCTGCAAAAGATGGAAAACCGTATATCTCACCGAGCTGCAGAAACGCGTCAAATGGAAACATCCACAAGCCAATTTGAAACAAGGGGACCTAGTTGTCCTAAAGGAGGACAACTTACCTCCCAACGAATGGAGGTTAGGCCGGATCGCAGACCTACATTATGGACCGGATAAGCGAGTTCTAGTCGTCGAACTAGACACCGCCAGGGGCCGAACTACTAGGCCAATCGCAAAATTGGTTCTACTTCCACCCGTCAGTCAGGATGGAGGGAGGGAGTGATATTCCACTTCTAAGTCTCTCTAATTCCACTTCTAATTACTATTCGGATTAGCGAACTTGAAGGTGCACTCAACGCCTTCTTCCAGAGAAATGCATCCCTCTCCTAGCTACAACAAACCCACTTAGCACCGTATTGCTCACCAAACAAGTGAGCCTATCTCCCAAAAATTCAAACGCACTCGTTAAAATGTAACGAGGACACCGAACCCTACCGCGATCGGTAGTACCGATCAGCCACAAGAAAATAAACGCACTCGTTCAAACGGAACGAGGCCAACCGAAACCCTACCGCAGACGGACGAACCGATCTGCCACAGAAGTTGAGAATTTTGCGGCAACAACTCGCCGCATATCACCCAAGCATCGCATTCATACCCATTTGCACACACCCACAAGACAACAAGAGTACCCCCCAGAGTCATCTACATCAACAGTTTGAGGTACTGGAGACTTACAAAATTCAACAAAATGAAGAATTTTGGCTCTTAAATAACCGTGTTATTAACTTAAGAGTCTTACAAAATTCAACAAAATGAAAAGTCTTGGCTCCTGAAATACGCCTTCGCGACTTCGAAATCGAAGATTTTTAAATAAACTTTGGACCACAATCTAGGAATCGAAGAGGAAAAAACCATGCCCTGATCCGTAAGTTTTAGCCATTTCATCAAAAGAAATGGACCCCGACGACTACATATATTCCACCCAATAATAATGGAACCATTTGCGTTTATTTCTGTCATATATACATGTATGTATATGGGTCTATTGAGACGTAATACATCTTGTAAATTAACAGAGTTGGGCTACTTTATGTAATATCTATGGTGCCAAATTCGGGACACGGGTGTCAGTTTTACAAGGCACACCCTCACACAACGGAAACAAAGACAGTGGAGTCTTTGCAGACAATATTGCCCAATAAACAAAGAAGTAAGCTAGTTTATTAAACGCTACTTTCCAAGCGTAAAAAGTAAATGTTTTCCAAATGAGGATGTGACAAAAAATTACACAAACGTTTAGATATGTTTCTCCTATGGTGTGGTAGCCTTGAAGAAATAACTTGAGGTGAACCCTCAGAGAGGTGAAAAATTTCTGTTTTCAAAAATAATGTTTTAAATCTTATATTGATATGTATTTTGTTATATGGACATGGTGGTCTGACGGCAGTGCAGCTGGCCTACCACACAGACTTACCTAGGTTCGAATCCCTCTACAGGCGACATAGGAAATTACTTGAAAAGGTTTTTAAAAAACGGGTGTCATGAAAGGCTTCTCAGAAGTAATGCACATACTGGCCTTACAGATGCAGACTATAAAAATTGCCAGCAGCACAACAAAAATTGGCCCTTTATCTCCTCTTAATAAGAATTATTATAAGCCACAATGTTTCAATACTTAAAAAAAAAAAAAAAAACTTAAGGAAATGGTCGGGATTCAAACCAGCAACCGCAATATCAAAACCCCACAACATATCATGATACAATTATAATTCAACAATGACAACATATTATAAACAATATAAAAAACCTACACACAACTCACCCGCAATCACGGTGCTCCACGACAAAATCTGAAGTAGCAAGCTGCCGTGCTTAGTGTCCGAGTTTCTAAACCATCAATTTTCACTGGTTGCAAATCTACCGCTGGTGATGTACTGCCTCTCACTGTCTCCACCGTAGACTGTATTTTTTAGCTTCTTCCACCTCACAACTGCTTGTATACTGTCCTCTGAACCTAGCTCATTGTTGTCACTGCTATTACCACCACTGTTCGTGGTACTACTATTAGCTGCACCAGTGCCAGTAGAAGCCATTATAGGAGTACGAAAACGCACTCCTACAAGTTGTGCAGTCCGTTGAACCAGCTACTGTTTGTTGTTGGTATGTATCCCCCACTCGGTAGATCCGTCGTATTTGGCCCTGTGAGCAGCACACGGCAATCGGTACTTTGGTAAAAACCAACAATTTTATCCCCCCGGCGCATCAATTAAATTTCTCACCCGCCCATGCGCCATGCCACAATAGGGCATTAATATTTTCATCACACATATGTATGTGTGGCATACACCGTTGGGGCATATAGAATGCTGCCCATTGATGGAGCATATGTTTGGCTGCTCATTGATGGGGCATATAGAAAGCTGCCCATTGATGGAGCATATGTTTGGCTGCTCATTGATGGGGCATAAAGAAAGCTGCCCATAAAACCTAAAAAGACAAAAAATTAGAATCAAATCTACAAATAATTTTCATATATGTATCCATCGCTGGGTGCCGGCCACCACAGCGAGTGATACACACACGTACATACATGGTTTCAACGCTGC
Source organism: Sphenella marginata (assembly GCA_951509765.1). Taxonomy (NCBI): domain Eukaryota; kingdom Metazoa; phylum Arthropoda; class Insecta; order Diptera; family Tephritidae; genus Sphenella; species Sphenella marginata. Next base: position 56,929,218 of record OX608079.1, on the reverse strand, counting down.
CGAAACGATACAGGATTTCGGCAGCGTAAACATATACTTACCTCGAAATCCGCCATGTATCCACTGCTTCGATCCCCCAATGATCCACCTGCCACCTGAAAATAAAAGAAACAAAAAAACTCATTATAATATTACAATAAAAATAAAATTCACAAATTTTACTACTTACTTCGTGTGTATTTTCCATCAATGACATTTCATTCAGGAATGTATGCAGTGCTGAATAAATTAGCGTAGCCACTTCGCGTAACGATCGGTACCCACACATGATCGTAACGGGTATGTACTCGTTACAAAAATCCACCACTTTTTGTGTCGTACCAGATTGAGCGGGTGAAATTTTTTCGCATGGTGTAAGGGGAAATCTGGGTTACTATGAATGTGTACCCTTATACGCATTTTTCACTCCTGAGAATGTTGATGGAAATGAATATCTTTGCTCTGAGCACGTCGGCTCGAACGTCGACGGACTGGATGATGGAGAGATCTCCGATGGCGCGTTGTCGATCGCCTTCACCGAAACATCCAAATCCTGGGCAGAACAGGTAGCCGAAGCAGAAGAAGAAGAGGAGGCGGCCAGGTCACCACCGATACGCTCTCCACAGCTCGGCGGCTCGGAAACACGTTCTTTCCGACCACTACTACGATACGAGCTGTGGAGAAGCCGCGATACCGTCCACGAAGGGAACAGAGGAGAGCGTGGCTCGGAAACACGTACTTTCCGACCACACCAAAGGCCCGGTAAGGTGAATCCTGGTGGCTCGGAAACGCGTCCTTTCCGACCATCTCGCCGTTCCACTGCAGTAAGACGGGGTGACGCGGAAACACGTCCTTTCCGCTCATCACGCCTTACAGCGGGTCGGACGGCACCTTACTCGGCCCACACACCCGCCAGCGACACCACCGTAGTCCGCCATCGGAATTTGCTTGCCACTTTCAGGTCGGGAAGAGCAGCCAATACGCCCACCGGAAGCATTATTTTGAGGTCATTTGTCGCCATTTCCCCCACTGCTTCCGACTGCGTCGAATCCGGCGGAAAACTGCATGTTGTACGTGCCCTGGTCGACTCGTGTTCACCCACATCGGTCATTGACAGCGAGCTCGCTTCCAAGCTTGGCTTAGAACGGTTTGGGGGGACTCGGCCGATCAGGTGCACACTCGTCTTGCGCGGAGAATATGGGGTGGCAAGAAGGGTCACAACACAAGCCACTGTCATGGCCAACTACCATCGACTGAACCCAGACTCAAATATAGACGCCACCGTGGCCGCGCCCTTTCAATTTATGAAGCTGGCGGACCCAGACTTCTTCAGGTCGTCACCAGTGCGCCTGACCTTGGGCGCCGACGTCTACGCTAGCCTTATGCTGCCGGGCACCCCACCATCCACCATCAACGGGCTACTGGCCCAGGCCACTATATTCGGCCTCACCATATCTGGGGCCTACCAACAATGAGGCCTCACTCAATCGACCCGTCCGTTTGTCGACAATTATTCTAATAAGGGTGCAATGAACTAGGCAAAACCACGTTAATGTACTAATTACTTTTTTTCGTCCACCACAGGTGTCCGCCGGAAGCTAGGAGCAGAGCAAGGGCTCAGGAAGAAGACACGTAGTCATAGTTTAAATTTTAATAATTAGTTTGGCATGGCTGCTGGTGATTCAGGTTTTATTTTTTTTATCTTTCTTTTAATGTTGCTTGTCGCAAGGGGGGCCGGCATGTTTAGGCCATCGGCCTAAATATATCGGTCGCCCCTCGTAATAGTTACTAGTATCTGCCCGCGCGACTTTTTTGTTATCTTTTCGCCCGATAACAGCTCTTACCCCTTCGAATCCTACGACAGTAGGCATTCGGCGGCGGTACAGAGCTAAGTTTTATCTGAAGGCGCTTTCACTTCGATTTTGAGCACGAATCAAATCAACAGCAGCCACTCCAGGTAAGATCAATTCCGAGTATCTAATTTCAATTTCCGTAAACTCACTTAATTATTCACGGTTATAAAATATTAATTGTCCACTTCCATAAAATAGTACTTGTACGCCTTAAATGTCCAATAATTAAGGTTGTGCATTATACTCAATAAAGAGATTCACTTATTGTGTTGTATTTAGAAGAAGAATCAAATCTACAAATAATTTTCATATATGTATCCATCGCTGGGCGCCGGCCACCACAGCGAGTGATACACACACGTACATACATGGTTTCAACGCTGCCGAAACGATACAGGATTTCGGCAGCGTAAACATATACTTACCTCGAAATCCGCCATGTATCCACTGCTTCGATCCCCCAATGATCCACCTGCCACCTGAAAATAAAAGAAACAAAAAAACTCATTATAATATTACAATAAAAATAAAATTCACAAATTTTACTACTTACTTCGTGTGTATTTTCCATCAATGACATTTCATTCAGGAATGTATGCAGAGCTGAATAAATTAGCGTAGCCACTTCGCGTAACGATCGGTACCCACACATGATCGTAACGGGTATGTACTCGTTACAAAAATCCACCACTTTTTGTGTCGTACCAGATTGAGCGGGTGAAATTTTTTCGCATGGTGTAAGGGGAAATCTGGGTTACTATGAATGTGTACCCTTATACGCATTTTTCACTCCTGAGAATGTTGATGGAAATGAATATCTTTGCTCTGAGCACGTCGGCTCGAACGTCGACGGACTGGATGATGGAGAGATCTCCGATGGCGCGTTGTCGATCGCCTTCACCGAAACATCCAAATCCTGGGCAGAACAGGTAGCCGAAGCAGAAGAAGAAGAGGAGGCGGCCAGGTCACCACCGATACGCTCTCCACAGCTCGGCGGCTCGGAAACACGTTCTTTCCGACCACTACTACGATACGAGCTGTGGAGAAGCCGCGATACCGTCCACGAAGGGAACAGAGGAGAGCGTGGCTCGGAAACACGTACTTTCCGACCACACCAAAGGCCCGGTAAGGTGAATCCTGGTGGCTCGGAAACGCGTCCTTTCCGACCATCTCGCCGTTCCACTGCAGTAAGACGGGGTGACGCGGAAACACGTCCTTTCCGCTCATCACGCCTTACAGCGGGTCGGACGGCACCTTACTCGGCCCACACAGCCGCCAGCGACACCACCGTAGTCCGCCATCGGAATTTGCTTGCCACTTTCAGGTCGGGAAGAGCAGCCAATACGCCCACCGGAAGCATTATTTTGAGGTCATTTGTCGCCATTTCCCCCACTGCTTCCGACTGCGTCGAATCCGGCGGAAAACTGCATGTTGTACGTGCCCTGGTCGACTCGTGTTCACCCACATCGGTCATTGACAGCGAGCTCGCTTCCAAGCTTGGCTTAGAACGGTTTGGGGGGACTCGGCCGATCAGGTGCACACTCGTCTTGCGCGGAGAATATGGGGTGGCAAGAAGGGTCACAACACAAGCCACTGTCATGGCCAACTACCATCGACTGAACCCAGCCTCAAATATAGACGCCACCGTGGCCGCGCCCTTTCAATTTATGAAGCTGGCGGACCCAGACTTCTTCAGGTCGTCACCAGTGCGCCTGACCTTGGGCGCCGACGTCTACGCTAGCCTTATGCTGCCGGGCACCCCACCATCCACCATCAACGGGCTACTGGCCCAGGCCACTATATTCGGCCTCACCATATCTGGGGCCTACCAACAATGAGGCCTCACTCAATCGACCCGTCCGTTTGTCGACAATTATTCTAATAAGGGTGCAATGAACTAGGCAAAACCACGTTAATGTACTAATTACTTTTTTTCGTCCACCACAGGTGTCCGCCGGAAGCTAGGAGCAGAGCAAGGGCTCAGGAAGAAGACACGTAGTCATAGTTTAAATTTTAATAATTAGTTTGGCATGGCTGCTGGTGATTCAGGTTTTATTTTTTTTATCTTTCTTTTAATGTTGCTTGTCGCAAGGGGGGCCGGCATGTTTAGGCCATCGGCCTAAATATATCGGTCGCCCCTCCTACGACAGTAGGCATTCGGCGGCGGTACAGAGCTAAGTTTTATCTGAAGGCGCTTTCACTTCGATTTTGAGCACGAATCAAATCAACAGCAGCCACTCCAGGTAAGATCAATTCCGAGTATCTAATTTCAATTTCCGTAAACTCACTTAATTATTCACGGTTATAAAATATTAATTGTCCACTTCCATAAAATAGTACTTGTACGCCTTAAATGTCCAATAATTAAGGTTGTGCATTATACTCAATAAAGAGATTCACTTATTGTGTTGTATTTATATTTGAAATACAGTGTTTTATTATTTATTCATCCGCTGCCAAAGAAAAGAAAAGAAAAGAAAAGAAAAGAAAAGAGAAGAAAAGAAAAGAAAAGAAAAGAAAGGAAAAGAAAAGAAAAGAAAAGAAAAGAAAAGAAAAGAAAAGAAAAGAAAAGAAAAGAAAAGAAAAGAAAAGAAAAGAAAAGAAAAGAAAAGAAAAGAAAAGAAAAGAAAAGAAAAGAAAAGAAAAGAAAAGATAATAAAAGAAAAGAAAAGAAAACAAAACAAAAGAAAACAACTGTGCAACTTCAAAGAAAGTTAACTTTTCGGTCTGAGAAAGAATAGCTATCCCTTCATGAATGTTTTGAAAATGTCGTTTCAAAGAAAAGTCTTTTGTACGTAAAAATTCAGTCGCATAGCACGCATTGCAACATATTAATTTTATTGCATGCGCAAAAATAAGTTAGTGCATTTTCATTTGTCATGACTGTTGCTTGTTGATTGTCATGCGACATAGTCTTGCTGCATTAATAGTTGAACCGCGACTGACAAGCGTAAGCTAAATTTCGTGCTCACACATCGTTAGCGTCGGTGTGAAAATACGAACTCAAAGTTCACAATTTGCAGCTCTTGGCCAGCTCTGCTTTAACCCATGATCCCAAGAATATACTGTGAAAATTACATAAAAATATAATTATTTATAAGATTGCAATAGTATAATATTTAGAACGTTATTTTGCGTAAAGAATTCTGAAAGTTGTGTGATCTTTTTTGGGTCGAAACCCCGCAAAACTTGATCAAAGGTGGTGTAGTTTTTCAGGCCTGTGCGAGCGTGTTCGAGAAGTCTGCACCCAAAAGTTTTGTGAGTGTAGCTCTCGGTCTCTCCACAGGCGCCTATATTTGTTTCTAGTATCTTGATTTTATGCAGGTATGCACCATCGTATGTGCATCCAACGAGTACTTTGTTGAGTATTTTTATTTGTTTTTCGCATGAGTTGGCAAAACCATGGTTTGTTTGGTCTAATTGGAAATAAGGTGCTCAGGAGAATTTGTCTGTCTCTTGTATAGTTAGTTCGTACCATGAGTCCACTATTTGGTTTTTGATGAGTCTGAGGGCTTCTCCTTTGGATAGTTTGACTAGAATTGTGTTATCACAGTTTAGAGCACTTTTGGCCCATTATGTCGGCTTTCTCATTTCCACTAATACCTTTGTGACTTGGAATCCAGATTACATCAACTTTGTTGAAGCCCGTGTCATGTATTAGTTTCTGAATTTTCAGAATGTAGAAGTTTTCGGTCCGTTTCATTTTGTCGTATTGTTTGTCCCTACTGCAGTGCCATGTATGTAGCTTCGATTTCACCAAAGCATGAGGAGGGCTTGATATTGAGCTTTATGGACGTTTCACTTTTGTCTGAGTGATTGTATATCCCACAGCCAGTAGCTTCATCCGTGAAATTGACTTTGTAGCTGAAGGTTGTGTATTGGCTTTGAGTACTGGCATATATTGATTTTATTATACCAAAAAATTGTTTAAATTCGTTGTACGTCTGGCTGTAACTTGATTTAACCTGAGTATGGTTTTCTAGAAGTTGCCTGAAGTCGGTATCTGGAGAGGCATTGTTTACGATTTCTTTGGATGTGAGCCATTTACCTCTTCTTCCAGGTGGAAGATCGTTTGCTAGTGCATATATGAGTAGCATCGGGGTTGCGGGGGTTAGGGCTTGTCCTATCCTAAGAAAGCTGTACAGGTAGGTCTGTATTTTTGTGTTGGTTGTCTTGGCGCAATGGGAGGTCAATTTTACCCTGTAAAAAACGTTGGAGTATGGGAGTACTCCAACATTTATCCTCATTCATACAAAAAGGTGATCCAATTTATAAGCCCATGTCCGGCGATTGGATCACCTAATCCATATCGGAGCACCCTGCTGAATAGTCTATGGAACACCTACGTGAGAGTACTTTGAAAATGCTGCCAAAAGATTACTCTATAGAGTACTATGCAGTAAAGCGAGAGAGGGAGTATGTGTTCTTTTTGAGGACCACCTACTCCCTCTCTCGCTTTACTGTTGAATACTCCATAGAGTAATCCGATAGGAGTATTTTGGGAGTACTCTCATGTAGGTGATCTATAGAGTATTCAAAAGCAAAGAAATGGAGTACTCCGAGTCGGATTAGGTGATCCAATTACCGGCCATCGCCATATAAATTGGACCACCTTTTTTATATGAGCGAGGATAAGTGTTGGAGTACTCCGATACTCCTTAGGGAGTACTCTATGGACTATGGAACGGAGTATTTCGGTTTTTTGCAGGGTAATACGCACGATGGATTTGTAGTAGTAGAGAGCTACTTCGGGTCGTAATCCCGCCTTGACGGATGTGATTGATTTGAACAGTTTCGAGATTTTCCTGTAGGCCAGGAAGTTGCTGATCCAAATGACGTGGACACTGCCTTGCTCCAGTATGGTTTTAAGGCGCTTGATGTTAACACAGTTATATGCGTTGCTAATATCCGTTGTGCAGAGCAGATTTTTGGAGCCCTTACTTTTGAGTATCGCAGCTTCGTATAGTAGGTGCATACTGTTGCTGACTTCTTTTTTCTACAGGCAAATGTATGCTTGGGAAGTATTTGGTTATCTTCAAAGTGACTGGCGATTCTGTCTTTATGCACAGGTTTATTCATTTGATCAGGACAGATATGAGGGCTATGGGTCTAAAGTTGGTTAGGTCACTTAAATATTTTCTTTTCTTAATGATGCGCCATCTATCAGGGATGTGGTTTGTTTAATGCGGTTCTGATGTTGTTAAGGGTTGGGCTTTAAACATGGCATCCATTATGCCATCTACACCCCCCGCGGGTGATTTTTTGCAGTTTAGAATGGATTTTAGTTCTTCAAGAGCGGTTTCTAGTGGCTGGGGTTGACTCAATGTTAATTGGGAGGATTTTTGAAGAGGGTAAGATTTGATTCTTAAAGGCATTTATAGCGCCTCCGTTACAGGTATTAAATTGTGCTCAGAGCGGTCATTTGTGGTGGTGGTGAAAGTGTGTCCGCAACTACGTTTGCCTTTCCTAGTTTGAAATGCAACTCGTAGTTGTGCTCCTCCAGGATGGCCTTCCGTTGTCGTTGTTGTTGTAGCACTACGTTGCCCTGCCTAGGTAGTCAGTATCTACCTTCCCCAATATTGTCATCAGACTCTTCTAACGGAAGTCCTAGAAACCTAGCGGCTTCAACGGGGGAGGACCAGAGGGATATGGGTGTTAGAAGAGTAGGCTCGGTTGAGCAGACAAAAAGGTGATTTGTATTATGGGGGGACAAGCCGCATGCCGGACAAACATTAGGCAAGTCGGGGTTCAGTCTGGATAGGTAAGAGTTTAACTTATTACAATATCCAGACCGGAGTTGAGCCAGCATCACCCTAGTCTCCCTAGGCAGCTCGCGCTCCTCTTCGGCAACGGGTGGTGTTGCTGCCTGAAGAACGGCGTTCGCCAGGAGAGAGCCAACAAAGGAATTTACCGAATTCGTATGGATGAGGGTGACGGCCTGCCGGTGCACCTTAGGATCAAACGGCGTGGAAATCAGGTGCCGGATCTCATCGAATTGTTTACGTAGATGGCTCCTTATGCTCCTGGGGGCAGATTCTCATTGACCAGGCGCCCGTTCGGCTGCTGCGGTTTGCAACAGTTGAACAGGAATTGCCTGGTCAACATCTCGCTATGCTCTTTAACGGCGAGCATTTTCTCTTATGAAGGTGATGCTCAGGAGACATAAGAAGACACCCAGTGGCGGTACGAAGGGCGGTGTTTTGGCAGACCTGTAGTCTCGTCCAGTGTGTCAGCTAGCCCCGGCGACCATATTGGCGTCGCGTAGCTCAGTACCGGCTGGCCAATTGCTTTATTTGTAGCTAGTAACGTTTCTTTGTCTTTACCCCAAGTGCTGCCAGCTAGCGACTTGAGGATTTTGTTACGGCTTTGGACTTTATTGGCAATTGCGGTTACATGAGCGCCGTATTTGAACATGTTATCAAACGTTTGACACTATCAACGTAGACATCTAATTCCATGTTCACTTGCGTTGTCCACGTCGTGAATAAGGTAGCCGAGGACTTATTCGGTGACAATGCCAGGTTTCTCCCGGCGAAGAATTCGGACACGGCTGGGAGGTATGAGTTTATGCGAGAGCAGAGTTCTTCAACGGAGGGGCCTGTTGCCAAACTCGTACAATCGTCGGCGTAAGAAACGATCGAGACACCCTCTGGTGGGGGGAAGGGGAAGTTTCCATACATAATAGTTAAACAGAAACGGGGATAGGACACCGCCCTTTGGCACCCCTTGTTTAACTATTTTGGCTTTTGATCTGGCGCCTCTGAACTCAACCGACGATTAACGACCACTCAGGTAGTTGGCAGTCCAACGTTTAAGACAGGGGGACGAGTCTTCAAGGTCTTTCATTAGTTGCGCATGGTTGACCGTGTCAAAAGCTTTTTCCAGGTCAAGCGCAACTAGCACTGTCGTGTTGTTTGGTCATTCCCACGACAGCCGGTTCATTTCCACGACAGCCGGTTCTACGTACCGGAATGACTCGGGGTTTCCCCGACCAAGGGCTGTTATTTCACTACCCCCCTGCCTAATGAACCTTAGCCGATCCGTAGAGGTAGTTTCACAAATTATTCAAATCCCAGATAATTGCCAACATTTCTTTTGCGTTGGTAGCAGATTGTTCTTCTGTCTGGCTTAGTGTTCAAAATATGAAAGCGAAGGGTTTATAATTTTGCGAAAGCACGGCCCCAATGGCAAAATTAGACGCATCTGCGGTCAATTGAAACTTCTTAGAAAGGACCCTTTACACGATCACACTGTGTGACAAACATTTGCGGTGTGATGAGAAGTGTGAGCGTGTAAACATAAGAAATTCGTGTGTGTCACACATGTGTGATGGTTTTCTAAAATTTTAGAAAACATGATGTTGTGACACATGTGTGATAGTGTTAACGCTTGCATCATGCACGTAGTGTATTTTTTCAGTCGATAAGTAAAAATTGGAGAGTAATGGCATCGCAGGCAAACAAAGAAATTTGGAAGGAATTCTTCGAAGTATATCGAAGCTATCCAGAAATCTGGAAAATTAAAAGCGAAGAATACAAAAATAAAATAAAAAAGAATGCTGCCTATGAAACACTTCTAGAAAAATATAAGGAGATGCGCGACACCAATGCGCGTGCCATGTTGCTTCGTTCACAAATAACAGAGAAATCAAGTATGACAACATGTGTGACCGCTTAAACGAAAGCAATTTTTTTTTTTCATCACACCATGTTTCTCACACAGTGTGATCGTGTAAAGGTCCCTGAATAGTCGGGATGTATGAGCATTACCTCTTCTGCATTAATTTAATTTTTCAAATTCATCTACTGATATGGGTATTTTTTTCGAAACGTTTATAAACTTTTATTTCCTTTTGAGGATTCCTTTTATTTTTGCGGATTTTTTTAAAACTCAACTTGCCGTGTCAAGCGCCCAAACGGAAGTACTCAAAAACTGTCAGATGACAGTTCGTCACCCCAAACTGTCATCCGAAACCCAAAGTTGGCTGCGATTGTATGACAGAGTTGCACCTGGCAATTTACCATGGAACAACCAAGTGATGCGTGTGATCTATTACTAATAATTTTGTACAACTAGGTTATCTTAACCCTAGAACACACACCCGGGTACAAATGTATCCACTTTCAACTTTGAAGTGTTGTAACTGAACCGCTATACCTCTATACCGCTTACTTCGGATCTAGGAAGATTATTTAGTTTTGAGTTCAAATTCTAAATTTGAACCACATCGGACTATTGGTTCAGGAGCTACAGCCTTCAAAACACCTTATATACGTAAACACACACCCGGGATACGTTTGTACCCCAATAGTAAAAATCCTCATAATGATCAAAAAAAAAATATTTTTTATAATTTTTTTATTTGAAAAACTAAAAATATTCATTTCACACATTATATTATTGACTTTTATTATACAAATTATAAAAATGCATCTTATATGTAAGGAAAATCATGGCAAATAGAGCAATTTGTTGGTGTGACCGAATGTTCAAGACACATTGGCTTCTAACATTTGGTGCACAGCTTTCTGGTTTTTCTCTGCGTTTTCCCTCTTGTGCGTAACATAAATAGCAAGGCCCAGACACAGCTTTTGGCGTGCGCGCTGCGGCAGATGTTGATGCTCCTGTTGACACCATTGATTCCACCAATCGGTTGAAATATGCTTCAATAGCATTTTTATATTTCGCGTCACTTGACGATTTATGGCTCTGGCTTCAGTAATGGGCATACACAATGCTTCAGCCAAGTTTCGCAGGATCTGCTTATGCTTGTTGTTTTTTCTCCAAGGCAACATAGGGTTCGTCAAATCGTAGACAATGTGGGCTGCAAGAGCTGTAATATCTCACATGTTGAAGAACATCGCTAGTGGCCATCGATTTGTTTGTCTTTGTGTTGGAAATTCAGCAAACATTTGGTCCATTCGATCAACACCACCTTTTTTACGATTATAATATTCAATTACTTCAGGTTTCCCACTGTCAGCTATTTCAGCATCATTATGCATGGTCGAAAGCAAAATTACTGCATTATTTTTTTTTGGGAACATTAGAGCATATTGTCACATTATTTTTGAAGCCCAATGTCGTTGAACCAATTGTCCTGTTTTTATTCTGCTTCATTTCTTGAGGAATATATGATTTGTTTTTGCGCAAAGTTCCAACGATCGTGAGTTTCCAGGTGAGAAGCAGTTCTGCAACTGGCAAGGTAACAAATTGTCCATTGTAATGTTTCGGCCACTTCCTTGGTATTTGGCAGACAAATCCTTCACCACTCGTTCGCCTTGGTTCGTTTCCTTACCAGTTTCTGCTTGGCCAGTATATATTTGTCCATGCAATGGATATGCATTTGTGGCATCGCAAATCCACCAAACCTTGATACCATATTTAGCAGGTTTTGACGGTATGTACTGCGTAAACACTGTGCGCCCACGGCAAGGAAATAATTGTTCATCAATCGTCAAGCATGAGCTGGGCTTGTAATGTGCAGCAAGATTAGGTGACAGGTAATAGTGTCACTGGTAATAGTGTCAATTGACACTATTGCGCATTCGAAATGGAATTAGTGTCAACAAGAAAATGGAAAATAAGTCATTGACACTATTTCCAAACTGAAATGGAAATAGTGTCAAAAGTGCTAAAAACGGGTCTACCACATTATCCCCAAAATCAAAATCCCCAAAGGAAAAATCCCTAAAATCAGAATCCCCAAAACTAAATCCCCATTTTATGTGTGAAATAAATTCAAATTATGTATTGGATAGGTAATTATGCTACCTTTCATTTGAGGTACCACTGTTGTGGGCGCAAAACAGCGTATGTGCAAAATTTTTAATTTAATTTAAAAAACAACGCTGGGCTACATTATTCCAAGTCCTTCTGCGTAGTACACCATTCTGCGTAGGCGGCCTTCGGCCGCGCTTATTATAAATAACACCTTTCTGAATTGGCAATAAAGATAAAATAAAGGGAATAAAAATACAGTGTATATGCATATACATATGTAAATAGCTAATAACATAAGATAAAAATTTGAAATAAAAAATCGCGCGATATAATAATCATTAGTTTCAGGTGATAATAAAAATTAAAAAAATACCATGGATCCCGCCCATAGAGTGGGAACGGTGGCATGTTGCCATGTTGTGTTCTGCACAGAAAAAATATGGATCGCAAGTTACAGTTCCATTGTGAAATAAGTCCCAATTAATTGAAATTGTATCATTTTCTTCTAAGAATTTTAATTCGGGTTGTTAGGCCTTCTTTCATTGGGGTTTATTTCATAATGAAAGAAACCCTCACAAGTAAGACTTTCTTTCATTTTTAAAATTAAGCTTTCCTTCATTTTTATAGTTAGACGTTCTTTCACTTTCTTGTTTCTGGGCCGAGTTTTACTTTGAGGATTCTGATTTTGGGGATTTCTTTTCGGGGATTTTGTGGCACTCCCGCTAAAAACATGCCCATTCATTGAAATTTGTGCCGATTTACTTTGTAGGTCCGTTGCAATAACCGTTGGTCAATGCTGTCGCGAAAACTAAGTAAACAAAATTGTTTTACCATACAAAATTACTAATAGTGCACATTTCGTAAAAGGAGAAACCATAATTTTGTAAATGATCATATTATAAAAATCCATCTCTTACAACACTGAGCTGCCTCAAATAGTAATAGTGTCAATTGACACTATTTCCATTTCCAAAAGCGCAATAGTGTTTTTATCGTCAAATCTTAGGAACCGCAATATCGAACAGAAACGTTTGACTCCCATTGTGGCGCGATATAAAGGATAGTTTCTGACGCTCCATAAATCTCGAACATGTTCTCTATTGCTATGGTTCGCACCAGTCATAATAAGTATGCCAAAAAATGCATACAGCTCTGTTATTGACACAGGCGTCCATGACTTAAGAGTTGTGTTTGGATGCGCATTGTTGTAAGCATTATAAGTTTCTTTTGCTAACTTATTTGTGTGGCGCATAATTATATCAGCCATTTCAACGTTCATGAAACGTTTGAATGTTTGCTCTATGGACAACATTTCAGTGCATCTAGCTGGTCCAAAATGTTCTCTTATAATTTTTTGTCTGAGTACCTGACGACTTACATTTGGTTCTTTCATCCACTCAGTACCATCACGTGCAACAAATTTTTCGGCACTAGCATTATTTTCTTCTACTTCTTCTTCTTCATCATCCTCATAGTCCGCATAATCAGGTAATACTTCTGCGGCACTTTGCGAAACTTCAGCATCGTCATCAGCAATTTCAATGTCATTGATTTGAATTTCTTCTTCATCTTCTGAGTCAAAGTCATAGGGAGCGTCATCGTTACAAATTTCACCAAATAAAGATTGTATATATGATTCTCGCTGTTCGTCAGTTAGCCTGCATAATAAAAAATATTAGTATATGTTTACATTGTTGCTTATTTTACATTTTTTACCTTCTATATGCTGCCTTGATAAATATTCGTTTCTTCTTGAAGTCATTTCGTATCCAGTTATTTATAGTTTCAGTTATATTTATTTTCACTTCTTACACTTTTGAGCACCAAAACAATAATGAAAATATCATCAGGCAGCATTTATAGGAGCACCTCGTGTGAAAACAATCCTTGCAGCTGCATATAAACACAAAAACCAGTTATACCAGTGTATTTGCTACCTGCGTACCCATACCTTGCGTGACCTTTTTGCACATATCTTTTGAACCAGGTAGAATATTTCAATGAAATAAAAACCAAAATGTGTATTCCTTGTTACTCGTATATTATTATAAATTATATAATTTTGTTTTGCATTTATCAGGACAACAACAAAAACAAAAATCCACTGTTGCATGTCCTGACTTTATTTGCCCATATCGCTGGAACCAGTATTCGAATGAAACAAAAGACAAAATACTTGTTATATATTAAAATATACATTTCAAAAAAAAAATCATAGAAATCGGTTGAATAAGCATTAAAAAACCGCAAAATAAGGTCCCGGGTACAAACGTATCCCGGGTGTGTGTTTACGTGGTATTTTCTGGGTGTGTGTTCTAGGATAAATATCTCGGCCAACCTGACTCATTTGATTGGCCTCAATCAGTTAATGTATGAGACTAATTTATTGACTAGTGTGGCTATTTGGCATTGATGACTGAGAGAGCGGTCGCTCTCTTTAATTGGAGAGAACCACTTGCGTATTCTCATAGCTTCAACTATGACATCGTAGGGCAAGTGTGTAATTTGCAATTATCAACGTCCCTGCTTACATACCGATCATTAGGAAGGACTGTGTGTATAACATATGTTCCGCGGTATTTTTGGATATTTCTTATTTGTTCCAGGCGAGGTATCAACCTGGCGGATCACAACAAAATCACCGATTGAATATGCTTTTGCAGGCACACTATTCTTGAGAAAATACTTTAAACTATACTCCTAATATTTTTTTAAGGCATTTTCTCGTATACCCGTTAGGTCCCTAGGAGTGTCTTTAATGATTTGTTCTCTAATAATTAGGTCAACTCGTCCACTATGCAGCCTCGCTCATTGACTCCAAAGAACAACTCACTAGGGGTATATCCCGTTGTACTGTGAGTAGTATTATTTATTGCATATTCTGCCTGACCAAGTCGCCCAGCCCGAATATTTCATTGATTCGGTCATCTTACCTAGCATTGCCTTGATGACGTGGTTAACCCTCTCCACCTGCCCATTCGCTTGAGGTCATCCCACTGCTACTTTCACATGGTTGATATTTATTTGTAAGAGGAAGCCGCTAAAGGCCAACGAAGTAAAGCACGTTCCTCTGTCTGTAATAATACGCCGACTATAATAACCGAATTATTTCTCCAGCGCACAACAAACTTCTTTTGTACTGGTAGAATTGACTGGGTACAATTTGACAAATTTAGTAAATCACTACTAAAATATGCTTGCCCTTTGACTTAACAGCTGCCAAATGGCCGAAGTGGTCTAAGTGAATCGTGTCAAATGGCATAGGGGTCTTTGGGATGCTATACAGATTATGTTGGTTCGAGCGTGCAGAAGCGGAGTATAGGATGCACTTAATGCAATTTTGTATAAAACGACTGATTTTATACCTCATGTGCTCAAATCAGTAGTGTTTACGTATTTGGTTATAGCACTTATCAATTCCCAGATGTCCAATTTTTTCATGTATCATTGGGATTACATTGTCTTCCATCTTTGCCGGTACACATATTTAGCAAAGAATTACTACCAAGTCTTAGGAAAACAATCAAATCTATTAATGAATTTGGAAGTCGAGATCATCATGTCGACATTTTCTTCTAAAGTTTTTATTGATATGGCGTTTGTATCATTCGCTTTTGGGCCTACAACATCAGTTCCCCTATCCCGCTGGGAAGACGACTTAAGGCAACCACATGACTGAGATTAACCCCCTTTCTGTGTTGAATGGAATAGTTGAAGTTTTCCAATTCTAAAGCCCATCGTCTTACCCTCGGATTAACCTCCTTTTTACTTTTTTAAAAATAAGCTTTTATTATTGTTTAATAAAATTAACTAAAAAGTAAAAAATAAATTCACAGTAAAGAAATATAACACTTTATAAGTTCATTGTAACCTTCAACGATAATTATGCTTCTTCGGCTGCTATAAAATTATTCCATATTGTACATTATTATATATTTTTAACACTAAAACTTTAAACTTAAATTATTAAATCTTTCATTCCAGGAAAGGTCCTAAATATCCTTAATTATACCATAAAATAGACACGAAGGTCCTAAATGTTTCTTATTAAACCATTAAAATTTAACACAAATGCGTGTGTTGGGCTTGTTTGTTTGTACATTGTTATTGTACTTAACCCGTGCTCTGGTTTTAGTGTATTTTTGTTTTTGGTTTTTACGGCACGCATTGATACATATGGACTGATAGTCTAAAGCAATGTGTGTATACTGTTGGCAAGACTAAAACAACAAAAACCAAAGGAAAAATTGAAGTGGGGCATCATAGTTGAGTTGTTAGATTTCTAACAGCGGCGTTGGTGCAGACACGGGTTCATATCCCAGTGTCCGAAAAGGGATCTGATGATAAGTGGGGACACTTTGAAACATGTAATCCTATCCATCGCTGTGACTAGCTTTGTAATTTTTTCTCCAAATATCAATTTTTCCACAAAATCGAATATAATAATTGAAACCAATTATTATTGTTCACTGGGTCTCGAGCTTGCAAATGTTACAAATATATGTAAATAGAAAGACCGTAAAAACCAAAAACAAAAATACACTAAAACCAGAGCACGGGTTAAGTACAATAACAATGTACAAACAAACAAGCCCAACACACGCATTGATACATATGGACTGATAGTCTAAAGCAATGTGTGTATACTGTTGGCAAGACTAAAACAACAAAAACCAAAGGAAAAATTGAAGTGGGGATGAATGCATCGTGACGTCACAGGGCATCATAGCTGAGTTGTTAGATTTCTAACAGCGGCGTTGGTGCAGACACGGGTTCATATCCCAGTGTCCGAAAAGGGATCTGATGATAAGTGGGGACACTTTGAAACATGTAATCCTATCCATCGCTGTGACTAGCTTTGTAATTTTTTCTCCAAATATCAATTTTTCCACAAAATCGAATATAATAATTGAAACCAATTATTATTGTTCACTGGGTCTCGAGCTTGCAAATGTTACAAATATATGTAAATAGAAAGACCGTAAAAACCAAAAACAAAAATACACTAAAACCAGAGCACGGGTTAAGTACAATAACAATGTACAAACAAACAAGCCCAACACACGCATTGATACATATGGACTGATAGTCTAAAGCAATGTGTGTATACTGTTGGCAAGACTAAAACAACAAAAACCAAAGGAAAAATTGAAGTGGGGATGAATGCATCGTGACGTCACAGGGCATCATAGCTGAGTTGTTAGATTTCTAACAGCGGCGTTGGTGCAGACACGGGTTCATATCCCAGTGTCCGAAAAGGGATCTGATGATAAGTGGGGACACCTTGAAACATGTAATCCTATCCATCGCTGTGACTAGCTTTGTAATTTTTTCTCCAAATATCAATTTTTCCACAAAATCGAATATAATAATTGAAACCAATTATTATTGTTCACTGGGTCTCGAGCTTGCAAATGTTACAAATATATGTAAATAGAAAGACCGTAAAAACCAAAAACAAAAATACACTAAAACCAGAGCACGGGTTAAGTACAATAACAATGTACAAACAAACAAGCCCAACACACGCATTGATACATATGGACTGATAGTCTAAAGCAATGTGTGTATACTGTTGGCAAGACTAAAACAACAAAAACCAAAGGAAAAATTGAAGTGGGGATGAATGCATCGTGACGTCACAGGGCATCATAGCTGAGTTGTTAGATTTCTAACAGCGGCGTTGGTGCAGACACGGGTTCATTTCCCAGTGTCCGAAAAGGGATCTGATGATAAGTGGGGACACTTTGAAACATGTAATCCTATCCATCGCTGTGACTAGCTTTGTAATTTTTTCTCCAAATATCAATTTTTCCACAAAATCGAATATAATAATTGAAACCAATTATTATTGTTCACTGGGTCTCGAGCTTGCAAATGTTACAAATATATGTAAATAGAAAGACCGTAAAAACCAAAAACAAAAATACACTAAAACCAGAGCACGGGTTAAGTACAATAACAATGTACAAACAAACAAGCCCAACACACGCATTGATACATATGGACTGATAGTCTAAAGCAATGTGTGTATACTGTTGGCAAGACTAAAACAACAAAAACCAAAGGAAAAATTGAAGTGGGGATGAATGCATCGTGACGTCACAGGGCATCATAGCTGAGTTGTTAGATTTCTAACAGCGGCGTTGGTGCAGACACGGGTTCATATCCCAGTGTCCGAAAAGGGATCTGGTGATAAGTGGGGACACTTTGAAATATGTAATCCTATCCATCGCTGTGACTAGCTTTGTAATTTTTCTCCAAATATCAATTTTTCCACAAAATCGAATATAATAATTGAAACCAATTATTATTGTTCACTGGGTCTCGAGCTTGCAAATGTTACAAATATATGTAAATAGAAAGACCGTAAAAACCAAAAACAAAAATACACTAAAACCAGAGCACGGGTTAAGTACAATAACAATGTACAAACAAACAAGCCCAACACACGCATTGATACATATGGACTGATAGTCTAAAGCAATGTGTGTATACTGTTGGCAAGACTAAAACAACAAAAACCAAAGGAAAAATTGAAGTGGGGATGAATGCATCGTGACGTCACAGGGCATCATAGCTGAGTTGTTAGATTTCTAACAGCGGCGTTGGTGCAGACACGGGTTCATATCCCAGTGTCCGAAAAGGGATCTGATGATAAGTGGGGACACTTTGAAATATGTAATCCTATCCATCGCTGTGACTAGCTTTGTAATTTTTTCTCCAAATATCAATTTTTCCACAAAATCGAATATAATAATTGAAACCAATTATTATTGTTCACTGGGTCTCGAGCTTGCAAATGTTACAAATATATGTAAATAGAAAGACCGTAAAAACCAAAAACAAAAATACACTAAAACCAGAGCACGGGTTAAGTACAATAACAATGTACAAACAAACAAGCCCAACACACGCATTGATACATATGGACTGATAGTCTAAAGAATGTGTGTATACTGTTGGCAAGACTAAAACAACAAAAACCAAAGGAAAAATTGAAGTGGGGATGAATGCATCGTGACGTCACAGGGCATCATAGCTGAGTTGTTAGATTTCTAACAGCGGCGTTGGTGCAGACACGGGTTCATATCCCAGTGTCCGAAAAGGGATCTGATGATAAGTGGGGACACTTTGAAACATGTAATCCTATCCATCGCTGTGACTAGCTTTGTAATTTTTTCTCCAAATATCAATTTTTCCACAAAATCGAATATAATAATTGAAACCAATTATTATTGTTCACTGGGTCTCGAGCTTGCAAATGTTACAAATATATGTAAATAGAAAGACCGTAAAAACCAAAAACAAAAATACACTAAAACCAGAGCACGGGTTAAGTACAATAACAATGTACAAACAAACAAGCCCAACACACGCATTGATACATATGGACTGATAGTCTAAAGCAATGTGTGTATACTGTTGGCAAGACTAAAACAACAAAAACCAAAGGAAAAATTGAAGTGGGGATGAATGCATCGTGACGTCACAAGGGCATCATAGCTGAGTTGTTAGATTTCTAACAGCGGCGTTGGTGCAGACACGGGTTCATATCCCAGTGTCCGAAAAGGGATCTGATGATAAGTGGGGACACTTTGAAACATGTAATCCTATCCATCGCTGTGACTAGCTTTGTAATTTTTTCTCCAAATATCAATTTTTCCACAAAATCGAATATAATAATTGAAACCAATTATTATTGTTCACTGGGTCTCGAGCTTGCAAATGTTACAAATATATGTAAATAGAAAGACCGTAAAAACCAAAAACAAAAATACACTAAAACCAGAGCACGGGTTAGGTTAGGTTAGGTTTGAGCCATACCGGCACACTTAGGCCAGTTGTAGTAGGCCCGTTGTGATACCACAGAAAGACACCGTTACTCCTCATCCTCGAACCACTTTGTTGACTTGATATAGGTCATCAAGTCCCTGACGTCCAGCTCCGCTACTTGGCGAAGGTTGACTAGATAGGAGGCTCCCAGATAGCGCCGTCTGACCTCGGTTAAGGCGGGACAGGCGCAGATTAGGTGTTCGACTGTTTCCTCCTCTTCATCCTCTTTACAGCTTCTGCAACACCGACGATAGGGCACTCCCATTCCGGTTAGTACCCCTATTACTTTGGATATTTCATCCCTTCTTAGAGTGTAGATTCGACGAGATTTCTTCGGATCCCATTTTGGCCAGGTCTGCTTAGATATCTGGCAACCTGCTGTTTGCAGCCATCTTTTTTTGGCTTGGTCGTAGATGTATTCTTTCAGCAGTAGCTTGCATGTGGCGAAGGGCATCCCTAAGCGTTCTTTATCTGGAAGAACCTGCTCGGTCGTGCCCTGCCTGGCAAGTTCGTCTGCCTTGCAGTTTCCCTCGATGTCCCTGTGCCCCGGGACCCAAATGAGGTTCACACAGTTCTGTTGGGCCATCTCCTGCAGAGATCGGCGACAGTTTAGCGTGAGTTCAGAATTGAACGAGTACGAGCCGAGAGCTTTGATGGCCGCCTGGCTATCACTAAAAATAAAAATTTCTTTGCCGATAGCGTCATTCCCTATCTTTTTAGCTGCTTCCCATATTGCCGAGACTTCAGCCTGGAAGACACTGCAGTGATCCGGTAGTCTGAAAGACAGTTCGAGGTTTTGGTCCTTTGAGTAGACCCCTCCTCCCACTCTACCGTTTAATTTAGAGCCGTCGGTGTATACGGACACACCGCCTTTCGCCGTGAAGCAATTATTAGGCTCCTCCCAGTCTTCCCTCCTGGGAATACGTATATTGAAGTAACGGTCATCAGCTGTTGTTGTCGCACAGCGATCCGTTCTTGTTGGAAGAAAACTGTATTGGTTCAGTATGCTAGAATGCCCCGTGGTTTTTGTGCTCCAGCAGGACGTTTCCCTCAAACGCAGGGCTGATGCTGCCGCTGCTTGGTATCCTGCAAGGTCTACAGGCAGTTCGTCAAGGATGACCTGAAGAGCTTCACTCGGTGCAGTCCTCAGGGCCCCACTGATACTGATCATACTGGACCTGTGGACCTTGTCAAGTAAGTTTCTGTATGACGCCTTGCTCAGGGCAGGCCACCATACTACGACTCCGTAGAGAAGTATGGGTCGTATAATCGCAGTGTAAATCCATTTGCAAGTTTTGGGACCGAGTCCCCATTTCTTCCCAATCGCTCTTTTACACGTGTATAATGCTATGTAAGCTTTGTTTTGACGCTGAACGACATTCTCTTTCCAGTTCAGCTTTTTGTCTAGAATTACGCCTAGGAATTTCGCCTTATCGGCTAGTTCAAGGCGCACCCCGTTTAGTTCTGGTAGAGCTAGGGGTGGTATTTTGTACCGTTTGGTGTATAGAACAAGTTCCACCTTCTCCGAGTTGACGCTTAGCCCGCATCGAGAGGACCATGAGGCAACCTCCCGTAGAGCTGCCTGCATCAGGTCGCATAAAGTTTGTGGGAACTTGCCTCTGTATGCAATGGCCAGGTCGTCCGCGTAAGCCACAACCTTCCCGCCTCCCCAGCAGGTATCTCTTAGCAGCGAGTTCACTGTGAGGTTCCATAGGAGCGGCGAGAGGACACCTCCTTGTGGTGTGCCCCTTGTGACGTAGCGTTTCATCTCAACTTCCCCAAAGGATGAGAGTATTATCCTCCCTCTTAGAAGTTGATCGCTAAATCCCACCAGGGATGTATCTATACCCAAGTTTGTAAGGGC
Source organism: Sphenella marginata (assembly GCA_951509765.1). Taxonomy (NCBI): domain Eukaryota; kingdom Metazoa; phylum Arthropoda; class Insecta; order Diptera; family Tephritidae; genus Sphenella; species Sphenella marginata. The sequence goes on along the minus strand of OX608079.1, from coordinate 56,907,963 downwards.
GATGTTAACGGCTTCCGGGGTTATGTTGTTGAAAGCCCCTTCAATGTCCAGGTAGGATACCAGGCAATATTCTTTGTTTTCCAAAGATGATTCAATTACAGAGACTAGGCTGTGAAGCGCCGTTTCCGTTGATCTTCCCTTGGTGTACGCGTGTTGATAGCCCGATATTAGGTTGCTATCAATAGTGGTAGTGAGGTGGTCGCTGATTATCCTCTCCAGAGTCTTGAGTACAAAGGATGAGAGACTGATGGGTCTGTTGTCCTTTGGCTCGTAGTGAGAGGCCTTCCCTGCCTTAGGGATAAAGACCACAGTTGCGCTTTTCCATGCACTCGGAATGTGGCCGAGAGCTAGGCATGCTTTGTAAATATGACTTAACCATTTGGCTGTTGTGTCCAAGGTAGTGATAAGTTGTGCGGGGATGATCCCGTCAGGTCCGGCAGCTTTGAAAGGCTTAAAACTTTTCACTGCCCATTTTACCCTTTCCTCCGTTATGGGTATGTTCACCGCCCGGTTCGTTGCAGGTATTGTCGGTGCACTCTGCAAGTTTCCCGGGAAATGTGTATCCAAGAGCAGCTCTAGGGTTTCCCCTTCTGAGCTGGTCCAGGTGCCGTCAGATTTTCGCAAGAAACTCATAGCGGTTTGCGTCTTTGATAGTATGCACCTTAGTCTCGAAGTGTCCTCGACACTTTCAACACCAGTGCAGAAGTTCTTCCACGAAGTTCTTTTCGCCTGTCTTAGAGCCTTTTTATAGGTTCTTAATTTTTCCTTGTATTCCAGCCATTGGAGCTCGGTGTCGAGGCTCTTGGCTGTGTTGAATTGTTTCCTGCAGGATATGCGAAGTGAGTCCAAGTCTTGGGACCACCAATGAGGTTTACGCCTACCGCGCGCCGTTGGCACTGGGCAGGCTTGCTCCAGGGCATTCGAGAGTGCCGAGTTGAGGGTTGTGACCAAATCTTCCAGTTCCTCAGTTGATGAAGGAATTTGGGAGGGTAATTCTGGTAGTTCCCTAGCTAGTATTTCGTTGTGTACCTCCCAGTTTGTGTTACGTAGGTTACGTCTCACAGTGGGTTGTTCCATTAAGAAGTCTAAAACTATTTCTATATATCGGTGATCAGAGAACGAGTGTTCATCAAGAACGCGCCATTTCCTGACCCACCTAGAAGTGCTTTCGCTACAAACAGTGAGGTCTATTACCTCTTTTCGGTTTTTAGTAATAAACGTTGGCTCATTGCCTACGTTGCAAACTACCAGGTTAGTTGTAAGCAGGTAATCAAAGAGTGACTCACCTCGATTGTTGATATCGGAACTCCCCCATTGGATGTGATGGGCATTCGCATCCATTCCGATGAGTAAGTGGCCGTTGCTGTGGTCGGTCACTAATTGCCTCACGTTGTTTTGTGGTGGAGGTTCCTCTGAGTCGTACGGCATGTAGACCGACGCAAAGGTTGACTTCGTGCCGCTGGCGGAGATAATGACCACCGTTGCGTCGCCGTTGCTAAAGTTAGGTAAGAGAAATGTGTTTAGCTCAGACTTAACCAAAATACAGGTTCTAATTTTACCTTTATCATCAGCTCGATACAGAATCCATTGGCCCCCAGACCGCAAACCCTTGAGTTATTGACCCAGGGCTCTTGGACGAGGACCACATCGACGTCGCCTTTAGAAAGGCGACTTATTAGAGCAGCTGACGCTGCTTTAGACTTGTGGAGGTTTATCTGGAGCACTCTCATCCCCATGAGGACTGTGCCCAGACTCCCCTTCCACCACCGTGACATCTAGGTCCTCCCCGTCGGACTCAAGCAGAGCATCCTCCATCGTCAAACTGCTCAGTGCGCCTGCGCAGTTTGACGTGGCGGAAGCCATGCTCTCCACGTCGGAAAGTTCCAGGTCTTCGGTCGCCTCTGTATCAGTGGCGCCCGTTACTCCAGCGCGCTGTGCGTCGCCACGATAGACGTGTATTACGACCTCCCCGATGCCGTAATACACCCGACCATTTCTTTGTTGAAGAGGCTCGATAGACTCCCTGTTGAGAGCCAGGACTACCTGCCTTCTAGGCCCTACCGCGTCCTCGACCAGAACGACACTCCAGTCCTGCGTCGGAAGAGCCGGATTCATCGCCTGCAGCATCCTGAGAATCCTCTCAGGCTCTGCAGGGACCGATGGAACCCATGCCCTTGCCCTCGGCCGGGCTGGAATGTCCCTCCAGTTGACGACCTCTAGTCTTGCTCCGGGGTAGACCTCACCCAGCCTTGCGACAGCCGCCCGGTATAGGTCGACCGTCCTCGAATCCTCGCAAGCGAGGACCTTGACCTGCCCCTGGTACCATCTCGCGTCGGACCCCCTCGGCGGAGTGCCCGGAGACTCCATCAGAACGTCGAGAACGGCGTTTCCGATTTCGTTCCGGACATACGGCCATCGGTCTCTGGGGATGGCCCCACGGGCATTGCCACGGTCCAGAATGCCTACAAGGATTCGGTCCTTGGCCACTTCCGCAAAACTGAGTTTAGCTACCCCAGTCGCATTTTGGTGCCGTTTCGGAGGAGGTTTCATTTCCCCAGTTGGTCCCAGATTGCGTCGGAACCGCGGTAGCAAAGCTTGCGCCCTTTCTATCGCGACCCTAGCATTCTCGGACAACGTGTCCAGCGCTACCCCCTGATATTTTTTTAGGACCCTCGCTGCTTTCTTCTTGTTCCGATGCGAAGGGTCCGAAGATAGGGGGTGACCCGTAGTTGCCATCGCAGCCGCCCCTTTCGTGGTGAGCCTCTCAGCTTCTCTCTCCCTCGGACCTGCGTGGCCAGGTCGTGAGACCTCAACCGCATTCGTCGGGAGAGTGGTAGCTGTGCCAGCGCTTAGTGGGGGTACAGCATCAGCAGGCCCAGCTGTGTTCGCTGTTGCCAGCGCAACTGTCGCTGCGGCCTTGCTGGTGCTGGCCCTCACCTCGTCGCCCGTGCTCAAAGAGGTTGCCCTCAGTATATCTTGGTTGGACCGACCCGTAGTTGCCATCGCAGTCGGTTCACCGGTTGGAAAATTTTTTGCGGCCTCCCTCTCCTCGAGCTGAGCGTGGCTTGGTCGTGAGACCTCTGCCACATCCCTTGCCGTGTGGAGACGGGTTGCCGTCCGTTCGCCTGATGAGCGGTCGGCATCAGCAGGGGGGAGCGAGCCCGTCGTTGCCGACGCAGATGCACTCGCCACCCTGTTGGTGCCGCCACCCCCCAGGTCGCCCTTAGTTGCTGCTTGGTGTGAGGTTGCCCTCACGCCCATCGTGTTTGTGCCGCTTTGGCGTGGCACTCTCGCCGTTGCCCTCCTCTGAGAGGAGGAGGACGAAGTTTTGTTTTGTTTTAAGTTGTTGTTCATCTTGTTCGTACGACCACTTGCCGGACGAGGCCGGCTTGTGGTCAAGGATATAAGGTGGGGAAATGTCGTACGCCGCGGCAGAGCCCCATGCCGCGGTAAGACCATACTCTCTGAGGCGGCCCGGTGTCAGAGAGGCTCCGTACTAATACAGCCACGATTAACCTCCCGGCTGCAAACGTATCCAATGGGCACGGTGCCGCATAACACCCTGGATTGGGAGGGGGTAGATCTTGGTCATCGCGTTCCAGAGAGACTGGGATTGCCGTTTGATGGAGTTCCTTGTGGGAAGCCATCATCCGACAAGCCTAGTCCTGTGGCTCGCGACTAAGCCACACGGTTAAGTACAATAACAATGTACAAACAAACAAGCCCAACACACGCATTGATACATATGGACTGATAGTCTAAAGCAATGTGTGTATACTGTTGGCAAGACTAAAACAACAAAAACCAAAGGAAAAATTGAAGTGGGGATGAATGCATCGTGACGTCACAGGGCATCATAGCTGAGTTGTTAGATTTCTAACAGCGGCGTTGGTGCAGACACGGGTTCATATCCCAGTGTCCGAAAAGGGATCTGATGATAAGTGGGGACACTTTGAAACATGTAATCCTATCCATCGCTGTGACTAGCTTTGTAATTTTTTCTCCAAATATCAATTTTTCCACAAAATCGAATATAATAATTGAAACCAATTATTATTGTTCACTGGGTCTCGAGCTTGCAAATGTTACAAATATATGTAAAGTTTTAATGTTAAAAATATATAATCATGTACAATATGGAATTATTTTATCTCAGACGAAGAAGCCTAATTTACAATGAACTTATAAAGTGTTATATTTCTTTACAGTGAATTTATTTTTTACTTTTTAGTTAATTTTATTAAACAATAATAAAAGCTTATTTTTAAACAGGTTTTTTTTCTTTAATTTTATTTTTTACTTTTTAGTTAATTTTATTAAACAATAATAAAAGCTTATTTTTAAAAAAGTTTTTTTTCTTTCATTTTATTCCTGGAATTATTCACATTTTCCTGAATTCTGGGTTTGGTTGTTATCACCCCATGTCTTGAAGGTGATGCATGAAATTCCACTAATACACATTCTCAAAGTCATGAGGCTAAACAGAATAAGTTCGTCAATACGTTAGATACTTTAGATACGTCAAAATTTAGAGCAAAGTCTATTTTGTCGTATCGGTCCACTCTGTTGTTACGCACACAAACACTCGCAGTCTATTCAAGCTGCAAACAGCCATCGACGTGTCTGACGGACGGTGACGGTTGACGTACGTTGGGCTTACGTAGAAACATTCAATACAGTGTTACCATTCCTCAGTTCGCATGTATGCTTACAAAAACCTCTACTTTTGTATTTGTAATTTTTCATTTTGTAAAATGTCGAAAATAATATTAAATAACTACGTATAGTATATTTATTTATAAACTTTAACATAAGTCAACATTTTTGAGATATTTCGACAATATTTAAAACTTTTTTGGGTATTTTTGTAAAATAATTGCAAACGGCCCAAACTGAACGTGCAAATAGTTGAATAGGCAACACTGTGTGGCGAAGAGCTATCAGCTGTCACGTTTCTTACGTAAAATCAGAATTTTTTTGGTGCGTAAAACGTATGTCACGAACGTCGGTGAAAAATCGCTTACACGCAATTCTCATAAGGTAGATCGTGTCAGCTGACACGTCGTCCGTTTTTCCGTCGGTGGCTGTTTGCAGCTTTAGCTTATTTGCCGCAGCAAATTGTGGTCATTTAAGTAGAGAACGACACATCGCGCATCACGAGCGAAATCTGTCATACAAAAGTGGTCAGGCTTCAACTTTGTATGCATGAAAAGCATAAGAAGAAGCATTTTACATTTAGCTCTTATATACAGGCCGATTCAAACCAATTTCTCACTTTGCGGATTCTCTCACTCTCATATATCGCACTTGTTACGTTAAAGTGTAACAACTCAAAATTTGAACATTTTCAGTAGAGACGAAAAACTGTTTCCGTAAATATTAATAATATATTACAGAGAAAAAACAATGTAATTGCACGAAAATATCATTAAAAGTAATATAACCGTTGCTTCATTTTTATTTGTTTAGTATTTGGACGAAAATGACAAATTTTTTGAGTTATTACTCTTTTCCTGAAATTTTTTTATAAACATAGTGGTATTATTTTGAGTTGTCTCTGTTTAACTGAAAATTCTCACTGGAATTGATAAATATGATTTGGCACAATTCAAAATGTTACACTTTATGTGATACACTAACGAACCAATTTGATAAAACACTTGAGAGACAACTAAAAATGTTACTCTTTAGGTGAATTAGGTCATTCTGAAAACAAAGAGAGAGTCATAACGGTTTTTTAACGAAAGACTAGACAAATCACTGAACGATTTTTACAGTGGGTAGAGATGACCACTGCACATTATTTTCTTGCAAAAAACTAAAAATTTGGAAATTTTGAGTTGTTACACTTTAACGTAACAAGTGCGATATGTAATTTGTGAGCAAAAATGTATGAAAATGTGAAACGGTTTCCACCGGTTCACTAGTGAAATCATTTAGAATTGGCATGATAGTTGATTGTGACGCTGTTCCTGTGACGCATAAGTTTGCGTTAAATGCATGGACATGTGAACCTTGGATGTGACGCAGCCATTACACATTGGGTAATTTTCCACATTTACATGCTTTGTGCGGGGTTTTTACGGTTATCCAATTTTATATCAGGCCGATTCTAAACCATTTTCACTTGTGAACCGGTGCAACCCGTTCCACGAATTTCATTTTTGCTCAAAACTCTAAACGACTAAACTCAAAAAAGGTTGATAAATGGGATTTTTCTAAATGAAACAATATTTTAGATTTTTGTTATAATGCTTTGTCCGCGAAACATGAACAATGGTGAAAATTTAAAAAACCCCATCTCAACGGGAAGTTGGTACTCTATCGAAAAAAAATTTCTGGAAATGAAAGTTTTCAAATATCGCTACCCGAGCGCCACCCGTCGGAATTATTTTTTTGTTATATTGCGTTGGGGTAAAAAACTAAACGTGGATGAATATTTTAAGATCCTACCTTAACGGGAAGTTCGTTGAAAAATGAATTAAACGACACCGAAAACAGACCTTCGAATTTCCTAAATAGAGCGACTCCCGCTCCCCCTAGTGGGTCCAATTTTTTTTAAACATATGAAAATTAATTAAGTACCACACACGTAAAATATCAGCCAAATCGGTCCATAATTAGGATTTTTAGTATTTATAACAGCGATCTCAGCTCCACCTAGCGGAATTTTTTTAGGGAAATATTTCTTTTCATGGCAGTAATACATGTTCCGAATTTCAGCCAAATCGGACCATAAATGCGATGTTTCGTCAGCTACTGTGGCTACATTGGCATTCTGGCTACGCTGCTTCAGACAGTTGTTGTGCAGGTGACCCATCTAATGGAAGATAAAACACGATCTCTGTGGTCGAATTGGCTTCGGGCAGCTTCTTTGATAATGGCCAAACTGGAAGCAATTGTAGCAACGCATCTGCTCGGTAGGAGCAAGTTTTGTGTCATCGGCTAAAGAGATGGAGCCGAAGGCTTTGTTGATATGGGCATGGAGCGTCGTTGCTCGTATTTATCCATACGCTTAATGAGATGTTGGTAGGTTTACTCAGCACCATAAAGTAGAATAATGTTGTTGCTGTTATCCGGTATGCCGTCGATTATTATATTCACCAACTTATCTTCTTCGAGGTCCGCCTTGGATGCTATGGACTGCGTGGCCACCACATAGGCAAAGCACGATTCCGATGGCTTGAGTTTCCGTGCTTTCAACTGCTTAGTTACTTACTATAATCGGCCAACCCATGATTGAGGACGCACTCCTTAGCGGTTCCCGTCATGCAGCGTCGTAAAGCGAGGCACTTGTATATTTCACTTAAATTGTTTGCCACAGCAAAATCCTCTAATTGAATAAACCATTTAGTGACATCCCGGTGGTCATCTCCACTGAACTTTGGCACAGCTGCTTCAAGTTCTTCCAACATGAGACGGCCTCTGGGTACTATGTTATGAATCTGACCTTTTAGTTCAGCTATCCCACGACGTGGAGTATTCTCACTTGCTCCTCCAGCCGGCTTGATTCGTCACTAAAGTGCTATGGGCTAGGGCTTCTATATGAAGTGGGAGCTGAATTGGGCGAAAAAATAGGCACACTGGTTGCAGCAGTGCCATAAGAAGCAACGGGCAAGAGCGATCTTTCACTGGCGTGGACAATACTGGTGCTTCTTCTAGTGAATACAGCAGCATAAGCAGCGGTTGTGACAGGAGTAGGCATGGTGGCAAAATAATCAGCGGTTGTGACGGCAATATTGGCAGCAGTGGTGACGCCAGTATAAGCGGTAGTGATAACAGCAGTGTAAGCATCGGTTGTAACATCAGTTGGTTTTCCAGCGAGTTTGGGAATTGTCCCTATAGATATTGTCGTGGATGCACTTATTGCGGCCGCTGATGTTACTATAGATGCAGCAGCTGCTGAAGTACTCGATTTTATCGTGGCCATTGTTTTTTCAGCTGTGCGAATATTGTTTTCCTCAGTAGTGGGAGCAGCAACGTGAGCGGTAGTTTTTTGCTGTCTTCGCGTTACTCGCATTATCCTTTTAATTAAATTTTATGTTCAGGCGGTGCTATGAATGCTATAAACTTTTATGTCCTTGGGAGGATTCCCTTTATTTTTGCGGATTTTTTAAAAACTCAACTTGTCGTGTCAAGCGCCCAAACGGAAGTACCCAAAAACTGTCAGATGACAGCTCGTCACGACAAACCCAGAGTTGGCTGCAATTGTATGACAGAGTTGCATCCGGCAATTTACCATGGGACAACCAAGTGATGCGTATGATCTATTACTAATAATCTTGTACAACTAGGTTATCTTAACACTTTTTTGATCTTGCGCCTTCCCTCTTAAAATACTATCGGGGGTTTTGCCAGCTGCGCGTAGTATTTGATGAAGCAACGATAATACCCTGAAAGTTCCAAAAAAACCAGAGATCCTTTAAGGTCCGCTATGGCTTCATTTTTTTGGATTTGTCATGATGCTTTCTCGAAAATAACGATTCCATGAATCTCAACTTCGGGTTTTAAAAATTCGCTTTCATCTAATGGGATTTTAGGTTTGCATTCTCTACACCTTTTCCAAGTGTACTTCAGAAACTGTAAAATGTACTTCAGAATAGTCAATTGTACTTTAGAATTTGTAAAATGTACTTCAGAATAGTCAATTGTACTTCAGAATTTGTAAAATATACTTCAGAATAGTCAATTGTACTTCAGTAGTTATAAAATGTACTTCAGAATAATCAATTGTACTTCAGAAGCTGTAAAATGTACTTCAGAATAATCAATTGTACTTCAAAAGCTGTAAAATGTACTTCATAATAGTCAATTGTACTTCAGAAACCGTAAATTGTACTTAAGAACCCGTAAAATGTACTTCAGAATAGTCAATTGTACTTCAGAAACCGTAAATTGGAATTCAGAATTAATAGGAATTTGTAATACTTCAGAGGACACCAGTCGAATGAAAAGTTTTTGGCCTAACAGTCTTTGGACGGTTTGCTCCGGTTCTCCTTTGCGATACTTATGACAAGTGAAACCTTCTAGGCCATGTCACGCTTCCGTCCGTAATGAAAGAGAAGATGGGTAATGAGAGGTGAGAAGCATCTGTACTTTGCATTTGAACTACTTGTCATTATGTAATTTTTTGCACGAAGTTGCCTCTGATGGCTTCATTCAATTGTGACATATTGCGTTTATGCAAAGAATTAATATTTGTGCTTAGTTATTTAAAAACTTAACGAATAAAAAGTATTGCAATGGAAGTGCAGGATAAATGCGTGGTTTGCCAAATAAGCATGAAACGTAAAAGTATACTCCGTCTTTTACAGTGCAATCATTTGTTGCATGTTGCATGCTCAACCGAGATAGTTGAGGCTGGGTATTGTGCAATATGCAGACAAGTTATCACAGGTATTATTTTTCATTTCCATGCCCCATCAAGTTACTTAGAATATTTATTTTTAGATACGGAAATCGTTCAGCGGAATAAATATAAGGTGTACACAAACCAGGACAGGAAGCGCATAGTAGAAGCTGCCAATCGGAATGAGGATTGGGTAGGTTTGGCCAGCATACTCGGTATCAAGTACAAAACGGCCTATAGTTGGGTAACCTCCGGCAGGGAAAATATGCTCCAAAGAGGTTGCAAAAAGCCGAAGAGCATTACCGAGGGAGAATTGGAAAGAATAATTCAATGGGTAGAGGAAGACTGCACAATAAATTTAAGAAAAATAAAAATCAAAGTTCTCAGTGCTTTTCAAAAGGATATTTCAATATCCACTATAATGAACCACCTTCAATTTCAACCACCAGCCGGCAACCATCAACAGCTCCGCAAACAAACTCAAGCGTGCGGAATACGTTAGACATTTAAATGAATTTATCCAAGCAGGAAAGCAAATAATATTCATAGACGAAACTAATTTTAATTTGTTCTGTCGCCGTAAACGGGGTCGCGCTCGATCTGACTGCAGAGCAGTGCAAGTCCTTCAAGCTGCACGAGGACCAAATATTCATTTAATTGGGGCAATTGCCATTTGCGGAGTTGTTGCGATGGACCGCCGGCGCGGATCGTTTAAGGCTTCAGACGCATGTCAGTGGATAAACACTGTGCTACAAAAGTGGATAGATTTGGGAAATAACCTTGCCGATTTGGTTATAGTGTGCGATAACGCACCATGCCACTCCCACCTCGAAATCGCTCTTAATGATTCAGCCGACAAAGCAACTCTCCTACGCCTTGGACCATATTCGCCAATGCTGAACCCCATCGAAAACATCTGGTCTAAAATTAAAACGTATGTGAAGACCAACATTGGAATTCCCGAGACAGTTGGACCAGGCGTTGTTGAGCAACGGCTTTCTTACCTGGAGCAAATTATTGACGAGGCAAAGGCAACAATTGTGGGTGGAGATTGCGGTAGAGGTATTCAACATTCTACTACTTTCCATGCAGATGCGTTAAATTTGATTGATATTAATGTAGGAATATAGTATTAATATAAATAATATTTGTATTAATTCGCAGTTACGTGTTTTATTCTTGTGATCAAAAATGTCTATACTAAAATAAAAAGCTTGTATACAAATGTGCATGTTCATATTTTTTAGTCAGTTTCGACTTTTGGATTATTCTTTTTCATTCTGAAGTACAATTGACTATTCTGAAGTACATTTTACGGGTTCTGAAGTACAATTTACGGTTTCTGAAGTACAATTAACTATTCTGAAGTACAAGTTACGGCTTCTGAAGTACAATTGTCTATTCTGAAATACATTTTACCATTTCTGAAGTACAATTGACTATTCTGAAATTCATTTTACCATTTCTGAAATACAATTGACTATTCTGAAATTCAATTTAACATTTCTGAAGTACAATTGATTATTCTGAAGTACATTTTACGGTTTCTGAAAATCATTTTACACATTCTGAAGTACACTTGGAAAAGGTGTAGTGTGTGGAAAACTAGTTTTATGTCATTGAAATAGGTTTCTTGATCCTTACTAAAGACAATGACGACGTCTATAACGTAACATCTTTTGCCAATGTGATAGCGGAAAATATCGTCAAGGGCTCTTTGGGAGATTGACGGAACATTTTTGAGCCTAAAAGGCAGTCGAGTGTACTCGAGGCTGAATTTTAGACGTCCAATTCTTTAAGTAGGATTTGTAAAATTCGCTTTTCAGATCGGTAGTGGAAAAATATCTGTTTTTTTCTAATTGTGCCAACACATCATTTATTTCCGGGATAAAGTATTTGTCGGGTAGTTTACTAAATTCAGCGTCCTGTAATCGACCACCATGCGGTATTTTTTGTTTTGGCCTATAACTCTTGCAATCAAAAAGCTAGCGAAATTTTGCAGGTTTAGTACATATTATATTTGTAACCTGTGTTGTGAAAATCACCCAGATCGGTCAAGCAAAACATATAGCTCCCATATAATCGATAGTTTCGATAAATGGGTTTTCGGCTATAAATTTTGCAGTTTAGAAGCTGGGAACTTAAAATTTTGCAAGGTTGGTACTTATTATAAATGTGATGTTTGTATATACAGATCGGAGTAACATAACATATAGCTTCCATATAACCGATTGCTCCGATAAATGTGGTTTGGCCATGTAGGACACTTAAAAAAGATATGCGTATTCATGAAGGTATAAAACCTTCGGCACAGCCGAAGACAGCCCTTTCCTTACTTGTTTTTTTATTTTTTTTTTTGTTATTTATTTAGTAATTCATTAATTAATTAACCAATTACAAAAAAAAGTAGTCTAGAGATCAAGCACTTGCAGACTACGTATGGAGATACATACAAATACAAAAAAGCACAACAAATTATACAAATAAATTAGCAATACAGTATAAAGTATAAAGACTTACGGACTACATAAATACATAGGCGCAGACTTAATTTTAGAAGTACATTAGCGAGTATAGATTTAAACACAGGTTTAGATAAGGAAAAATCAATGGCAAAGGAATCGGAAATAAGATTGAATTCCGTGAGTGATCTAAATAAAGGAGCATTAGATGCATACATGGTACGGGCACGATATGTATAAAAAATATCACTGCTTCGAAGAGGTTTTTTTGGAACATGAAAGCGAATTTATTCGAGAAGACGAGGCGCATCAATGGCACCGCTAATAATGTCAAAGACAAATGTCAATGAAAGAATGGTTCTTCTGTATTGAAGTGATTGAAGGCTAATGAGTGTGCATCTCGCTGTATATGAGGGCATCGGTTCTGAAAAGTTGAGAGAACGCAGCGCAAAGCGAACAAAGTTTTTTTGTACTCGTTCAAGTCTCTTAATGTGGCATTCATGATATGGTCTCCAAATGAAGCAGCCATATTCAAGTTTAGAACGGACAAGCGAATTAAATAATAACTTAAGGGTATATGGATCGAAGAAATCGGAACTAAAACGGCGGATAAAGGCCAACACAGAGTAGGACTAGGAAATGGTAGAGTTTAAATGAGTCGCAAATGTGAATTTAGATTCAAAAACTACTCCTAATTCCTTTATCTCATTAAGAATCGAGAGATAGGACCCGCCAATGGCATAAGATGTGGGAATGATGAAGCGCGATTTGGAAAAGGTAACATGAAAGCATTTACTTACATTCAATGGTAGGTTATTTGTACTACACCAGGCAGCTAAATTGTTCAGGTCATACTGGATCTTGAGTGCGTCTGAATAGTTTGAGATTGTAGAAAAAACTTTTAAGTCGTCCGCATACAGTAGAAAGTTTGCATGTTGAAAACATGACGAAATGTCGTTTATAAAAATTACGAATAACAACGGTCCCAGGATGCTGACTTGGGGTACTCCGGATGTGGCAATAAAAGGATCAGAGTGAACATTAAGGTAAGATTTTATCCATGAAAGGAAAATTTAATGAAATCCCAAACTGGCTAGTTTAGAAATTAGAATGCAATGACTGTCTTTGTCAAAGGCTTTCGAAAAATCGGTATAAACCGTATCAACTTGTAGACGATTGTTGAAAGCTGATATGCAGTATTCAGAGAAAGTTGATAAGTTTGTCACTGTAGATCTACCAGACACGAAACCATGCTGGTTGTCTGAAATTAGAGGCCGAACAGCAAAGTACATTTTTTGCTTCACAATGTATTCGAATAGTTTTGAAATAGTTGAAAGCTTAGCAATAGGCCTAGGGTAAAACCGGGATAGATGCCCCATATTCAAAAAATCTAACTTCCCGAGCTCGTGACTAACAATTAATTTAATATTTAGCAGCCGCAGCCACAGCGCATTTTAGTTATCTAAGGGGTTGGAGCAGTGAACACGCGTTTTGTTAGTATAAAACATTTTGTTTGCGACGAAATTGAAATACCCGTAAAAGTTTTAAAGGTAAGTATTGTGCTTTGTATAACTTTATAACTAGTAATAAATTCCATTATATTTTTTAGTACCTTAATAAACTTATTCATTGAGACTACATCTAACTAAAAATAGATGTTTTTTTGTTTATAATTTATTAAAAAAATTCGTAGGCATCTATCCCTATCAAAAAGGATAGTTGCCCTGATTTTTCGAGGTATAGGGGCATCTATCCCTCCATGAATCACAAAGGAGTAAGTATATATTTTTTAAATACTTTTGGAGTCTGATATATGTTTTATGTACTACTTTATGGACTTTAAACAGTTTTCAGCAAAATTATGCCGCGAAAGTACAAAAGGAAGGGACTACAGAAAGCCTACAGGCCGCGTTTGACGAAATGAACAAAAATACCATGGGGATAAACGAAGGACATTAATTCGACGATATGCTGCTAAAAAAACAGCAAAGGCGACACTGGGTATGTATTCAAGATCTTGTAGTACCTACGGGATATAATAAACGTTTATCTAACTATTGGCTGCCTCTAGTTTCCTATAGATTTACTAAGTAGTTTTTTATTTTAGTGTAAGATTGTATTTTTATAAAAATAATTTTTATTTTTTTCTAAATAAACACGTACCTATAAAATTGAATTTAATAAACATATGGGTGTTTCCATGAGAGGGTCAACCACGACTGAAAAAATTATATGACCAGAAAATGGGTTTTAAGACGAATTATTAAGGGAAAAGTAATTGAATTTTTATAAAAATGGAAGTATTTACAGCTTGCTGGTATCTTAAAACTCATGAACGGAAGAGTAAAACTGAGGGTTTCTTCAACTCAGTTTTCGCAAATTGAATCAACTATTTTCTCTTCCGAATTACCTAAATTAAGAGATTTGAAGTAGTGCAAATACATTTTAAAATTAAATTAACAATGCCAACTACTTACAAAAATGAGAAAAAGAGAAGTTTGAACTCGAATAACGGTATTTTTTTAAATTTACTTTTGATAGTATACCTTTGTCGCGTACGTTATGCAAAAACATTATTTGTCTATATCATTTGTGTATTGACAGTCGCAAGTAATAGAGATTACAACTCCAAATCAAGAGATCTTCTAGTTAAATATATTCGCTGAAATTTTCTTTTCAATCGAAGTAATACAAATTGTATTACCCTTTAAAGTTTGTCGCATACGTTATTTTAAGTATGAATATTTTATTTTAATACATTAAAATGGACGTTAAAAGCAATTTTTTCAATAACATTATCCTGAATACATAGGTGCAGTTTAAAAATAAGTTTATTTTAACAAGCATCCCTTATTTTGTAAATAAATTTAGCTGCAAATATTTTGAATGGAATTTCTTTGCCACCTCGCATGGCAAAGGCGATGTGGATGGAATAGGTGTTTTTATAAAGAGAAAGGTGTGGCAAATAGTAAAAGCTAATAATATAATTTTACCAGATGCTTTTTCATTTTATAAAGGCGCTTGTGAATATATCGATATATTCGTCGACAGTCAACATATAAATACTGCTCGCACGGCATACTCCTTACGAGAAAATATTAGAGTTTATGTAAATATATAAAGAATGTATATCAACAAATACATATGTTATGAATTCGATTTTATTTTCATTATCATATAGTTTTTATAATAAGAATACATTTTTATTTTGTTTCCTAATTAAAGTGTAAATTTCAAACAAAAAACATTTTATCAGGGACCGAAAATAATTGTTATTTTTTTCTTTCAGAATTCACATTATCATCAGATTTATTTTATTTTAGTCATCGTAACCAATATAAATGAGAGATTTCTTTTTTTGGTTACGAATAACCCTTATCGCAAGTAATAAATTTTTTGGCTATCGGTGACCCACTCGACAGCAAACTATTTTTGCTGAATAGTGGTAAATTTTTCCTCGAGGAACTTGCAGACATTGGTCATGCCACTCCAGCAACTCAAGTTGTTTTATATTGTTTGAATTTTTTTGCTACCGATAACCAAAAAAATCATGTTTCTTACAATAATGGTTATTGTTAACCAAAAAATGTTTCTCTCATTTATAATGGTTATGTTGACCAATATAAAATAAGTCTTACGGTAATGGTTAATTATAACCAATATTTGAATACATCAGTACTAATGGTTAAATGGGACCTTTTTATCATATTTCTTATAACAGTTACGTCCCTGCATTTTATTATTAATATACTAGAAAAATTGTCCCGTACGTTATGTCGCGTACGTTATTTAGTTTTTTTTTAAATAATAATATAAAGAGATGATTTCTCTTTAAATATGAGAGGATTGTAAAGGTGCATACTTCTTTTTAATTGCAACTTAACTGTATTTTTATTTTACCGAAAACTCGTTTTATGTGAGATTTATATTACTCCAAAAGTGTACGAATGTCGCATACGGCTGCATGGAAACACCCATATATAACCATGCATGTCAATTCTTGAAAGCAAACGCTTCAATTTTATAAGGAAGGTATGGCTAATGATGTACCTAATACTAGATTTAAGTATCTTCTAATTTCTAATGATAGTAATTAAAAGATTAAAAACCCAACATGTTTCTTTTATTATGGTTTTGAGTAGGGGTAGAACTACGTTGCGTTCGATTTGTGTTTTTCGCTTACATGCCATAAAGGGCATCTATCCTTCGCAATATTTTCATGGTGGGGCAACTATCCCTAAGGTAGGCATCTATCCCTCAAAAAGAAGGTTTCAGGAAAAACTAATTTCTGGAAAAACTGTGTAAGATAGGTAAACCAAAATTTAAATAATTAAAGTTAAAATACTGAACTAGCTATATTAAAAATATTTATTCAAATAAAACTAATATTTTCAAATTTAGGCAGCTTTTCCAAAAAGTGGGGCATCTATCCCGGTTTTACCTTATAGTTGGCAACATTGTTCTTATTGCCGCTTTTGAAAGTAGGGCTTATGAAGGTTAGCTTTCAGTCATCAATAAACTCACCACACTCAAGAGATCTGTTGAACATCAAAAGCATTGTTTTTTAGACTTCACAAAGCTCCAGAAAGCCTTGGGATTTTCTTTAATATCTAGTTCAAAATTGCGGACAAAACGTCTATGGAGCTTCTTCCCAAGCACTTTAAATTTCTTTGGATAATGAAGATATTTAACTTTATAAATAGAAGACTTAGTGGACATATATTTTTTGTGAAATCTATTTTTCAGATTCTTTAGCCACTTCAGTTTCTTAGAGTACCATGGTATTTTATAGCATAGCTTTTTTTTACGTGGAATATTTTTCATACAAATTTCAGTTATGATATTTTTGAATACAATAAAACAGTCAGCAAGTTTCTTTTCCAGAAAAAGAGCCTCCCAATCAGTAGAGGTTACTTCGCTAAGAATACTATCAAAATAAGCCCGTCTAAAAGAAAAACTAAGATATTCATTATGCATCTCAACTTCAAAGATGTAAAATTCGATGTCAAGACAAAGTGGCACATGGTGCATGCTGGAGCAAGACAGCGGGTCTAAGCATTCCGTCAAGGTATAATTAATATTATCATTAATAAAAATAATATCTAGTAATCTCGATAACTGGTTGCTAAAACAATTATATGGGAGAGGCTTACACTTAAAGATTGTCAACTAGGTACATCTCAGACGAACTATTAACATTTCTGGGAAGTAAGTTAAAGGCATTGTCAACGTACGACCAATCAACATTGGGTAAATTAAAATCCCCTAAAATACAAAAATTACTATCATCATGCTTACGTACTAATGCAGTAATGTTATCAACATGCGATTTGTATAGCCAATCCAGGCTCGAAGGAGGGATGTAGGACGCCAGTACGAAAATTTTTTTGGAGCCATAAATTGCAACACAAATTTGATCCAGAAGCGAATCCTTATTCACAACGTCGACAAGAGAGGAGTGAAGATGACGCCGCACTGCGATTAAAACACCTCCACCTCTGGTAAGACCAGTCTTAGTAAAGTCGCGATCTTTACGATACACCTTATATAGGTTACAATCAAAGAATTCGCCATCGTGGAATTCAGAGTTGAGCCAGGTTTCAATTAAAACAAATACATCGTATTCAGCAGTCGAACTCATGCTGAAAAGCAATTGCGATTAGGGCGTAAGCCTGAAACATTTTGAAAATATAATTTCAGATGCGTAGAGCTTCGAGTGTGCCTATGCGGGCTTTCGATTATCTGATGCCTTTGGAAAAAAGCGAAAAGGTTTAATGGTAACGTTAGCTGGCCACAGCTCAGGCTTGAAAAGTTTACTATAGTCGGTTGACAATACACGAACTTTAAAAGCTACTCTTACTAATTTTTCCAAATCCTCATCCTTTTTTGTAAGGCCAAAGCAAGCAATGTTGGAAGTGGATATGCCAGCGTGCTGAGAAATATAATTAATAATGTTTGCTTCAGTCACTGTAGGCTTGAATGACGAGATATGAAGCCACTTGTAGCGAACAAACACATTGACATTAGACACATTGGGTAGGGGTAACTCTTTGTATAAACTGTCCTGTCTGTAATGGTACTAGCTTCGCCCTTTACTGTTGTAGTGAAAGTAAATTTTTTTTCGGAGTCAGCGAAAAAAGTCTTGAAACCCTCAACTAAGTTTTCGAGTTTCTCTCTTTGTGGTTTGTCTAAATGCTTGGTTCTGAAATTAATGAGGTTTACGACCTGTGAGAATTGTTGTTTTAACTTAATTCTTAATTTTCTGTCTGTAATTCATCATATCTGTATTACGGTATTTAGTTCACCATTTCTGTAATAGCGTGAAAGGGTTTTCGCGTTGACAACAGAAATAATTTAATTGAGGTGTCCGTTAGTCCGAAAACATTTGCAAATTTTTCAGTCTATGGAAGATGCATAAAATGGGGATTTCTTTTCAATAGTTTTTTTGCCAATTGGGGCTGCACATAATTTTTGATAGGCCCTGTGCCGATAACTATCTTCAAAAGAGCAACCGAAAGACACTTTGTCAAATTCGCTGAAGTGTCCCCCGAAATCGTAGCCAAACACGCACCCCAAGGTATAGATTGGCAATTCATCCACCCGAACGCTCCACACATGGCCGGATTATATGAATCCGCCGTTAAATCTTCAAAATACATTTCCAAAAGTTCGCTAAAACTCAAAAGTTAAATTTCGAGGAGTTCTCCATACTACTTACTCGAATCGCAGCCGTTCTCAATGCACGGCCCCTCTTTGCACTCTCCCAAGATCCCTCCCTTACTGCCCTCACAACCGCGCACACTTCTGGGCCACGTGCTGACTCGCTTTTGGTTTTAAATAGATGGGAACGAGTCAAAACGTTACATCACGAATTCAGCCACCGATGGAAGGAGGAGTATCTCAAAGACCTCCATAAACGATAGACACACAAAAGCCCCCAAGCATTGGAGAATGCGTCCTAATAAGCGGCGAATGTCTCCCCCCGACAGAATGGCGACTTGGTCGTATCGAAAAGGTTCATCATGGCCCCGAAGGTCATATCCGAGTAGTAGACCTCCGTACTCAGAACAGAATTTTTACTAGACCGCTAGTCAAGCTAAGCTTTTTGCCCACTGCATCCAATCAAGGTTAAGATTTCCTGTTCGTCCATTAAATCAAATCTCCAAGTCGCAAAAGATTTAGATATAACAAATAGTTAAAACGATACCCCATATAAGTTAAAAACCTGCCTATCCTCACCATGCAACCTCATGTAAACCACACTTTCCTTCTCTCCCGATATAGATCATGGATGTCAAGATGAGGGACGCTTCCGATTCCACCTCCTCTCACCCTAGCACCGCAACCGGACGACGCACCGAGCTCCCGGTCGCTCAGCCCCGGCGCAGCAACGCGCCCCCCATAGCGGCACCACATATAGCACCACGTCTTGAGCCGTAGCAGCTCCACCGTAAGCCACCTTTGTTTCAAAGCAATCGCACGCATCGACTCGCTCAATAAAATAGCAAATTTTGAATTTATCCAGCGCTCTTCTTTTTTTGAAACGTATAAATCCCCGAGTAAGTAGTGCCGCAGATACCCCGTGATTTCGAGTGAGTGCCCCCAACCCACCTGTAAAGTAAGTGCCCCTGGTGAAGTTCCCTTCGGCCCCACGCCAAGTTATTCAGCTTGTTTTACATTCGATGTAAGGCGGTGAATAGTTTTATTCATCCTAAAAAATTAGGCTCATCGAATAAAGGCCTATAGAACTAACGCCTAATTTTTCGAAATGAAAGAATGCCTAAAAAAGAACGCCTAACAAGAAAGTGAAAGAACGTCTAACTTTAAAAATGAAGGAAAGCCTAATTTTAAAAATGAAAGAAAGTCTTAATTGTTAGGTGTTCTTTCATTATGAAATAACGCCCAATGAAAGAAGGCCTAACAACCCGAAATAAAATTCTTAGAAGAAAATGATACAAGTCCCAATATTTGGGACTTACATATTTCACAATTAAACTATAACTTCCGATCCATGTTTTTAATGTGCAGAACATCTTTTCGCATTGGCGGCCTTCGGCCGCGCTTCAAAAAATAACCCTGGGCTACGCCATTGCAACTCCGGGTGGTTGCCCTGAACGTGGCAACATGCCACCGCTCCCACTCTATGGGCGTGGTAGTTTTTTAATTTTTATTATCACCTGAAACTAATGATTATTATTTCGCGCAATTTTTTATTTCAAATTTTCACCTTATGTTATTAGCTATTTACATACATATGTATATGCATGTACACTGTATTGTTATTCCCTTCATGTTATCTTTATTGCCAATTCAGAAAGGTGTTCTGCACAAAAATACCATGGATCCCGCCCGAATTGGGGATCTGACCTAAGTCAATTTTCGGTTTTTTGTTTATAACTTTTCAATAAAACAAAAAAATTAAATTTCGACTTCGGATCATTGATACCAAGGTCAAAACGCGTATTTTGACACCCCTATTAGCGCATTCATATCACTCAAAAACGCGTAATAGCAATAGAAATCACACTTAAAGCAAAATGAAAAAGCGTCTAACGTTAATGAAAGAATTCCTAACAATCAAAAATTAATAAATACCTAATTAAGCGTTTCTTCATTTTTGTTTGTTAGGCTTTCTTTCATTATGAAGAACCAATATTTTTAGTAGTTTATGAGATATTTGCAGTTAAAGTCATTTTCATGTGGTTGTTGTAATCACATTACCCTGTGAGAAAAGAGTGGCACGCCAAAATCCAGGCATTGGGAGTTATATCATTTTTAATGGGAGTTATTTCATTTTTAGCGAACTAACGTCATTGACATTAATTCCCATTAAGAAAGCGAACTAAAGTCAGTACATTTTTTTTATATTCCAAATTTTCATTTTTCATTATCACCTTCGACTTATGATCATTATATCATGAATCTGGGATTTAAAAAATTAATCTGGGATTGACTTAGGTCAGATCCCAATTTGGGGGCGTGATCAATGGTATTTATGTGCAGAACTCTTTTCCGCGTTGGCGGCCTTCGCCCGCGCTTCAAAAAATAACCCTGGGCTACGCCATTCCAACTCCGGGTGGCCAAAAATTATGAAATAACTCCCAAAGATATTTTATTGGGGATTATTTCATTTGGGAGTTATTTCATTATGAAATAATTCCCAGTTAAAATTATGAAATAAGTCCCAATGAATTTGGAGCTATTTCATAATGAAATAAGTCCCAACTTGCATGGAAAATATTTGGGAGTTATTTCATTTTTTTGTTGGGAGTTATTTCACTGCACCGCTGGTCACTTGACACAACCTTAGCATCATTTGGCCATGACATCAATTGTACTGGTACAAATTAGGGACGTGCGATCAACAGATTAAATCATATTTTTATTAGTCATAATTCTGATTCATAACCCCCAACCCCGCACCCGTGCGCACGGGCCTGACTGGTGGCCTTATCAGATATTAACTATTAAGTAAGTTACTTATTTTTCACTTGTTTATTTATTTTTTACTTTTGTGGCCCCTTCTAGGAAGAGGGGCCTTTTTATTCCAGAAGAAATTAGCTGAGCCTCGATTCAACCTTGTCACTTTTTTCTTATTATTTTATCAGCTTACAGTTTTTTTCACTTATTTTCACAGTTTATATGTATGTTTCACTTATTTTGTTGGTTGATTATCTTTAACTAATTTTCTTAAACTGATGAAGTTCCCGCTGCACCTGGTGGAGTTATTCTTTTTTCATCAGCTATTATTGAGTCAAATCAGGAACGGACTTTGGGATTGCATGCGGATGGGCACTATAGGCTTTTCTGGTTCGAGCTTGGGCACGGTTGTCGCTTAGCTCACTGGTTAATTAAAAAAAAAAATATTTTTTAGGGCCACGTCTTTGTTTATTTGAGTCTGAACCAAAACTGAATAATGATTTACAATTCTTTCTTAATGTAAGCTACCGCCGTTCACGGTTAGGCTATTCAAGTGATATGAACTGTTATAAGTTTAATTATACATAGAACTCGACATTTGATCATTACTTTCTGATTTTTTTCAATAAAAATCAACAATAATCGTTACGCCCAAGTTTTATATTTTTGATTAAGCGTACTGATCACTTTTTGAGTTTTATTTTTTTGATCAAATATAAAATTTAGTGCTTGAGTTTTATTATTTTGAGAGGAAATAAAATTAACCCTTAAGTGTTATATTTATGCTCGACAGTAAACGTTATTATTTGAGTGATATTTTATCGTTCAAGGATAAAAATTAAGTTCCGAGTTTTAAGATTTTTCGCCGATCAAAGAACTCTAAAGGCCGCTGCGCCTTTGTGGCAAGTATATGTATGTGGCTAAAACTATCTTTAAATAAGTGAGTATGTACATACATATGTTGACGAGATTTAACCAACTTATATTTATGACCAAATACTTTCCATAACGGTGTGATAACAATTGAAAAACCCAAAATAACTGCATTTTGTGCCAATAAGAATTAATTGTCATAAAAATATAAATGGACTCCGCTAATCGTACTGATCAAGTTTTGCTTGAAAAGCTTATTATCGTAAACATATAACTTTCTTAGTTGTATAAATATAGCGTTTTAAACTTTACAAACAAGTTTTAAAAAAATTAGAGTCCTTGAACCTACTTCGCTTTTTTTTTGCAAACCTAACCTTTATATATTGCACATTATCACTAAATTTCGTTTCGGAAAATCAAATTTTGGCATAAAAGGTTTTGGGGAATAATCCACGATTTGGGTTGAGATCGGCACTTATGTATCTGAGAGGTGAAGGCGTTTAGCACGGAAGTAGTGCTGTGCACTTCACGAAATCCATGGGCCTCAAATGTCTTCACTGGCGGGGTGCAATAGCGCCTTGTGCAATAAGCCCTTTAAGGCCTTATTACACTATTGAAAGTGAAATAAGGCCTTTATTTCAAAAAAGGCTTTATTACACTTCGAAAGAGAAATAAAGCCTTTATAAAAATTTACCCAATTGTGCAATAAAGCCTTATTTTTTTTTTATGAAACATAAGTGACAACCAACTACTGATATGATTGGGGTTATCACGAAGATTTTGATCTAGGTAGAGGTATCAATAGACGCGTCTTCACCTCCGTAACAATAATCTAGAGGGGGAAATCCGATATTTTTAGAATTTTGCAAGATATTTGCAGTTAAAGTTCACAACTTTTCTGTCTTTTTCATGTGGTTGTTGTAATCACAAATTACCCTGTGAGAAAAGAGTGGGAAACGTGTTCTGCACATAAAAAACGTGGATGGGGCCCCGAATTGGGGATCTGACCCGGGTCAATTTTCGGTTTTTCACTAATAACTTTTCACAGAAACAAAATATTGCTTTTCCCCCTTCGGATTATTGTTACGGGGGCCCGATGCACGATTTTTAAGTGCAGAACAGCATTCCGCGTAGGCGGCCTTCGGCCGCGCTTCAAAAAATAACCCTGGGCTACGCCATTCCAACTCCGGGTGTGTGCCATAGCCGTGGCTACCGCCACGGTGATGTCCTTCCGCGTGCCACGTTTCCCACTTTGGTTAACGTGAAATTTGTGTGTAACTATTCAATAAAATACAAAAAGAATTAGAATATTATTGTTTCATTAAAAAAAATGAAAGAGCAATAAGGCCTTTAAGACTTAATTTCTCTTTCGAAGTGTAATAAAGCCTTTTTTGAAATAAAGGCCTTATTTCACTTTCAATAGTGTAAAAAGGCCTTAAAGGGCTTATTTCACAAGGCGCTATTGCACCCCGCCGTCTTCACCACTGGCGCGAGGTGCGATATTGGTCTGTACGACTCCCCTTCATTGGCAGGTTTCCCAAGTTTTACTCGTAGTAGTATGATTGTGATAAGATCAGTACAGATTTTGTTTCTGCTGGAACCATTTTATGGAAATTGTTACGAGGCAGTTAAAGGAACTGATAACGGAATAGTTAACAGAAGAAAGCAGCAACCCCCCAAAATGCCAAATTAATATCTTACTGAAATATAAAAAACAATTTTTCACCTTTGTACAAATTCTAAGCAACACCAATTCGATCATACAGAATTTTTATTTTGATTTCCTAAGTCTTCTTTGGTGCTTACTAGTCTCGAACGGTTGGTTTCCTAGGTGTTCTAACCATGTACATTCCTCTACGCCCTTTTTACTATAAAAGCCCTACAATACTTACAAAGTACTAAGTTTTCTTTGCCGTAATATTGCGATCTTTAAGTCGTTTCAAAAAAAATAATTGACTTTTTTAAGTAGTGATTTCCTGTAGATGATATATGGGCGTTTCCTGAAATTGTCAACCAAGAAGTATTTAGGAAAGTTAGTTCGATTCCTATCGACAGCTATTTATGTCGTCTTTCGTGTTTTAAAATGTTATTAGAATTATTTAACCACATACCAAGATATAAGCGCTTTTCAACTACTCTTGATTATTTAAAAAAAAAAGTTCAGCCTCGTCTTCTTAAAAGCTCCCCATAATAACTTAACCTGAACAAAAGTTGGAACGAATTTCATACACATATTTGGTATGTCACGTGATCATGATAAAACAATTACTTCTGTTGTTGTTGTAGCGCTACTTAGCCCTACCTAGGTAGTCCGTAGAAGCCGCAAGAAGGACAAACATTCGGCAGCTCGGCGTTCAGCCTGGATAAGTAAGAGTTTAACCTATCACAGTATCCAGAGCGGAGTTGGGCCAGAATCACTCTTGTCTCCCTAGGCAGTTCGTGCTCCTCTTCGGCAACGGGTGGAGTTGTTGCCGGAAGAACGGCGTTCGCTGGGAGAGAGCTGACATAGAAATTTACCGAATCGGTGCGGATGAGGGTAAGGGCCTGCCGCTGCACCTTAGGATCAAACGGTGTGGAAATCTGGTTCCGGATCTCATCGAAATGTTTGCGTAGATGGCGTCTTATTCTCCTGAGGGGCGGATTTTCGTGGACCAGGCGTCTGTTCGGATGCTGTGGTTTACAGCAATTGAACAGGAATTGCCTGGTCAACATCTCACTGTGCTCTTTAACGCCGAGCATTTTCGTTTCGTTGTGGAGATGATGATCAGGAGACATAAGAATACATCCAGTGGCGGTTCTATGGGCAGTGTTCTGGCAGACCCGAAGCATCGACCAGTGGGTGTCTGTAAGCCCCGGTGACCATATTGGCGTCGCGTAGGTCAGCACCGGCTGACCCATTGCCTTATATGTTGCTATTAACTTTTCTTTGTCTTTACCCCAAGTGCTGCCAGCTAGCGACTTTGTTACGGCTTTGGACTTTATTGGCAATTACGGTTACATGAGCGCCGTTATCAAACGTGACCCCTAAGATTTTGGGGTGTAAGACAGTTGGTAGCTTGGTAGGTTGGTAGGGTGGTCGAAGACTTATTCGGTGATAATTTCAGGTTTCTCCCAGCGACAAATTCGGACAAGGCTGGGAGGTATGAATTAATGCGAGAGCAGAGCTCTTCAATGGAGGGTCCTGTTGCCAGTATCGTACAATCGTCGGCGTAAGAGACGATCGAGACTCTCTGTGGTTGGGGGGGGAAGTCTCTATACATAATAGTTAAACAGAAACGGGGATAGCACACCACCCTGTGGCACCCCTTGTTTAACTATCCTGGGTTTTGATCTAGCGCCTCTGAATTCAACCGACCATCGACGAGTGGCCGTTTGAAGTCCAACGTTTAAGACAGGGGGCGCTTCCCCAAATCTTCAAGGTCTTTCAATAGTTGCGCATTGTTGACCGTGTCGAAAACTTTGGCCAAGTCAAGCGCAACTAGCACTGTCCTGTGGTTTGGGCGCTTTTGGTTTAGTCCGTCCCCTATCTGAGTTGTGATGGTGCTCAGCGCGGTGGTGGTGCTGTAGTTTTTTGCGAAAACCATGCTGATGCTCGCCGAGCCGCAAATTTTGCGGTATAGTATGGTAGTAAGTCCGATTCCAACACTTTCACTACTGGCGAGAGGAGTGGGGCGATATGACTCCCCCACGGCAGATGGCTTGCCAGGCGTTAGTAGTGGGACCACCTTTGCCTGTCTCCATCTTTCAGGAATGACAAAGGTGGACAGTGAAAGGATGAAAATGTGTGTGAGATATCTTATACCTACCATCGGGGCCTATATATTTGGTGTTTTTTGATCTCCGTATTGCCTCTTGAACCTCTGTGGTGGGTTTATGCGCTTCCCTGGTAGCTCGGCGAATTTCCTTGTCCAACCGAGGATGCATTAAAAATTGTCGGCAGAAGGTTCCCGCACATTTTTTAGGTTTTGACTGAACCTTATTGCCGAAGGCGATGGATATTTTGTCGTTGGGTTTAGTAGGATTGGACAGAGATTTCACCGTAGACCATAATTTGCCAACTCCCGCAGAGAGGTTACAAGACCTTAGGTGCTCCTCCCACTTAGCACGTTTGTGTTTATCTACTAGGCGTCTGATTTCCGCATGAGATCCTTGATTTGAGGATCCGTGGGGCCAGGCGTCTAACACGGTCGCGTTCATTTGCCAGGGCCGCTGCCTCTGCGGGAAAGTATAGACGCACTTCCTATATTCTATCTGACGGAATGTGTTGATCTCTGCGACAGCAGGTGACAGTAGGTACGCAGATGTTAATAATTTCAAAGTCGACATCGCCTGGCCGAACAATCATACCTTGACGTTCTGAGGTGATGTCCCTCGGGTCGACGTCAGGCTCAAATAGACGATACTGCACATATTGATGCGTAATGAATGCCAGACCACCCCCAAGTCCTCTCGCACGATCGCAACGGTGAATGTTGTATCCTTTGCAGGTCCTGACGGTGGACCGTTCAATGAGCTTTGTCTCCTGGATCGATTTTAATATTATTTGATTTCATGAAGTTAACGATTTCAGCGACTTTGCCCGGTAGGCCGTTGCAGTTCAACTGCAGGATGCAGAAGTGCGACGGGGGAAGAGTTGACGCGGGGGGTCAAGGACTGGTGCGTATACCTAGGTGGTAGTAGGCTGGGTCGCACACTCATGAAGCGAAGGAATTGCATTACCGGAAGGTAAAGCCGAATCGGACGAAGTTGAAGGTTGCGTAGCTCGACAGCAAGGCGCAACGTACGTATCAGTCCATTCCTGTTTCCAAGTCCAGAGCATATAAGCAGGTGACACGGGCCAAGGAAGGTATCTTAACCGACAAACAGTGCACGTAGGATAAGGGACTAGGAGCTGATGGTTATGAATTATGTATATTCGTGCTGGTGCTGGAAGAAGAGGGGCTTACTGATGGGGCGGGAGTAGGCGGACGCTCAGCATTGCTCAGATCCAAATTGCAAGTGCTACGTAGGGAGTAGCTGTGAGCTGATGTGTGAGATGTTGACGCCAAGGGGCATTGGTAATGCTAGTCGTGGAGACTGAAGTGACAGAGCAAAACAAAAAAAAATAAGGAGGCCGACACTCCAAAAAGGTCGGAAGGGAGAACCCCATAGGTTACGGCGCCCGTGCGATGCAGGGCGCCTCTACCAGCCGTGATGCGGCTGATAGGCAAAGAGCGCGCAGCCTCCAGGCGATGCCGGAGTCTGGTGCTAAGCATAAGATAGTAGCTGCGGGTGGAGGGGCGACTAAGGGAGCTGAGACTGTTGGCGGATTCGTACCCAGTAAGCGGCTGGATACTGGGGCTAACGTCGAGGTGTTCAAGGTCTTTAATCCGGATCTTCCTACAGAAAATTGGAGATTAGTGACGAGCACTAAGGCTACGCGTAGGGCAGTCCTGATGCTTAATAAGAAGCCAGTACATCTCCTAGAAAAAACGAAGGGAACAGTGAACTTCGGCTTTGTTCGGGTAAAAGTCAGGGTTTACTCCAACGACCTAAGGTCAGTGCGGGACTTGGAGAAGAACGACAGTGAGGAGATGGATGAGGATGTCGAACCCAGCCTGGCCGACCTGCTCACTATGTTCTTCTCTGGGCTTCGGAAGGTTGTGCGAGGCGCACACGGAGGTCTAGCCGATGTCGGAGGACGAGCCGATGTCGAACGAGGACATTGGCAAAGTCACGGTGGTGGAGAGGTGTATCAACCCTGATGATGCGGGTGCTACAGATTAACCTCCACCACAGTAAAGAAGCTGCGGTGCGTAGGGTCGTGGAGCAAGTAAAAGGGCACGTCATCGTTAGAGGCGATATCAACGCACATAACCCAGCGCGGTAGTACCGGTGTAAACGAAAGAGGTGAGTCACTCTTTGATTTTATACTACAACATAATATTGTGGGGGCGCAGTTCAAATTCATTTAAATTGTTTTCTTGACAAATAATTTGGTTTTGAGGGTTCTCAGCAACCTTTGCTTTTTGTGTGTGATAAAAAATTAAATAAGTTTTCATATAGAATTTTAAAATAGGAAATATTTTTATATAATTTAACTTCGGAAACAATTAACTTTTATTTCCTATATTGGTGACCCCGACTACGTATATATACAAAGATACTTCGAGACGAAGATCAACTCGTTACCCTTTGTGAAGAAAATGAGCATCTTCAACGGCAGATTGACGAATTACGCCAGCAAGCGCAGGAACAACATTATCATCAATCGGAGCTTCAACAGCAGCAGCCACCACCACCGTAACCACAACAACAACAGCAGCAGCAGATTCATTATGCCACTAACGTCGCTGATCATTACCCTGCAGTTCGTCGTGTTGCAGTCAAACTTCAGCCTTTTTGGTCTGACAAGCCATGGTTATGGTTTTCGCAGGCTGAGTCGCAGTTTACATTGTCGGATATCACAAATGAGGTAACAAAATTTCATTATGTCGCAACTAGATGCTTGGGTCGCATTGGAGATCGAGGACGTTGTTGAAAATCCTCCTCCGTTGAACCCATACACATTTTTGGGCACAAAACTGATTGCTCGTTTTGCTGCGTATGAGGAACAACGAGTCCGTCCACTTATCAGTGAGGAAGATCTCGGCGAACGCAAACCATCGCAGTTTCTACGTCACTTACGCTCTCTCGCTGGTTCAACCATCGTGCAGGATAATCTTCTTCACCAATTTTGGCTTAACCGCCTTCCGTCTAACGTCCAGGCTATCCTTGCGACGCAATCTGAATTGCCGCTCGACAATCTGGCGGAACTTGCTGACAAGATTGGACTTCGTCGCGATTTTCCATGGAGATTTATAGTCGCTGACGTCGACCTTCCAATAATTGGATCTGATTTTCTCGCTCATTATCATCTTTTACCGGATTGTCGTACCAAACGCGTCGTCGATGTAACCACTGGAGCAGAGCAGTATTAAAGCAGTTCAGGATTCATCTTCTTCCGCTGCTCTAATTTCGTAATTTCCTGAAAATACTCGTCCACCAGGTTTACCTCGAAATATTAAACATGAGACTGTCCATCACATTCGTACAACTCCTGGATCACCCGTGGTAAGCAAAGTACGACACTTAAATCCTAAAAAATTAAAAATTGCCAAACAAGAACTCGACGCCATGTTACGAGCTGGTACAACCCGTCCATCAGAAAGCTCTTAGTCATCGCCTTTACATTTGGCACCGAAAAGTGATTCAACTTGGCGTCCATGTGGAGATTTTCGTGCATTTAATACTCGAACTATCCCAGATCGTTATCCTGTCCGTCACAATCACTCACTTTATCGATGGTTGTATAGTATTTTCGAAAATTGACCTCGTTAAAGTTTATCCTGTGTACTTTTGGAGTTCCTGAAGTTCCGCTTATTGGTTATACCATCTCTGCTGCTGGAATACGAGCTCCGGAAGAGCGCGTCCAGGTTATCAAGGACTTTCCATTACCAAAAACAGCACAAGGCCTTCGGCGTATTCTTGAGATGTTAAACTATTACCGCAGTTTCATTCCGCATGCTTCTGGATACGAGGCTCCACTACACCGATCATAAGCCATTGCTCTACGCTTGTCAACAAAAACGTGAAAAACTTCCACCAGTTCAACTCAGACAACTTTCATTCATCTCAGAATATTCAACAGACATCCAACACATTAAAGGAACCGATAATGTCGTTGCTGATACACTATCGCGTATTGAAGCTGTTTCTGCACCACTGGATTACAGGAAGGAGAATTATTCAAGAAAATGCTTCTCTCTGTATCAAGCGTGTGTCGATTTCTGGTTCCTCTCTTATTGTGTTTTGTGATACATCAACAGGAAAAGCTCGGCCCTTGCCGTTTCGTCGTTGTGTTTTTGATCAGCTACACAACCTGAGCCATTCAGGTGCCAATGCTTCGCTCAAGTTAATCAGCGATAGTTTTGTGTGGCCTTCAATGAATAAAGACTGCCGAAATTGGGCTCGTGCTTGTAGTGATTGTCAACGGTCAAAAATTTTACGACATGTTCATGTTCCACTTGGAAAGTTTGAAACTCCAACAAAGAGATTTTTTCATATACACATTGATCTGATTGGTCCACTTCCATTTGCATGTTATTTTCGATACTGCTTGACTGTCATTGATCGTTTCACTCGATGGCCTGAAGTATATCCTTTACAGAATCTCGTTTTTGCGTTCCTGAGTTTATAACCTCAGATCGTGCAGCTCAATTTTCTTCTCATCTATTCAAAAATTGTGTTAAACAATTCGGAATTCGGCATAACTTCACTACAAGTTGGCATCCTTCTACAAATGGTTTAGTCGACCGATTTCATCGTTATTTGAAAGCCACAATCATGGCTCATTCCGACATGGACTGGGCTCAGGCTTTGCCGCTGGTTATACTGGGAATTCGCTCAGCTTTTAAAGAAGACATCAGGGCTACTTCCTCTGAAATGGTTTATGGTGAAACGATCCGTTTACCATTTGAATTTCTTTCTCCAAGTCTTGGAAACAAATTTCCGGATGATACCAGCAGCTTTCTTTCAAGCTTACTTGAATTTATATTGCGCCTGCGTCCACTTCCAGCATCAATACATTGTCAACCTGGAGTTTTTGTGTTCAAGGAATTATCGAAATGCAGTCATGCTTTCCTCAAAGTTGGTGGTTTGGGGGTTAAACCCCCCCCCCATGGCCAAATCTAAGTTGCAATGATTTTGCAAAAATTTTCCAAATACAGTTTATAAATCTTGTATTGAATCTTGACTAATAATTTTTGAAAAAATTAGTTAAAATAATTTTACGGAAGAAGAAATTGGTGAAAGTTGAAAAGAAAAAGGTTGGCCAATACATAAGTGCGGCACTTTAAATTGCACTTGCAGCTTTCCGAAATTACAAAGTTGTGTAGCGTATGGGCATTTTTAAAAAAGTTTTACTGATGAAAACAGTGAGCAGTTTAATTAACAGAGCGAATGAACTGCAAGGCTCAATTATATGAAAGATTTCGAGTGTTTTCTAACCCTTTTAGTGGTAGACGTAAAGAAAATTGTGAGAAAATGAACGCTGGATAGCAGATGAGCGACAACGTTTTATTATTTGAATGTTTTCAAACATTTTCTGAGGTTTTTTTTTTATTTTACCTGACAGAAGATAAAGATCGCATTTTTCATGGACGTTTATCAATAGTCTGTGGAAAATAAACATAGCACATTTCATATTTTCCGAATAGTGTCAATAAAACTTCATAAACCTTATTTTTTATTATTTATAATAATAATAATAATAATAATTCCCAATGGATTATCCACCATATCCCGCCCGACCGGCGCGAGGGGGCGCATCCGCATGACGCGCGGATTGTCGAGATCTAAAACTGCTCAGCTACAGAGAAAACCTCATCAGCTAAGTAAGGTAGATAAAAAATAGAATAATATAGATATATATATAGATATATAATAGAATAAATAATTAGTTGACAGCGAATAGTTGGTGACCTGGTGACACTATTGCGCTTTTGGAAATGGAAATAGTGTCTATTGACACTATTGCTATTTTAGGCAGCGGTTGTCTGCGCAGCGCAGTGTTGTAAGAGATGGATTTTTATTATATGATTATTTACAAAATTATGGTTTCCCCTTTTACGAAATGTGCACTATTAGTGATAGGGGTCTACCACATTATCCCCAAAATCAAAATAACCGAATCAAAACCCCCAAAATCAAAATTCCTTACACGAAATCCCCATTTCAAGTCTGAAATAAATTCAAATTATGTGTTGGATACGTAATTATGCTACCTTTCATTTGAGGTACCACTGTCGTGGGTGCAAAACCGCGTATGTGCAAAAATTTAAGTTTAATTTAAAAAACAACCCTGGGCTACATTATGCCAAGTCCTTCTGCGTAGTACACCATTCTGCGCTTATTATATATAACCCTGGGCTACGCCATTCCAACTCCAGGTGGTTGCAACATGCCACCGTTCCCACTCTATGGGCGGGATCCATGGTATTTTTTTAATTTTTATTATCACCTGAAACTAATGATTATTATATCGCGCGATTTTTATTTCAAATTTTCATCTTATGTTATTAGCTATTTACATATGTATATGCATGTACACTGTATTTTTATTCCCTTATGTTATCTTTATTGCCAATTCAGAAAGGTATTCTGCACAAAAATACCATGGACCCCGCCTATAGAGTGGGAACGGTGGCATGTTGTAAAAAAACAAAACAAAAAAATAAATTTCGACTTCGGATCGGTGATACCAAGGTCAAAACGCGTATTTTCACACCCCTATTAGCGCATTCATATCACTCAAAAACTCATAATAGCAATAGAAATCACACTTATAGCAAAATGAAAAAGCGCCTAACGTTAATGAAAGAAAGCCTAACAATCAAAATTGAATAAATACCTAATTAGGCGTTTCTTCATTTCTGCTTGTTAGGCTTTCTTTCATTATGAAGAATCACCTAACAATTTTAATGAAGAAATGCCTAAAATGCTAGATATTCTTTTATTATGAACAACCGCCTAGTTCCTATATGAAATATTTAGGCAATATTTCATTTCTTTTAGGCGTTAGTTCGTTAGGCCTTTATTCGCTGAGCCAAAAAATTAATCTATATATAAATACGGTAAGGAAAATCACGTTGTTATCCCTTTTTGAAGGGGAAAAGCAACACGTATTACGGTCAAAGCTATATCAAAATATTTGCATTGAACGTCTGGTTTGCAGAATCGTATACGTTTTTTGTTTACATCGCACAGGTGAGAAATATTAGGTAAAAACCGAGATACAATTTAGATTTTCGTCCAATTTGGGCGACCTCTAGTATCTGTAAAATCAATGTCCTCTCTGGAGTTTTGTTCAGCTGAATAATCTAGTCAGGCGCGTAGCCAGAAAAAAATTTCGGGGGGGGGGGGGCGGAGGGGGTTTTGGCCAAAGTGTCAGTAAATAAAAATTACCTATATAGTTATTACGCGCATTTCTATGGCAACTGGCGTAAATTTGATTCTAAACCGAATTTGGTTTGGTCATACACCTAGACCAGGGTGCAGTGAAATAACGCCCAAGGAAATGAAAATAACAGAAAATTGTGAACTTTAACTGCAAATAACTTTTGAATGGTTGAAAAAAATCTCATTTCAAATTCTAAATCTAGACGTGGGTAATCGTTTACGTGGGGTACCGAGCGCTAATACACAACCAAAAATGTTGAGATATGTATCAGGAGACGCGCTTTGGTCCCAGGAGCATGAATATAACTCCGCTGAACCAATATTTTTAGTAGTTTATGAGATATTTGCAGTTAAAGTCATTTTCATGTGGTTGTTGTAATCACATTACCCTGTGAGAAAAGAGTGGCACGCCAAAATCCAGGCATTGGGAGTTATATCATTTTTAATGGGAGTTATTTCATTTTTAGCGAACTAACGTCATTGACATTAATTCCCATTAAGAAAGCGAACTAAAGTCAGTACATTTTTTTTATATTCCAAATTTTCATTTTTCATTATCACCTTCGACTTATGATCATTATATCATGAATCTGGGATTTAAAAAATTAATCTGGGATTGACTTAGGTCAGATCCCAATTTGGGGGCGTGATCAATGGTATTTATGTGCAGAACTCTTTTCCGCGTTGGCGGCCTTCGCCCGCGCTTCAAAAAATAACCCTGGGCTACGCCATTCCAACTCCGGGTGGCCAAAAATTATGAAATAACTCCCAAAGATATTTTATTGGGGATTATTTCATTTGGGAGTTATTTCATTATGAAATAATTCCCAGTTAAAATTATGAAATAAGTCCCAATGAATTTGGAGCTATTTCATAATGAAATAAGTCCCAACTTGCATGGAAAATATTTGGGAGTTATTTCATTTTTTTGTTGGGAGTTATTTCACTGCACCGCTGGTCACTTGACACAACCTTAGCATCATTTGGCCATGACATCAATTGTACTGGTACAAATTAGGGACGTGCGATCAACAGATTAAATCATATTTTTATTAGTCATAATTCTGATTCATAACCCCCAACCCCGCACCCGTGCGCACGGGCCTGACTGGTGGCCTTATCAGATATTAACTATTAAGTAAGTTACTTATTTTTCACTTGTTTATTTATTTTTTACTTTTGTGGCCCCTTCTAGGAAGAGGGGCCTTTTTATTCCAGAAGAAATTAGCTGAGCCTCGATTCAACCTTGTCACTTTTTTCTTATTATTTTATCAGCTTACAGTTTTTTTCACTTATTTTCACAGTTTATATGTATGTTTCACTTATTTTGTTGGTTGATTATCTTTAACTAATTTTCTTAAACTGATGAAGTTCCCGCTGCACCTGGTGGAGTTATTCTTTTTTCATCAGCTATTATTGAGTCAAATCAGGAACGGACTTTGGGATTGCATGCGGATGGGCACTATAGGCTTTTCTGGTTCGAGCTTGGGCACGGTTGTCGCTTAGCTCACTGGTTAATTAAAAAAAAAAATATTTTTTAGGGCCACGTCTTTGTTTATTTGAGTCTGAACCAAAACTGAATTATGATTTACAATTCTTTCTTAATGTAAGCTACCGCCGTTCACGGTTAGGCTATTCAAGTGATATGAACTGTTATAAGTTTAATTATACATAGAACTCGACATTTGATCATTACTTTCTGATTTTTTTCAATAAAAATCAACAATAATCGTTACGCCCAAGTTTTATATTTTTGATTAAGCGTACTGATCACTTTTTGAGTTTTATTTTTTTGATCAAATATAAAATTTAGTGCTTGAGTTTTATTATTTTGAGAGGAAATAAAATTAACCCTTAAGTGTTATATTTATGCTCGACAGTAAACGTTATTATTTGAGTGATATTTTATCGTTCAAGGATAAAAATTAAGTTCCGAGTTTTAAGATTTTTCGCCGATCAAAGAACTCTAAAGGTCGCTGCGCCTTTGTGGCAAGTATATGTATGTGGCTAAAACTATCTTTAAATAAGTGAGTATGTACATACATATGTTGACGAGATTTAACCAACTTATATTTATGACCAAATACTTTCCATAACGGTGGGATAACAAGTGAAAAACCCAAAATAACTGCATTTTGTGCCAATAAGAATTAATTATCATAAAAATATAAATGGACTCCGCTAATCGTACTGATCAAGTTTTGCTTGAAAAGCTTATTATCGTAAACATATAACTTTCTTAGTTGTATAAATATAGCGTTTTAAACTTTACAAACAAGTTTTAAAAAAATTAGAGTCCTTGAACCTATTTCGCTTTTTTTTTGCAAACCTAACCTTTATATATTGCACATTATCACTAAATTTCGTTTCGGAAAATCAAATTTTGGCATAAAAGGTTTTGGGGAATAATCCACGATTTGGGTTGAGATCGGCACTTATCTGAGAGGTGAAGGCGTTTAGCACGGAAGTAGTGCTGTGCACTTCACGAAATCCATGGGCCTCAAATGTCTTCACTGGCGGGGTGCAATAGCGCCTTGTGCAATAAGCCCTTTAAGGCCTTATTACACTATTGAAAGTGAAATAAGGCCTTTATTTCAAAAAAGGCTTTATTACACTTCGAAAGAGAAATAAAGCCTTTATAAAAATTTACCCAATTGTGCAATAAAGCCTTATTTTTTTTTTATGAAACATAAGTGACAACCAACTACTGATATGATTGTGGTTATCACGGCTTCACTGGCGGGGTGCAATAGCGCCTTGTGCAATAAGCCCTTTAAGGCCTTATTACACTATTGAAAGTGAAATAAGGCCTTTATTTCAAAAAAGGCTTTATTACACTTCGAAAGAGAAATAAAGCCTTTATAAAAATTTACCCAATTGTGCAATAAAGCCTTATTTTTTTTTTTATGAAACATAAGTGACAACCAACTACTGATATGATTGGGGTTATCACGAAGATTTTGATCTAGGTAGAGGTATCAATAGACGCGTCTTCACCTCCGTAACAATAATCTAGAGGGGGAAATCCGATATTTTTAGAATTTTGCAAGATATTTGCAGTTAAAGTTCACAACTTTTCTGTCTTTTTCATGTGGTTGTTGTAATCACAAATTACCCTGTGAGAAAAGAGTGGGAAACGTGTTCTGCACATAAAAAACGTGGATGGGGCCCCGAATTGGGGATCTGACCCGGGTCAATTTTCGGTTTTTCACTAATAACTTTTCACAGAAACAAAATATTGCTTTTCCCCCTTCGGATTATTGTTACGGGGGCCCGATGCACGATTTTTAAGTGCAGAACAGCATTCCGCGTAGGCGGCCTTCGGCCGCGCTTCAAAAAATAACCCTGGGCTACGCCATTCCAACTCCGGGTGTGTGCCATAGCCGTGGCTACCGCCACGGTGATGTCCTTCCGCGTGCCACGTTTCCCACTTTGGTTAACGTGAAATTTGTGTGTAACTATTCAATAAAATACAAAAAGAATTAGAATATTATTGTTTCATTAAAAAAAATGAAAGAGCAATAAGGCCTTTAAGACTTAATTTCTCTTTCGAAGTGTAATAAAGCCTTTTTTGAAATAAAGGCCTTATTTCACTTTCAATAGTGTAAAAAGGCCTTAAAGGGCTTATTTCACAAGGCGCTATTGCACCCCGCCGTCTTCACCACTGGCGCGAGGTGCGATATTGGTCTGTACGACTCCCCTTCATTGGCAGGTTTCCCAAGTTTTACTCGTAGTAGTATGATTGTGATAAGATCAGTACAGATTTTGTTTCTGCTGGAACCATTTTATGGAAATTGTTACGAGGCAGTTAAAGGAACTGATAACGGAATAGTTAACAGAAGAAAGCAGCAACCCCCCAAAATGCCAAATTAATATCTTACTGAAATATAAAAAACAATTTTTCACCTTTGTACAAATTCTAAGCAACACCAATTCGATCATACAGAATTTTTATTTTGATTTCCTAAGTCTTCTTTGGTGCTTACTAGTCTCGAACGGTTGGTTTCCTAGGTGTTCTAACCATGTATATTCCTCTACGCCCTTTTTACTATAAAAGCCTTACAATACTTACAAAGTACTAAGTTTTCTTTGCCGTAATATTGCGATCTTTAAGTCGTTTCAAAAAAAATAATTGACTTTTTTAAGTAGTGATTTCCTGTAGATGATATATGGGCGTTTCCTGAAATTGTCAACCAAGAAGTATTTAGGAAAGTTAGTTCGATTCCTATCGACAGCTATTTATGTCGTCTTTCGTGTTTTAAAATGTTATTAGAATTATTTAACCACATACCAAGATATAAGCGCTTTTCAAAATTCAAATTATTTAAAAAAAAAGTTCAGCCTCGTCTTCTTAAAAGCTCCCCATAATAAGTTAACCTGAACAAAAGTTGGGACGAATTTCATACACATATTTGGTATGTCACGTGATCATGATAAAACAATTACTTCTGTTGTTGTTGTAGCGCTACTTAGCCCTACCTAGGTAGTCCGTAGAAGCCGCAAGAAGGACAAACATTCGGCAGCTCGGCGTTCAGCCTGGATAAGTAAGAGTTTAACCTATTACAGTATCCAGAGCGGAGTTGGGCCAGAATCACTCTTGTCTCCCTAGGCAGTTCGTGCTCCTCTTCGGCAACGGGTGGAGTTGTTGCCGGAAGAACGGCGTTCGCTGGGAGAGAGCTGACATAGAAATTTACCGAATCGGTGCGGATGAGGGTAAGGGCCTGCCGGTGCACCTTAAGATCAAACGGTGTGGAAATCTGGTTCCGGATCTCATCGAAATGTTTGCGTAGATGGCGTCTTATTCTCCTGAGGGGCGGATTTTCGTGGACCAGGCGTCTGTTCGGATGCTGTGGTTTACAGCAATTGAACAGGAATTGCCTGGTCAACATCTCACTGTGCTCTTTAACGCCGAGCATTTTCGTTTCGTTGTGGAGATAATGATCAGGAGACATAAGAATACATCCAGTGGCGG
Organism: Sphenella marginata; assembly: GCA_951509765.1. NCBI lineage: Eukaryota > Metazoa > Arthropoda > Insecta > Diptera > Tephritidae > Sphenella > Sphenella marginata. The sequence goes on along the minus strand of OX608079.1, from coordinate 56,869,910 downwards.
TTCTATGGGCAGTGTTCTGGCAGACCCGAAGCATCGACCAGTGGGTGTCTGTAAGCCCCGGTGACCATATTGGCGTCGCGTAGGTCAGCACCGGCTGACCCATTGCCTTATATGTTGCTATTAACTTTTCTTTGTCTTTACCCCAAGTGCTGCCAGCTAGCGACTTTGTTACGGCTTTGGACTTTATTGGCAATTACGGTTACATGAGCGCCGTTATCAAACGTGACCCCTAAGATTTTGGGGTGTAAGACAGTTGGTAGCTTGGTAGGTTGGTAGGGTGGTCGAAGACTTATTCGGTGATAATTTCAGGTTTCTCCCAGCGACAAATTCGGACAAAGCTGGGAGGTATGAATTAATGCGAGAGCAGAGCTCTTCAATGGAGGGTCCTGTTGCCAGTATCGTACAATCGTCGGCGTAAGAGACGATCGAGACTCTCTGTGGTTGGGGGGGGAAGTCTCTATACATAATAGTTAAACAGAAACGGGGATAGCACACCACCCTGTGGCACCCCTTGTTTAACTATCCTGGGTTTTGATCTAGCGCCTCTGAATTCAACCGACGATCGACGAGTGGCCGTTTGAAGTCCAACGTTTAAGACAGGGGGCGCTTCCCCAAATCTTCAAGGTCTTTCAATAGTTGCGCATGGTTGACCGTGTCGAAAACTTTGGCCAAGTCAAGCGCAACTAGCACTGTCCTGTGGTTTGGGCGCTTTTGGTTTAGTCCGTCCCCTATCTGAGTTGTGATGGTGCTCAGCGCGGTGGTGGTGCTGTAGTTTTTTGCGAAAACCATGCTGATGCTCGCCGAGCCGCAAATTTTGCGGTATAGTATGGTAGTAAGTCCGATTCCAACACTTTCACTACTGGCGAGAGGAGTGGGGCGATATGACTCCCCCACGGCAGATGGCTTGCCAGGCGTTAGTAGTGGGACCACCTTTGCCTGTCTCCATCTTTCAGGAATGACAAAGGTGGACAGTGAAAGGATGAAAATGTGTGTGAGATATCTTATACCTACCATCGGGGCCTATATATTTGGTGTTTTTTGATCTCCGTATTGCCTCTTGAACCTCTGTGGTGGGTTTATGCGCTTCCCTGGTAGCTCGGCGAATTTCCTTGTCCAACCGAGGATGCATTAAAAATTGTCGGCAGAAGGTTCCCGCACATTTTTTAGGTTTTGACTGAACCTTATTGCCGAAGGCGATGGATATTTTGTCGTTGGGTTTAGTAGGATTGGACAGAGATTTCACCGTAGACCATAATTTGCCAACTCCCGCAGAGAGGTTACAAGACCTTAGGTGCTCCTCCCACTTAGCACGTTTGTGTTTATCTACTAGGCGTCTGATTTCCGCATGAGATCCTTGATTTGAGGATCCGTGGGGCCAGGCGTCTAACACGCCGCTGCCTCTGCGGGAAAGTATAGACGCACTTCCTTTATTCTATCTGACGGAATGTGTTGATCCCTGCGACAGCAGGTGACAGTAGGTACGCAGATGTTAATAATTTCAAAGTCGACATCGCCTGGCCGAACAATCATACCTTGACGTTCTAAGGTGATGTCCCTCGGGTCGACGTCAGGCTCAAATAGACGATACTGCACATATTGATGCGTAATGAATGCCAGACCACCCCCAAGTCCTCTCGCACGATCGCAACGGTGAATGTTGTATCCTTTGCAGGTCCTGACGGTGGACCGTTCAATGAGCTTTGTCTCCTGGATCGATTTTAATATTATTTGATTTCATGAAGTTAACGATTTCAGCGACTTTGCCCGGTAGGCCGTTGCAGTTCAACTGCAGGATGCAGAAGTGCGACGGGGGAAGAGTTGATGCGGGGGGTCAAGGACTGGTGCGTATACCTAGGTGGTAGTAGGCTGGGTCGCACACTCATGAAGCGAAGGAATTGCATTACCGGAAGGTAAAGCCGAATCGGACGAAGTTGAAGGTTGCGTAGCTCGACAGCAAGGCGCAACGTACGTATCAGTCCATTCCTGTTTCCAAGTCCAGAGCATATAAGCAGGTGACACGGGCCAAGGAAGGTATCTTAACCGACAAACAGTGCACGTAGGATAAGGGACTAGGAGCTGATGGTTATGAATTATGTATATTCGTGCTGGTGCTGGAAGAAGAGGGGCTTACTGATGGGGCGGGAGTAGGCGGACGCTCAGCATTGCTCAGATCCAAATTGCAAGTGCTACGTAGGGAGTAGCTGTGAGCTGATGTGTGAGATGTTGACGCCAAGGGGCTGCAATGTTGTGGTAGTTGTTGTAGAATAGTCTACTTGCTGAAGTGCATTGGTAATGCTAGTCGTGGAGACTGAAGTGACAGAGCAAAACAAAAAAAATAAGGAGGCCGACACTCCAAAAAGGTCGGAAGGGAGAACCCCATAGGTTACGCCGCCCGTGCGATGCAGGGCGCCTCTACCAGCCGTGATGCGGCTGATAGGCAAAGAGCGCGCAGCCTCCAGGCGATGCCGGAGTCTGGTGCTAAGCATAAGATAGTAGCTGCGGGTGGAGGGGCGACTAAGGGAGCTGAGACTGTTGGCGGATTCGTACCCAGTAAGCGGCTGGATACTGGGGCTAACGTCGAGGTGTTCAAGGTCTTTAATCCGGATCTTCCTACAGAAAATTGGAGATTAGTGACGAGCACTAAGGCTACGCGTAGGGCAGTCCTGATGCTTAATAAGAAGCCAGTACATCTCCTAGAAAAAACGAAGGGAACAGTGAACTTCGGCTTTGTTCGGGTAAAAGTCAGGGTTTACTCCAACGACCTAAGGTCAGTGCGGGACTTGGAGAAGAACGACAGTGAGGAGATGGATGAGGATGTCGAACCCAGCCTGGCCGACCTGCTCACTATGTTCTTCTCTGGGCTTCGGAAGGTTGTGCGAGGCGCACACGGAGGTCTAGCCGATGTCGGAGGACGAGCCGATGTCGAACGAGGACATTGGCAAAGTCACGGTGGTGGAGAGGTGTATCAACCCTGATGATGCGGGTGCTACAGATTAACCTCCACCACAGTAAAGAAGCTGCGGTGCGTAGGGTCGTGGAGCAAGTAAAAGGGCACGTCATCGTTAGAGGCGATATCAACGCACATAACCCAGCGCGGTAGTACCGGTGTAAACGAAAGAGGTGAGTCACTCTTTGATTTTATACTACAACATAATATTGTGGGGGCGCAGTTCAAATTCATTTAAATTGTTTTCTTGACAAATAATTTGGTTTTGAGGGTTCTCAGCAACCTTTGCTTTTTGTGTGTGATAAAAAATTAAATAAGTTTTCATATAGAATTTTAAAATAGGAAATATTTTTATATAATTTAACTTCGGAAACAATTAACTTTTATTTCCTATATTGGTGACCCCGACTACGTATATATACAAAGATACTTCGAGACGAAGATCAACTCGTTACCCTTTGTGAAGAAAATGAGCATCTTCAACGGCAGATTGACGAATTACGCCAGCAAGCGCAGGAACAACATTATCATCAATCGGAGCTTCAACAGCAGCAGCCACCACCACCGTAACCACAACAACAACAGCAGCAGCAGACTCATATGCCACTAACGTCGCTGATCATTACCCTGCAGTTCGTCGTGTTGCAGTCAAACTTCAGCCTTTTTGGTCTGACAAGCCATGGTTATGGTTTTCGCAGGCTGAGTCGCAGTTTACATTGTCGGATATCACAAATGAGGTAACAAAATTTCATTATGTCGCAACTAGATGCTTGGGTCGCATTGGAGATCGAGGACGTTGTTGAAAATCCTCCTCCGTTGAACCCATACAGGCCTAGAATACTACCCTGAGGCACACCGGAGGTGGCCACAAAGGAGTAAGACCTAGTACCAGCAATTTCGACAAAAGAACTTCTGTTGGTGAGGTATGAGGTGACAGGTAATAGTGTCACTGGTAATAGTGTCAATTGACACTATTTCCGTTGTAAATTGGAAATAGTGTCAATTGACACTATTGCGCTTTCGAAATGGAATTCGTGTGAACAAGAAAATGGAAAATAAGTCATTGACACTATTTCCAAACTGAAATGGAAATAGTGTCAAAAGTGCTAAAAACGGGTCTACCACCGTGGTAAATTGGAAATAGTGTCAAGTGACACTATTACCAGTGACACTATTACCTGTCACTGAATAGTTATTGTGAAGAATAAAGATAAGACTCAAAGGATATGAAAGTAAATTGTTGCTATGTATTTAGGATAGAAAGAATTGACATTTTTATTCTGCATAGTGAGTCTGAAATATCAAACGTAACAGAATGAGAGTTATAATCTTGACACAAACAACGAAAAGGTTGATTTAATTCAAAATTAGTTCGGCACTGTTTCAATATAAGTGGTTTAAAATGTCTTGATGGACGAGAAGGTACATTGAAGATCACTTCGCTCAAAAGAAACGGGCTTGTGATTGAACCATTTAGTAATTTAATCATGAAAACAATTCCAAGCATTTCCCTCCGACTAGAAAGGTTGGAAGATTAATTAGTTTTAAGCGACTCGTATACGATGGGAAATTTTACAAGGGATCCCAGTGAAAATCTCTTAAGGGAAATAGTAAAAATTGTTTTTGAAATGATTCTAAGCGATCCACGTGGACCTGGTAACGTGGGTTCCAAATAATAGAACGTGGGTTCCAAATTATAGAACCGTATTCAAGTATCGGTCAGACTAAGACATTTTAAACCTCTTTTCCTGAGAGAATGTAAAACTAATTTTGAATAGAATGAGCCTTTCCGATGTTTATGTCATAACTACAACTCTCATTCCAGCACATTTGATATTTCTGACTCGCTTCTCAGCATTAAAATATCACTACTTTCCTCACTTAATCAATAATAACTTAATAAACACATGGTTAATATTTATTTTTACTCAATAGTTACTTAGCTGATGAGTTTCTCTCTGTAGCTGAGCAGTTTTAGATCTCGACACTTAACAAACCCCTGCCTTTCATCGACTCGGCAATATATTAAAAAAAAAAAAAAAAATCCGTGCTTACAGTCGGAAATCAAGGTAGAGATAGGATTCGTAAGCTGATTGGTAACAATAACTTCACACACTTTTGGGATGGCAGAAAGCTATGCCACGATAGTTCTGTATAGAAGCTTTGCTTAAGCTATTATTAAGCGGTAGAAGAAACGACTCTTTCCATGCTTTTGGAAAAACACCACACTTTAGTGACAGATTGAACAAATTGGTAAGGGGTTTGTAAATATTGTTAGCACACTTCTTCAAGAAGCATGTAGGAATCCTATCAGGACCGCATTTAAAAGATTCCTTCAAGGTTTTCAGATAAATAAGAACATCATTGGCGCATATAGTTGGACAATTAATTAAATTGTTCCCATGTAGCTCATAGGGATAATTTAGAAAGTCAGAATTGGTGACGGCAGAATAGTTAGAAGTGAAAAATTGCGCAAAGAAATTATGACCCAAAAGAAATAAAAAACGACCCCAAATAAGCTTCAGAAAAACACCAATAAAAGGCTCCGGAAAGAGTCCAAAAAGCCTCTGAATGGATGAATAAAAGAAAAGCACCAATTAAAAGGCTCCGAAAGGCGACTGAAGAGGCTCCAAAAACCCTCGGAATGGAGGAATAAAATACTCCGAAAAAGGTTCAGAAAAGCACCAATAAAAGGCTCCGCAGTTCATTTAAAAAGAGTCTAAAAAGGCTTCAAATTCATCGAGATCGGAATCGAAAGAAGCTCATATTGGAGAGTAAAGCTCTGAGAAATGAGCGTTTTATGTCTCCGAAAGTAGTCATTTAGTTATCTGGGATATGCCATCATATCACCAATTCTCTGTCAAATACAGAAAAATGTGTACAACCAGAAAAATTTTCTGGGGTATAGTTTTAGGTATCAGAGTATGCAGTTTCAGAAAAGTTAAAGAACATTTAAATTTATGATGTATGTATATATTTATGATGTATGGTCTGTTTCAGCAAATATGTTTATCTTAGTGAAAAATGTATGCGAATGCAAATCTCAATTAAACAGCAAGAAAAAATATAGAACAAAGCGTCTTTACTCTCTCAAAGAGTAAAACTTGCTAAGTTTTCACCGAACAGGAATTAGTAATCATTCGCAAGAAAGCTGTTGTTTGTGTTGAAATGCAGACTGCTAGTTGTGCATGCAATGATTCCACTGCGACAGCACTAACACATTTCTTTCTATCGGAGACTTTAACTAATTATTGTTTTTGTCAACCATAAATAAATTTTTTAGACACATTTTCTTTCCTCATTTTTCATTAAATTATCTACTAATTTTAGTGTCTTTGAAATTTTTAAATTTTAGTTTAGTTGAGAAAGAATGCAATCAGTTGATGTCAAATCATATGTTTTCGTGCTTGCTATTTCCTGCTAACAGAAATTTGTGCAGCCGGATTTTGCAACTTCCCATGCAAATTAAATGTCAAAATCGCGCTCTCTCGTTGTGAAAATTATTACAAATCAGCCTCCACTATTTTGTAGCATGATTGTTATAATTCACTCTTTAAAAGATCGATAAAGGATTTTTTATTATTTTTATTACCGAGAAATTTTTCTTGAAATATCGGTGGAATGGTATAAATGTTGCAGAGCCAACTATATTGATTTGAGTGGCAAAAACTAAGAACCAGTTACTACTCTACCTCAAAGTAGTGTGGAAAGAGTTCGAACAATCAGCTTAAAATGGTCCACTAGCACCTAGTAGTATTTCTTGGGTACCTCTTACTAAATCAGTCTCAGCATTGCTACTGAACGCAGGAGTGCAAATAACAACAACAAAATAAGATCCCAAATACTACATAAACACGAGACAATTTTTTTTTTTTTTTTTTTGCTGTACCACTTTGAACTTCTAAATCACCCTGAACCATAACAGACATCCATCAATATATACACGGAGAAAACTGTTGTGCATTATTTATGCACAAGCTGTTCATAGCTATAAAATGTTTAGGTACATTTTTGAATATGCAACTTTGCGCATAAATTTAGCCCAATAATCATGAATTCTGCACATTCTATTGAAATTGTGCATAAGTTATACACAAAAAATGTGCACAGTTTGTGAACATTGTTCATAGCTTAATTATTTGAAAATCAAACACAATTGATCATAATATGTGAACATTGTGCATAATATTTGACTATAAACACTTATTGTTCATAAGTTGTGTTCATTTATGCATAGATTATAAACAATCTATTAACATTATATTAATGTACATCGACATGCAAAAATTTTGTTAAATTTCCAGCTGCTAAAACAATTATAAATAATCTTCAACAAACAAATGTAAAAAACAATTTAAACTTATGGGATGCAGAACTAATTTCATTATTATTTTTGAATTTTTTTAGAACTAGTTGAAGTCTCCAAGGTGCTGACAGCAATTTTTAACCCTGTGGCAAGAAAACCCATTCAAAAACAATCGTGAAAGGTCAGGAAGGTTAGTAAAATAAATACTGAAGTATGTATATGATTTATTGTAATAAAGACATTTGAAAATAAAATTAATTTTGTTCACAATCTATGAAAATTGTTCAGAACGTATGCCCAGTTGTTCATGGTATTTCCCAGTTGTTCAGAACGTATGCCCAATTGTTCAGTCCATCCCAGTTGTTCAGAACTTATGCTCAGTTGTTCATAGTCTATCATAGTCGGAGGTGGTGTTCTACTTGCCGTTCATTCCTCTATTCCTTCAGAGGAGGTTAATGTACCTAACACGGATTCCATTGAGTTTAAATGCATCCGCATCCAGCTAGAGAACGTGTACATGTACTTATCTGTTTGCTACATCCCTCCAGCATCTGATCTTTCAATCTACATGCAGCATGTCTCTCTGCTCAGAACTGTTAACTTATTGACTACGGATTCTGACTCGATGATTGTTTTAGGTGATTTCAACCTACCGCATATATCGTGGAACATATCTGACGGAAACATTATTCCAAATCCATCCAAACTGGGCTTCAATGACTTTTTGGATGGAATTTCTGATCTCTGCCTTAGTCAAATAAATGTTACCGCTAACAAGTTTGCCAAAATCTTAGATTTAATTTATGTTGATGATAAAAAAAAATTTTCTGTAAATCGTTGTGATCCGTTGGCTTTACCAGAAGACGTCTACCACCCTTCTATGGAAATATTTCACGAAACCATCAGTAATGGCCAATATACACAATGCTGCTCAAGTAGTAGCTTTGATTTTAACTTCTCAAAAGCCAACTATAAGAAATTAAATAGAGAACTGTCTAAATTAACTTGGCCTGAGCTTTGTGGCGATATCGATTCAAACGTTTTACATTTTAATCAAACTATTCACTACTTATTTGAGAAGTTTGTTCCTAAACGTAAATTAACATATGATCATCCAACGCAAGCTTGGTTTACTAAAGAGCTTATGATACTGAAAAATAGAAAAACGCGTTCTTTCAAATTATTTAAGAAATCGGGGTTAAACAAACATTACTTGTTGTATTCTGTTCTACGTAAGAGGTACATCGACTTGAACAAAAAGTGCTATAAAGCCTATATCTCTAAAACAAAAAGAGACATTATTCGCAATCCGAAGTCATTTTATGATTTCGTAAATTCTAAACGAAAAGTTGTGGGATTTCCCTCAGCCATGAAATATAAAGACATTTCATCTAGCGATAATCAAGATATCGCAAATTTCTTTGCGCAATTTTTCAATTCTAACTATTCTGCAGTCACTAATTCTGACTTTCTAAATTATCCCTATGAGCTACATGGGAACAATTTAATTAATTGTCCAACTATATGCGCCAATGATGTTCTTATTTATCTGAAAACCTTGAAGGAATCTTTTAAATGCGGTCCTGATAGGATTCCTACAAGCTTCTTGAAGAAGTGTGCTAACAATATTTACAAACCCCTTACCAATTTGTTTAATCTGTCACTAAAGTGTGGTGTTTTCCCAAAAGCATGGAAAGTGTCGTTTCTTATACCGCTTCATAAAAGCGGAAGCAAGGCTTCTATAGAGAACTATCGTGGCATAGCAAAGCTTTCTGCCATCCCAAAAGTGTTTGAAGCTATTGTTACCAATCAGCTTACGAATCCTATCTCTACCTTGATTTCTGACTGTCAACACGGGTTCTGTAAGGGAAAGTCCACCATTACAAACTTACTTGAATTTACAAATCATGTCTCAAATGGCTTTAAAAAAAATCTGCACACCGACGTTATTTATACTGATTTCAGCAAAGCTTTCGATAAAGTGTGTCACTCGTTACTTATTCATAAACTAGATCAGCTGGGTTTCCAGCCGGGTCTCAATCGCTGGATCTCCTCTTACCTTAGCGACAGAACACAAAAAGTAGTGTTTAAAAACTGTGAATCCGATGTTATTTATGTCTCCTCTGGAGTTCCTTAAGGAAGCCACCTGGGCCCGATTCTGTTCTTGTTGTTTATAAATGACATTTCTACAGTAATAAAATTTGCTAAAATGTTAATGTATGCCGACGATGTAAAGCTTTTCATGTCTTTCGCATCATCCGAAGATAGCAATAAGCTTCAATCAGATCTAAATACACTAGTTACTTGGTGCGATTTAAATTATATGCCGCTTAATCTAAAGAAATGTAAATACATGCGTTTTTCGAGAGGAATTTCACAGCCAGCTTCCTATACAATTAACAATTATAGTCTTGAGCAAATGTACGATTTTGTTGACCTTGGGGTTACTATGGACTACAAACTCAGTTTTAACTGCCACATTAACGTAACAGTCAATAAAGCTAGAGGCGTTCTAGCATTTGTTAAACGATGGTCTAAAGAATTTAGCGACCCTTATGTAACTAAAACTCTCTTTACTACATTAGTCAGACCGATACTTGAATACGGTTCTATAATTTGGAGCCCGCGTTACCAGGTCCACGTGGACCGCTTAGAATCAGTTCAAAAACAATTTTTACTATTTGCCTTAAGAGATCTTCACTGGGATCCTTTGTATAATTTGCCATCCTATACGAGTCGCTTAAAACTTATTAATCTTCACAGCCTTTCTAGTCGGAGGGAAATGCTTGGAATTGTTTTCATGATTAAATTACTAAATGGTTCAATCACAAGCCCGTTTCTTTTGAGCGAAGTGAACTTCAATGTACCTTCTCGTCCATCAAGACATTTTAAACCCCTTATCTTGAAACAGTGCCGAACTAATTTTGAATTAAATGAGCCTTTTCGTTGTTTGTGTCAAGATTATAACTCTCATTCTGGTACGTTTGATATTTCAGACTCACTATGCAGCATAAAAAAGTCAATTCTTTCTATCCTAAATACATAGCAACATTTTGCTCCTTTGATTCTTATCTTTATTCTTTACAATAACTATTCGCTGTCAACTATTTATTAATTGTGTCATCTATTTTTTATCTACCTTACTTAGCTGATGAGGTTTTCTCTGTAGCTGAGCAGTTTTAGATCTCGACGATTAACAAACCAAAGCCTTTCAAAGACTCGGCACGAAAGAACAATCCGTGCGTCATGCGGATGCGCCCCTCGCGCCGGTCGGGCGGGATATGGTGGGTAATCCGTTGGGCATTATTATTATTATTATCCCAGTTGTTCAGAACGTATGCCCAGTTGTTCATAGTCTATCCCAGTTGTTCAGAACGTATGCTCAGTTGTTCATAGTCTATCCCAGTTGTTTGGAACGTATGCCCAGTTGTTAATAGTCTACCCCAGTTGTTCAGAACGTATGCCCAGGTGTTCGTAATCTATGCCCTTGTTCATAAAACATGCTCATAGTGCTGAACTTAAATTATGGATAAGTGTGCATGGATTATGAACAGACCTGTTAAGTAATGATTACTAATCGTAATGAGTAGTAATTTAAATACTTTGGTTTTAGTTTAAAGTAATCAATTGTTTTCAAGTACAATTACATTTTATCAATTAGTACTCGAGTACAACTACTTGTAATTGAATAGTAATTGTAATTACCAAAATTAATTGAAAGGAGTTGAAAGTAGTTGAAAAGTAGTTGAAGTACTTTTGCCAATTACTTTCAATTATTTTCAATTAATTTCAAGTACTTGATACCATTTTTATGTATGTATTTCAACAATTTTTGTATTTTTATTTATTTAATTTCATTTTATATAAATAAATCGGAATAATGTAACGCTTATTTTATTTTTTACCAAGTGGTGGACGTATCATAATGGGGGCCGGGGGAGTTACCTCCAATTTCATCATACCTTTTAGACGAAAACATAGCGAATTATTTGAGAAATATAAGGTTGTGAAGGTAAATATTATACAGAGATAAGTGGATCAAAGTATTACAACGCACAAATCCGGCCATGACAGTCGAGCGAGTGAACCGGATCGTCATTCAGAGCATTACTGAGTCTCTTAGTAAGGATAATCTTTCGTTTAATTTTGAAAATAAATTAAAACGAAACGAATATGATGCGTTATTTGACTACGATTCCGGCGATATGAAGATTCCAAAAATTGCAAATATTGTTTGTAATTTGATTGTACATTCCTTTGCAGATGAAGATAACGTTACTCCGTCAGCTCGGTTAGAGTCAACAGCAGATGTGGCAGCTGCAATATCGAACCAAGACCGAAGACTCTTTAAACAAATATTGTTATCTGAGGGAGGCGTATATAAAATTTAATACCCCTTTGCCCTCATCTGTTGAGAGGCTGTTTTCTTTTGCGGGTATTATCAACAGCCCCCGAAGACAGTCCATGACTGACTTCTCATTCGAGAAGTTGGTCATTATGAAGGCTAACTATAAATATTGTTCGTAAAAATAAAAATCGAGTTTGAAAAACCTATTAATTATTTATATTTACCTAGTTTATTTTTAAAATAAGCGTTAAATTATTCCGTGTTATTTATATAAAATTAAATTAAATAAATAAAAATACAAAAATTTTTGAAATACATAAATATGGTATCAAGTACTTGAAAGTAATTGAAAATAATTGAAAGTAATTGGCAAAAGTACTTCACCTACTTTGTCAACTACTTTCAACTCCTTTCAATTAATTTTGGTAATTGATGGTAATTCCAATTACTATTCAATTACAAGTAGTTGTACTCGAGTACTAATTGAATCTCAGCTGAAAAGCAATTACTATTTAATTACAAATACTTTGTGAAGTAATTGTAATGAGTAGTAATTGTACTCGAAATTTAACAGGTCTGATTATGAACAACTGTTCTTGGTCATTTTTCGTGAACGATTTGTGCTTGAGTTGTGTCCATACCGCATAACTTCTGAACACAATTCTCTCCGTGTATATGCCAAAATGTTTATAAGAAATAGCACTTCAAAAAACTACTAAACATTTTTTTTCTAAATATCAATAAACAATGAACCTCTTTGGGCATGTGTCATCGAGAGGTATTCACTACTTAATTTTACCAGATTTTATTTTTTGGAAAGGACTTCAAGTTTTCAACAGACCTGTTAAATTTCGAGTACAATTACTTCATAAAGTATTTGTAATTAAATAGTAATTGCTTTTCAGCTGAGATTCAATTAGTACTCGAGTACAACTACTTGTAATTGAATAGTAATTGGAATTACCATCAATTACCAAAATTAATTGAAAGGAGTTGAAAGTAGTTGACAAAGTAGTTGAAGTACTTTTGCCAATTACTTTCAATTATTTTCAATTACTTTCAAGTACTTGATACCATATTTATGTATTTCAAAAATTTTTCTATTTTTATTTATTTAATTTCATTTTATATAAATAAAGCGGAATAATTTAACGCTTATTTTAAAAATAAACTAGGTAAATATAAATAATTAATAGGTTTTTCAAATTCAATTTTTATTTTTACGAACAATATTTATAGTTAGCCTTCATAATGACCAACTTCTCGAATGAGAAGTCAGTCATGGACTGTCTTCTGGGGCTGTTAATAATACCCGCAAAAGAAAACAGCCTCTTAACAGGCGCGGATGAGGGCAAAGGATTATTAAATTTTATATACGCCTCCCTCAGATAACAATATTTGTTTAAAGAGTCTTCGGTCTTGGTTCGATATTGCAGCTGCCACATCTGCTGTTGACTCTAACCGAGCTGACGGAGTAACGTTATCTTCATCTGCAAAGGAATGTACAATCAAATTACAAACAATATTTGCAATTTTTGGAATCTTCATACCGCCGGAATCGTAGTCAAATAACGCATCATATTCGTTTCGTTTTAATTTATTTTCAAAATTAAACGGAAGATTATCCTTACCAAGATACTCAGTAATGCTCCGAATGACGATCCGGTTCACTCGCTCGACTGTCATGGCCGGATTTGTGCGTTGTAATACTTTGATCCACTTATTTTTAATACCTGGAGCTATATTACGGTAGATGGCGCTATATAATAGTAGATTTATTGCCATTTATTTGCGATTCTAAAAGCTGGCGGTGTTATGTAGTGTTCCAGCTGCATTTATAAAAGCGCATTAGGCATTTCGACAATATGTAAAGTTCATTAAGCTGTCATAAAAAAAGCTACCACTTGGTAAAAAATAAAATAAGCGTTACATTGTTCCGATTTATTTATATAAAATGAAATTAAATAAATAAAAATACAAAATTTTTTGGAAATACATAAAAATGGTATCTATCAAGTACTTGAAAGTAATTGAAAATAATTGAAAGTAATTGGCAAAAGTACTTCAACTACTCTGCCAAATACTTTCAACTCCTTTCAATTAATTTTGGTAATTGATGGTAATTCCAATTACTATTCAATTACAAGTAGTTGCACACGAGTACTAATTGATAAAATGTAGTTGTACTTGAAAAGAATTGACTACTTTAAACTAAAACCAAAGTATTTAAATTACTACTCATTACGATTAGTAATCATTACTTAACAGGTCTGGTTTTCAAGTTATGCAGCCCAATCCAATAAATGTTGGCTCTAAAATGGCCTGAAATGCATCTGATGTCAAAAAAAAAATTTGTAAAATTTCTTGGAAACAAGAAATTATGAATCAAACTATCGTCAAAAATCGCTATTTGTTGTTTAAAATTATAATTGATGTCCTACTAGTAAGCCCATTTGTTTACTCACACGGGGTGCCCCTGGAAATGGGAGTGTTAGATTTTTGATTAAGCTTCATAACGTAAACACTTGAAGTCCTTTTAAAAAAATAAAAACTGTTATAATTAAGTAGTGGGCGCCTCTCGATGACACATGCCCAAAGAGGTTCATTCATTGTTAATTAGTGGCAAAAAAATGACGTCGAAACCGGAAAACCGGATGAAATTTCCAATAAATTTCAACTTCTGGCTTAAAAAACATATCATACTTTTTTCAAATGAATAAAACACTATATGCATTTCGAAAGTGTCAGCAATTCTCTACCCAAAACCGTTGAGAATTTTGAAATCGGTTGAAAATGGGTTTTTTAATAAATTTTTTTGAAAGTAGAAACTGAGAAAACGGTTTTTTAACAATAAAAAAAATTTGAGGGTATAGCGGATTTTTTAAATACCGTTTCATGTTTCACTTGACTAGGTAAACAATCTTAGCTAGGTCGCTTGATGAGTGTATTTACTTTTTTTCTTGTGGCACTGTGTTATCTATTAGACGTTATGAACAATCACTACCAGGTCGCTTTTATTTTGTAGCACTGTGCTATTAATATAAACAATTTTTATTCTTTCTATTGCAAAGTAATAGTTTTTCAAGACTCAAAAAAATATCTATTGAAATGAAATAATATTTTGAGGCTTCTATGAATATTTCTTATAATAGTTATGTCTCTGATTTATACAAAATAATTTCATTAAAATTAATTTCAATTGGAACAATTTCTCCGCCAAAATATTAAACAAATTTCAGCATCATAAGTGGTCAACTAAATGTGACATGAGTCTATAGGTGACAGAATATGAGAGGACAAACATTCGTTCGTGATCGATCAATTACGTGTCAGCTACTAAAAAGAAGTGACACATGTTTTGCGTAGATGCTACCGTTAAAATTCCAATATCAATTGTTATTTCTATTTACGTAAACAAAAAACAGTTCATAATTTAATTTATTTAATTCAAAACTTCGATACTCACCGATTTGCAATAGCTTGTTGTCGGAGAGCATACGTTGGATATTCAAAATCTAGATACTTCCACTCGTTCACTATTTGAAAATTACCATTATTTTTGTCATTTGAAGGTGGTTTCGTAGGAGCATTGCTAACGGTGTTTTCAAAGTCTTCCCCTGGAGAAACATTTCTCAATATCCGGTGAGTATAGTTGGCGGAATTCGTATATGCATAGTTAGTGGCGAGATTCGCTGTACCGATCAACGAACTCAAATACAAATTTTTGTTAGAAGTATCCTGATATTTATTGTAGTTGGCATTTGGACGGAAAATCGGGTGGGGATAGAGTGTAGATTCTTCAGCAATAGTTGAAAATATGACTAACAAGTTTCCATATACCGAATATAAACCATGAAGTCTTAGACTGCGGAACATTTTTTTCTTTTTAATTATATTAAAATAACAAAGCACTTGTACTGTCTACAGTCGCTTTTCGCTTCAATTGCCTCAAGCAACTAATAATGGTAAAGCTCAGAACAGATTGATTGCGAGCCACTAAACTAAAACTGGAAAAGTCGGCTAGATATAAATAAATGAAAGTCTATCATGTGCAGTGGCGTAGTCAAGAGGGTGATGGAGTGCAAGCATAGGCAAAAGGAATTCCTTTCCATATCTATATTCTTCAAAACATGTAAATATGATTACAGTATATTTTCATAATATCGGAAGTGTTTTCCAGTACTATTTTTTTTAAGTTAATGCCTCCAGAAGGTTCGATAACCAAATATATCCTTGAAAATAAGAGAAAACTACCAAAGTATTTTTCTATTACATTTTTGAACAAAAGCCGTGTTCGGAGAGCACAGTGGACGAATTATCTGGATGTCGACCAAACTTTAGTTGGCTTTTTCCCGCTTATTGTATATATGTATGTATGTACATTAAGGTGCCTCGCCAAAAAAAGTTGCAGTGTTTCCACCGGAATTTCAAAGTTCAATGTATTCTAAGGCCTTGGTCAAAATATTTCGGAAAAATATTAAAATTTACCGGAGCTAAACCGCGTTAAAAAAACGCTAAAAATATCATTTTTTTTGTATGAAAGGAGTATGAAAAAATATTTTTTAATAAAAAGCACCTGAGATGATGAATTAGCTGGAGTACAAAAGGTAAGCATAAAAAAGTTTGAAAATTTTATCAACGCAATTCAAATATTGAGATGTATGATGCTGTTTTTGGTCATATTTCGAGGGGTAGGTTTGTGGAAAACTTTAATAACTCAGCCAATTATTGACGGATTTGGATGATTAGGATATCATTTGAAAGGTATTTTCGAGACGGTGCCATTTTTGCAAAATTTAACCCTTTTTCGTCCAATTTTTTCACATTGCGAATATTAGCACACAGTTATACAGCAGGATATTACCTTGGATTTTTGTATGAATCTACATCGAACATTGACTTCTTTCAATCCTTATACAATTTATTATCGAATTCTGCTCCATGGAAGTTTTCTCATACTTTGGACTTAGTCAAGATAGGTTAAGGCAAAATGAAATAAGCCAGACTAGCTCTGACTAACTTATACTCCTCAATTATCATCAACAAATTACTAAAGGAGTTAAATTTTGGAAAAATGGCAACGTCTCGAAAATACCTTTCAAATGTTATCCCAATCATCCAAATCCGTCAATAATTGGCTGAGTTATTAAAGTTTTCCACAAACCTACCCCTCGAAATATGACCAAAAACAGCATCATACATCTCAATATTTGAATTGCGTTGATAAAATTTTCAAACTTTTTTATGCTTACCTTTTGTACTCCAGCTAATTCATCATCTCAGGTGCTTTTTATTAAAAAATATTTTTTCATACTCCTTTCATACAAAAAAAATGATATTTTTAGCGTTTTTTTAACGCGGTTTAGCTCCGGTAAATTGTAATATTTTTCCGAAATATTTTGACCAAGGTCTTAGAATACATTGAATTTTATAATTCCGATGGAAACAGTTTGTCCATTTCTTTTTGTATGGAGCGTGAGGCACCTTAATGTACATATGTATAATTTTAAGTTCACCAATAACATTAGAGTGAATTTGGTATGTCTTATCGCTAGAAACGTTAATGTGTTAAAATAAAGATTTTTTGTGTTTTTTATTCGTTCATTTATAGAGAGTATTCGAAGAGATTTTTCAACAGAAAATTCTGCTCTTTCATCTTTTTCAATTAACCGGTCAATTCTGAAGTGGTAACAACATTCGTTTTACTGGGAAATAAATAATTTGGAATCTTTTAAACCCTTTTGGTATTCTGCTGACTTAAGTTGCAGTTCAACTTCGTTACCGCCAAAATAAGTGGTAACGCCACGTAGCCGCGAAAATGTTTTGTAAATATTTGTACCCCAATTTTCGTACACATCCTAGTTCGCAAATATTAATAAACAATATAAGCACTTTTTGCAAGATGTTTTATTCGGGTTTTATTCTTTAGCGAACATTATTAAAGCAGAAATTTTGACGGTCTACATTCTTAATAAAGATAAACAATTTCAAATAAAGCACAACTGCGGGGGCTGATGTTTTTATTTGTAATATGCAACACATCGAGCCCTTCCCGCAAATTTAACGTAACAGAAATTCACTTTTTAATGCATAATTTGGTATCACTATTAGTCATAGTTACGAAGGCAAACAACTTTCAATTTTAAAGTAAGTGACATTCACTTTTCAGGTACCGCAAAAATAACGCAACCAACACTGTGATTAAAACAAAGGTTTTTCATAATCCTATTTTCTTGCTTGGAATGAATATAATTACACAACATTTATTCCTAATTTGAGATAAATGATCAAAAAAAAATTTATAAATTGCCACAACTATCTTTTCAACCTTAATCGTTCGCTATTAATTGAATTGTTTTATGAATGTTTTAAGTTTTTTATAGTCTTTAGAACTTCTGTGTATAACCTCTTCTTATCTAACATCTAATCTAATATACAAAAATCAGTTCCGGCTAAAGCGAGTTAATTAAAATTTACAGGATATGTTAGGACTTGATCAAGGATGGTTCGTGGAGTGGTTCCAGGAAGTAACTTGTAGATGGCACTGTGCACTGATCGGTTTCGTTTTTTTATGCTTTTTTTTCTTCCAATTGACAAAGTCATATGCTATAGGCGAGATGGCGTCCAAAGTACTCGCCCGATTTTTATGAAATTTTCACAGTATATTCCTAGGATCACGGGTTAAAGTATAGGCTATGTATACATGGAAAAGTGGGCGTTGCCAATAGGGTGGATCGACAAAAAAAGTTTTTCCAGTGCACCCCTAGGATTGCAGATATTTTTAAGGCGATCCCTTTTTTGCCACGCCCCCCGATGGGCTATTTACTTTTTTTGACTTTACGTCGCCATTTTAAGACCGATTTTAATGAGCCGTACATCGTTGTTCATGTCTTGGAAGCCGCCACAATTTTTCTAGTAGTGACTGTCGGTGACTTGTTTCACATCATACCTACATAAATTCCAATTTTTTTTTAGCCTGTCGAAAAGGCCTTTAAATTCTGTGAAACTTTTAGTCTAACAGTAACTTCTTTTGTTCATAACTAAAAAAGTTATAAAGGTTTCAAAAATCTAAATATAACCCTGTGTTAAATTTGGCAACTATGCCAAATTTTTTTTTTCCTGTATTGGCAACACTACTTACTATTACTATTAATTAAATGTTTTTTGTTTGTGCTTACTCAATTTGCTCTATGATAATATTTTAATTTTTTATTTGTTTTTCTCTCTTCTCACTAATTTTTTTTTTTTAATTATACTAGGCTATAATTTAAAACTTTTTTTTTTGCTTATTTATATTATATATTATTTATATTTAATTTTGGCGGGGCTTAAGCTTGCTATACTGTTCGCGACTTTTATGCTTTGCAAATATGTATCCCATGCGCTTTATCAGCAGATTCCCTTACAACACATGGAAACGTTACAATGGCATGGAAATTCTATAAAATGAATCATGATTTTTTATTTATTATAAGTATGTGTTTAAACTCTTAAAGATTACTGCCTGGTATTTCAATGATTTCATGATCCGAAAATTGATAATGTTCCAATATCGCGTCTGTATAAAAATGGAAACAAAAAAAATGATTAAGGTAAGAAATGTGACGGCTTCCAAGCCATGGACAACGGTGTACGGCTCATTAAAATCGGACTTAAAATGCCGACGTAGAGTCAAAAGAAGTAAATAGCCCATCGAGGGGCGTGGCAAAAACAAAACAAAAATTTTTGGGATCGCCTTCAAAATATCTTTGATACTAGGGGTGGACTGGAAAAACTTTTTTTTGTATGGGGACTGATCCGCACTACGGTGCCACGCCCCTAGGCTATATAAAATTTCAATTCGACATAATTATGAACATATTTATTTGGTCTAAAGTAATGATTTTTGGATATGTGTGTCCTTTGGTCAAGATTTATATAATTTTGGAAAAGTGGGTGGTACCACGCCCACATTTTTTGTGTTTTGTTTGTACTTCAATTATGTCCAAAGTTTATGGTCGATCTCTTTTAAATATTCCCAATACGTTAAAAGCTTCGTTAGGTATGGCTAGATATGCAAATTTTGGGAAAAGTGGGCAGTCCCAAGCCTACAAGTTTTGTAATATTTAAATCCGTTATATCCCTGAATTTATATGCTTTAAATATGTGAAATTGTAATGTATGTTCATTAATCTTAATGAATGCACCTAATTTTTTTGTTTGTAATTGCATTTTATGCATATCCGGAGCAGGGACGGATTCAGATGAGGGGTCCAGGGGGTCCGGTGAAGCTCTGAACGTTTGTGATATACAGTTTTACAGAGAAATACATAGCTTTCTCACTATACATAGGTGCTACACTGCCAGTTACGGTAGCTTCAACCGAATGATCATTCTCTACTTTACGGAGAGTAAAAACCTATTTGCGAAATAAAACTGAATAGAACGTTTGAATGGATTGGCAATGTTAAATATTCACAGAGATTTCGAAGTTACTCATCACGGTGGGTTTTAAGCAGGTTCACGTCCCTCCATTTTTTCTTTTGAATGCTCGAATATGCATTAAATAAGATGATATGTTGATTTTTAGCATTTTTCCCCAAGCTCTTTTTTAAAAAACTCATTTTAAAAATGTAAAATACCAAATTTTGAGATTTTTTGAATTTTTCTGGAAAACGTTAAGTTTTATCTTAAAACTACCTGATACAAAGTTGTAGACCTGAAAATTCTCTACAAAAACGGTGTGAACAGTTTTTATCTACGAGTCACCAGTACTGAGATATCGCGATTGCAAATCTAATTCTATACATTATAAGAACATAAATGCCACGTATAGACTTTTCCGGATTTTTCTCGAAAACTGTTATATGTATCGAAACATTTTCTTTTACCGTTTGTTCGTCACGAAGCTCCTCATTGACAATGAAAATTTTTATTTTTGTAAACCCTATAGTTCCCTAGCTAGAGCCAAATTTGCTCCATTCGTGATATCAAAAAGTAATAGTGGTTTAAATTTAGATATCTTGTATAACGAAATTTCGATAGAGCTAAATTTTTGTGGAGAGCTTAGGTTGACCCCCAGAAAGAAAAGTCCGTAGCGTTATATGTATGTATGTACATATCGTCTATCATTCGAAAATTTAAGAATACATTGCAAATATATAATAATTTTACTGTGTAAGTATACATATATGAGTGAGTTTATGTTATTCTTACCTCCGATTATTATCTTCCAACTTTTCTTGCGAATGTTGTATTGGAGATTTCAAATCTGGACCCCCCCGAAAAATTTTCCTGGATCCGCCCCTGATCCGGAGTATGAAAGGATTTTCATAAAATCATAATAGTGGCGTTAAGTGATCAGTGTGTACAGCAGGATAGGACTTAAGGACTTTAGACTGGATAGAACTAAATAAATACTAACTATACATCTGCTCAGCATCCCATAACGGTTTTGTCATACTCATTGAGTTCAAAAAATCCGTTTTTTTTTGGTGAATACAAACAAAAATAAATCCCTTTGTCTCCGCGGCTAAGAATTAACGGGAGCGGATGGTAGACATTTGTAATTATTACGCGCGGCTATATTGGCTGCTCAAAACAACGACTTCAACAACAACTTGATACAAGGGAAGATTTCTGGCCAGCGTACGACATACAAATCGGTGGACACTGTTATGAATTCAGATGCGGCTGTTAACTACTCCATTGAATTCCTAAATTCACTAGATCTTCCTAGGATGGCACCACACATATTGGTGCTGAAAACAGGTTCATCTATGATTCTTCTACGAAATATAAATCAACCAATACAATCATTTATATTGGCGCATTTTTTTAAATTAAGCACCGCTTTTATTTTTTTCTAAACTTTGTGTGCATCACTTATATGTTACGAGTAATTATCAAGAGTGTTACAGTAATGAAGCATAACTCTTTTTGAGAAGTTTTTTTATTGCAGAAATACAATTGGGAAAAACTTTTTCAGACCAACTTTTCTATTATGTGTCCAGTCACTTGAACCAGGACCCCGACGGCCGTTATTATACCTTCAGTTGAAAACATATTTAATTCACGTCGGCTTAGGGGGTATTATCCTCCATAGCTATAGCTCCTTACTAGAATTGTAAATGTATTGGAATTTTTTGTACCGAATTACAGCTTTATTAAATTTTCGAGCTATCAGGTTAACAACGACTGATATCAATCGTTTTCGGTATACATTTGTTATACACAAGACTTAATTTTTTACCTTAATTTTTCGTTGTTCCAAATCATAATTTTGTTTCAATATACACGGAGAAAACTGTTGCGCATTATTTATGAACAAGCTGTTCATAACTATAAAATGTTTAGGTACATTTTTGAATATGCAACTTTGCGCATAAATTTATCCCAATAATCATGAATTCTGCACAATCTATTGAAATTGTGAGTAAGTTATACACAAAAAATGTGCACAGTTTGTGAACATTGTTCATAGCTTAATTATTTGAAAATCAAACCCAATTGATCATAATATGTGAACATTGTGCATAATATTTGACTATAAACACTTATTGTTCATAAGTTGTGTCCATTTATGCATAGATTCAGCACCATCTATTAAAATTATATTTATTTAGATCGATATTGAGTTCCAAAATGTGTACCCGGCACGCGAAACCCCTTTTTAAATTTCCAGCTGCTACAACAATTATAAATAATCTTGAACAAACAAAGGTAAAAAAACAATTTAAACTTATGAGATGAAGGACTAACTTAATTATTATTTTCGATTTTTTTTAGAACTAATTGAAGTCTCCAAGGTGCTGGCAGCAATTTTTAAGCCTGTGGCAAGAAAACCCATTGAAAAACAATCGTGAAAGCTTAGGAAGGTTAGTAAAAAAAAATGTAAATACTGAAGCATATGATTTATTGTAATAAAGACATTTCAAAATAAAATTAATTTTGTTCACAATCTATAAAAATGTTGTTCATAACATATGCCCAGTTGTTCATAGTCTTTCCCAGTTGTTCAGAACGTATGCCCAGTTGTTCATAGTTTACCCCGGTTGTTCAGAACACATGCCAAGTTGTTCATAATCTATGCCCTTGTTCATAATACATGCTCATAGTGCTGATCTTAAATTATGGATTATGAACAACTGTTCTTGGTAATTTTTCGTGAACGATTTGTGCATAAGTTGTACCCATACCGCATAACATCTGCACACAATTCTCTCCTTGTATTTAAAAGGTTCGTATTAGGAGGATATTTGAAATAAAAAAATTGCCTCACAAAACATTCTGCATAATAACTACATATGTATATATTCGTATTCTTAAGGTAATGCAAATGAAAAATTTGAGTGATGATCCAAATTTGGAAACCGGTTTTCCACTACTCTGGAAAAAACTTCCTTCAAAAATTTTGATTTTGGAAAAGCATGTAATAGGTGGTCTTTTTTGAAATGTTCTTACTTAACATATTTATTTTGTGAATATTATTTCATACCATAAATGTGTATTTAGATTTTTTATATTATTTATATGTAAATTGAGATTCACTAAGGGACTTAAGCTCGGGGTAATTTCTTGACAAAATAAAGTTTTGGATGCAGCTATTCCCTTCCTTTGGGTGTCATTTCCGGATATTTGTGGAATGTTTTCAATACTCTTCGGAGTTATTTAGGAGTTGTGTTAGGACCTTTAAAGGCTTTTTCTGAATTCGGTCTTGGTTTCGGGGTTTTCATTTAGAGATTATATTTTAAATTTCTAGGGACTGGTTGACTTTTTACGAGTTATTTCGGAATTGCCTTTGGGGTCTTTTTATGGAATAAAGTGTATGGAATAGAAGCAATAACAATGGCGAGGTGACGCAAAAATACTACCGAAACAACCCAAAAAAGTCCTGAAAACAGTACCGTGACGCGAGAAAAACTTCAATAACAATTTCGAAAATGTCTTAAAATAGCACAAAAACAATAAACAGAACAACATTGAAATTACCCTAAAAAATGAAGCTTTCTCAGAAAATTCCCTAAAGAAGTCTCACAAAAATGCTTATTTTGTCCAGCAATGGCCCAAACTTGCAGCTAATCAGCAATTTCAATGTATGCAAAAATATCCCAAATCTTTATAAAAACACATTATATGCATACGGACATAAGGGTATAATGTAGCTCGTTGTGTTATTTTTCATTTTCAAAAGTTTTAAATGTATTTTGCAAAAATTTTGAAACACTTCATACAAAAATTTGGAGAAGTTTAGATTAGCATCTAAAATTTTAAATCGAATCTAAAATTGAGTAATTATAACAATGAATTTAAAGCGCTAAGAGCGGAATATTTCAAAAGATTAAAAGACTTTGATAAAATGTGGGCACCAATAGTTTTGCCAAGAGCTAATGAAACATCAGAGCGATTTTTTTGTGTCGATGGAAACAGGTATTGACTTCAAGACTTCAAGTGATATACAAAAATATCGGAAAGTAATAACAAATTGTGCTCCATGTCTGAAACAACAATTCTGTGAATGGGAAACAATGTTGCAAGCATGAATTTCACGCACCAATACAATAACAAATTGTATCGAAGTACTCTCACACGTATCCTCATTTTTATAAAAAGGTGGTTCAAATTATTTGGCCATATCCGGTGATTCGATCACCTTTTCCATCTCTGAGCACCCTTCTGAATATTCTATGGAATATCTACGTGAAAGTACTTTGAAAATGCTGCCTAAAGATTACTCTATAGAGTATTCTTCAGTAATGCGAGAAAGGAGAGGAGGAGGAGAAGGTGGTCCAATTTACATGGCGATGGCTGGTAATTGGTTCACCTAATACAACTCGGAGTACTCCATTTCTTTGCTTTTGAATACTCTATACACCACCTACATAAGAGTACTCTCAAAATAATCCTATTGGATTACTCTAAGGAGTATTCAGCTATGCGAGAGAGGGATTAAGTGGTCCTCAAAGGAAAGAAGGCTCCATAGAGTAATCTTTTGGCAGCATTTTAAATATCGACAGCCACACTGCAAAACCCATATCACGATCTATGGGAAAGGCTCAAACCCTTATTTTTGGAAAAATAGTGACTTACGGGGTTTTGCAGTGTGCCTGTCGATATACTCCAACGTAGGTGCTCTATAGACTATTCAGAAGGGTACTCCGAGATGGAATAGGTTATCCAATCACCGGACATCGCAATGTAAGTTGGACCACCATTTTATATGAATGAGGATAAGTGTTGGAGTACTCCGATACTTAAACGTTTTTTACTGGGCTGTTTTAGACTAACGACAAATACCACAAATTATCGGTTAGGGGATTATGTGGTTGAGTACATACATATACTAGTCTTTTCATACGACCGGTCTGGAGGTATGCGTGCACATTGGGTCTGGCTAAGAAAATAGCAAACCAAAATAGTACCGTAATCTTCGCGGTCTGAAATCGTTGAGCTAAACCTCCACTTACTTGAGAGATAACGACTTTGAAAATCCGAATTTAGATGGTCTGAAAATCTAGCGGGTGCAGAATCATTACTTTATTCAGAGCCCACTGTGGCAGAAATATATAGAAAGCGACGAGAGTTTTTTACACCATAGGCATTATCTAATGAAAACACGTAAGGAAAAATTTCAAACTTTGCAAACAACTAAGATTAGTTTTATGCAAATTCCACACTCATTACATTTCATTATTTATAAAAGAAAGTGTCAATGTGAGAATTTATAAAATTTCCACAGCTTCTCTATTTATTAGTATAAAAAAATTCTTAGTTCAACATTAAAAACGCAGTCTGTTACCACATAACTAAAAATCCCTTACTCTGCACGGAGAAAACTGTTGTGTATTATTTATGCACAAGGTGTTCATAGCTATAAAATGTTTAGGTACATTTTTGAATATGCAACTTTGCGCATAAATTTAGCCCAATAATCATGAATTCTGCACATTCTATTGAAATTGTGCATAAGTTATACACAAAAAATGTGCACAGTTTGTGAACATTGTTCATAGCTTAATTATTTGAAAATCAAACACAATTGATCATAATATGTGAACATTGTGCATAATATTTGACTATAAACACTTATTGTTCATAAGTTGTGTTCATTTATGCATAGATTATAAACAATCTATTAACATTATATTAATGTACATCGACATGCAAAAATTTTGTTAAATTTCCAGCTGCTAAAACAATTATAAATAATCTTCAACAAACAAATGTAAAAAACAATTTAAACTTATGAGATGCAGAACTAATTTCATTATTATTTTTGAATTTTTTTAGAACTAATTGAAGTCTCCAAGGTGCTGACAGGAATTTTTAACCCTGTGGCAAGAAAACCCATTCAAAAACAATCGTGAAAGGTCAGGAAGGGTAGTAAAATAAACATGTAGATACTGAAGTATGTATGTATATGATTTATTGTAATAAAGACATTTGAAAATAAAATTAATTTTGTTCACAATCTATGAAAATGTTGTTCATAACCTATGCCCAGTTGTTTAGAACGTATGCTCAGTTGTTCATAGTCTATCCCAGTTGTTCAGAACGTATGCCCAGTTGTTCAAAGTCTATCCCAGTTGTTTAGAACGTATGCTCACTTGTTCATAGTCTATCCCAGTTGTTCAGAACGTATGCCCAGTTGTTAATAGTCTACCCCAGTTGTTCAGAACGTATGCCCAGGTGTTCGTAATCTATGCCCTTGTTCATAAAACATGCTCATAGTGTTGAACTTAAATTATGGACAAGTGTGCATGGATTATGAACAACTGTTCTTGGTCATTTTTCGTGAACGATTTGTGCTTAAGTTGTGCCCATACCGCATAACTTCTGAACACAATTCTCTCCGTGTGCCTTTGTGTAATAAACACCAACAAACAAAGATAGATTTAGCTCTTATAGTGAGTGTGGTAAAGACTTAGATACTGGCCGAGTTACGACGTATTCATTCCTGTTAACATTACTTTAAAAAATGTTTAAAACTAGTAAAAAGATGCAAACGACATGGCTATTGGAATAAAAAACCGGTAGAAATCTATTCAAAATCTAAAAGCGTGTAACTTAGATATTTTTTTAAAGATTTCTGTTTTTATTCATTTAATGATTATGTAATAATGGAAATAGAAAAGTTACATAAAGCGAAATAATCTTCCTCCAACAACTGCACTTCACGTAACTTCAGAGCTGCGCCAAAACTTCATAACTCATACAAATTGCTACAAATTTTTGCAACACTCCGTTTTTTTTCAACATTAGAGCGTACCATTTCGACACTACTTCATCTTTAAATGGCGTTTAACCGTCTTAATGATTTTGACTGTCCAGCATATCTTGCCAGTCATTTCGTCGTTGTGCCAACTGGCGCCAATTGGAGCCACAGCGGGATCGCAAATCCATCTGCACTTAGTCCTACTATCCGAGAGAGAGGACTGTACTTCTCAATTGCCTACTAGGACGAAGTAGCACTTATTTATAAGAGTGATTCTTCGTTGTATTTCTAGGCTGACTTTGTTGTTGGTGTTAATGGTGGCTCCCGGAAAAAAAATTAACGCTCTTCCCCAAATCTAGGCTACGCCACTGGTTATTCTTGTATTCTTGGTTATTCTTGTGAGGAAATTTAGTTATTACCAGCATAGTGTTGTCTGTATACAAATCTATTGTCACAGAAATTATCAAGGCTTTTTCTCAAACATTAGTGCGTTGTATGGACAAAAAATTATATCTCATATTTATGTATGAATTTACACAATAATTTTAACTCTCCTGAAAACTGAAAAAACTTTGCCTTTTGCATTATTTCGAGACGCCGTTTCCAAAATGCTAGATATGTATATACATACAGACAAATCAATAAACTGGTTCAAATCGTGTTTTAAAATTAACCAATCGTCAATAAATTGAAAGCAGATGTATAACAAGCATAGTTTTAAAAACTCATACTACTCTACCGCAACTGATACTATGCATAACATTAAGTCATTAATCTGGTTGTGTTGGTTATTATTGATCCAAAACTCAACCGGCGGGCAGTCAGGGATTTGTAAGTTTAACGACAGTGGGAAACAAAAAATCATCGATTCGCGGGTAGGTAAATCACCAGTTCTTCCATGAGGGACTCCTGAGGAGATATAAATAACATCGCATTCACAATTTTTAAACACTACTCTTCGTATTCTGTCACTAAGGTAAGAAGAAATCCAGTGATTGAGACTCGGCTTCAACCCCAAATGATCAAGTTTATGAATAAGTATAGTGACACACTCTGTCAAAAGCTTTGCTAAAATCAGTATAAATAACGTCGGTGTGCAGATTTCTTCTAAAGCCATTTGTGTCATGACTTGTAAACTCAAGTCAATTCGTAACTGTGGACTTTGTCTTACAGTTCCCGTGCTGTCAGTCAGCCCGTAAGTTAATTGGTAACAAAAACTCCAAACAATTCGGGACGGCAGAAAACTTTGCCATGTCACGATAGTTCTGTAAAGAAAAGATTCCTTCCATGCTGATGGAAAAAACACCACACCTTAATGATTCAATCTATCAAGTTCGTGTGGATATGGTTCACAAGTTCTTTTAATTTCTACTTTTTAGACGACCTTTTTTCTTATTTGTTAATTTTGGTTACTCAAAGTCCATATTTCTCTGATTAAAACACTGTTGTTTTTTTTTTCAAAAACCAATATATTTCGATTGCTCCACGGCAAAATTATGCAATTTGATTTAATTTTATTGATTTGATTTTATTGAGCATTTTTCTACTATCTTTTTACATATGTATGCAGCAAAGTTACAAATAGCAAAATAAAAGAATAAAAAGTTTAACAGTATGAAGTATAAACTAACGAATGCATAATATGGGTATACGATCGTATAGTAGATATAAGAAAGAGAAAATACATTTTTTATGTTAAGCTTAACATAGTTACAAATGTCATATCTATCAAAAATTAGCATTAGTGCAGTGGGGCGACTGCTAATATTGAAAAAAAAGTTTATATTTTTTTAAAAACCCGCTTATTATTGAATGGGCTGCAGCAAAACTTCGATTTCATTATGTGAGAAACTTAGAAGAAAGGATTTCACGCATTTTGTAAATTGTAGAATATTCCTCATAGTACGAATTCCGGAGGGAAGTATGTTGAAGAGTTTCCTGGACACAATTGTATAGAATTTAGTTGATTGTGTAGTTCTAGAAGAAGGTACGATAACTGTAGGATGAGAGTTTATCCTAAGGTTATAAGTATCTGACCTCATACTATGCAGATAACCACACCATATGAAAAAGATTTTTAAAACTTTAAAGTACTAAAGGGGTCTTACTGGAAGAATCTCTAGATCTCTAAAAAGCTCTCTTGAGAGATGAAGTCGATTTACATCACATATTTTAGTATGTTTTTGTCAAACTAGGATAGACTGAATTTTGTTGAAGGATGTTCCACCCCAACAGCTGATACCATATAATAATTTGGAATGAAAAAGCGCGTAATAAACTGTTTTAGGGCATAGTTAGAGCAGCAAGCTCTAAGATGATAGAAACAACGTAAAGAATATTGGGGATAATGCTTTAGGCGGGATAAGTGGAAAGTCTTCAACAACATCAATTATAAAGCACCCGTTATTGCAACTAGCCAGCGGATTAAAAATACCATACTAAGCCATTAGGCACTCATTATCGTGGAGAGCAAACCACTCGCAACTCGAGGAGTGGAAAACAATGTCTACATCTGGTCTTATTTTTGCATTCAAACTAAAAAACATTAACTTGGTTTTATTGCTAACAAAGAGCTTGTGTTTAGCGAACCACGTTCTTATGTAAATATGTACATCATGATCAGGCATGGGCACCACCACAAGCAAGTGATCAACTCATCGTGTGTATGTATTTGTGCAGGGTGGGACAAAATGAAATTTCGATTGGTTTAATAATAAAAACATAAATTCCCAAAAAAAAATTATTATATCGCGAAAGTATTAATTCATTAATTTCAGTAAAAATTAATGCTTTTTTTTAGTTTTTTTTACATGTTTTTGTTGTTCTTCGTGAAGTTGGCTGTAACAGCACACCAAAATTTGAATCGTAAACGATTACGATTTTGTTATGTTTGTGGCTCTAAATTTATGTTTACGTTTAAAAAAATTTAAATCAGTTAATAATTTAATTATTGAATTAGTTTTGATTGGTCAACTTATTTTAATTGGCCAATTAATTTTAGTTGTTTGATTACTTTTAATTATTTGATTGTATTTAATCATGTGATTGTTTTTCATAAATAAAATGGGGAAATTTTTTAAATTGTGGAATAAAACAAAATTAGGGAATTCATTCATTAAATTTTTTTAAAGTTTTTTTACATGGTTTTGTTGTTTTTTTGTGAAGCTGGATGCAACAGCTTTTTATTGTACGAGTAAAGCTGTATGTAATAGTACACTAGAATTGAAATATTAGTTTTTTACGAAATAAAATAAAATCAGGTAATTCATTAAATTCATTTTTTTTTTGTTTTTTTTAGATGTTTTTGTTGTTTTTTTGTGAAGCTGGATGTAACAGCTTTTTATTTTACGAGTAAAGCTGTATGTAATAGCACACCAGAATTTAAATCCTAATTGATTACGATGAAACGTATTTAACTACATCGTCGTAGTTTAAATCGAAATCTGTTACTTTTATCCTGAGTAAATCTTCCAAATGTTCATCAGTCAGTCTACTCCGATGGGAATTTTTTATGTAAACCATAGAAGAAAACGCAGATTCACAAATGTACGTTGTCCCGAACATAGAAAACAGCTTATAAATTTCATTTTTTAGCAGAGGTTACTTATCAGCATCCATCTCTTCTAGAAAAGAACAAAATCAATATCATCATATCATATCATATCATAGATCAATTGATCACACGTATTCTTACTCTCGATCGTTCAGTCGTTAGCGAACCAGCCATTGTATAACTTTACAAGTAAGTTATGTATCAGCTGTTCGTCCACAGCTGTGCTTGCCCATGTAAAAATCTTGCTATTCAGAAGCTGCCCAACGCAGAGTCGTACTCATTGGAAGCAGAAAAAAAGTACTGATGCTATTGGAATATATGTACACCATAAATAAATAAATAAGAGAAATTAGATGCCGCAAATTATTGTTTAGAGCGGATCAACTCAATTAGAATTATTTTTGCAATAGTTCTACTTATTTAATTACCACTTTTTGATATCTTTGAAATCTTAATAAAAAATATCTGTGCTACCTATAAAAGCAACCATGTAGCTCATGTTGTCATGACAATTTTCTTGTTCTTCTTTGATTACAAAGAAATGCACGTGCCAATTTTATAATTTTCTCTAAATATTTCAACGATAACAGTGTTTTTCGTTTTAAGAGTGTATCTTAATGAACTTCCCTGCAAATATACGCATGCTTATTTCTTGTTTTTCGTTTTGTGTTTACATGGTGCGTACCAAGTGTACAAATAAGGGTGCGTTACGTGAACATCCGCGCTGCTTGGGCGCTGTACCTTTATGTAACCTTACTTTTTTAGAAAATGTTAAACAAAACTATCTTTTTATTGATATTTTGGAAAAACTAAAGGGATTTGAACAGTGAAGGATGGGTTTTCATGTTAGGAAGTCAGCTCATTCTTATCAGACCCCTTTTAGACACGCTGGGAATCCACCAGAATCACTATTTAAAAAAATATGGTACTGTTCAATGCCTAATATTTATCGGATTTTGCCGAGTTCTTGTGTCAAAAGACGCATATTGACCCCAGCATCTATAATCCATCTAGTGCTGATATTAAAATTTTTATTTCTGTGAAAAGTTATCGGCAAACACCAAAAAAATTTGGCCTACATCACTTCAAAATCGGGAGCCTGATCCGTGGTATTTATGTGCAGAGCTCCTTTCCGCGTTGGCGGCCGCGCCAAAAAAAAAAAATAACGCAATCCAAAGGCGGACAGTCACTTGAACTAATAAAAAATCGGCAGACAGACACTTGGAGTAATAGAGAATCGAAAATATTCGGATAACTGCTTAATCATATAATATGATGGAAATAACTGTATTAACAATGAAAACAACATTTTATTATTGTTAATGTGCAAAATATGTTTATTTTTATTTAGCTGGAGCTTATTATTAGTCATTTTCCAAATTTCTAAATACATTTTGATACTAAATTCAGTAAAAGAAATTAACTAACACAGCAACCCATCTCCAACATTTAGTCCATTTTACCACTAAGCTGTTGCATCCCTTCATTTTTAATCGACCAGCAACCCAGCCACGAGTGAGTGTCAAACGCTTGTTTGGCATCTGAGTGAGTGTCACACTCCCATGAGTTAGAAAGAGAGGGAAGAGAAAGAGATGCCGACATATCTTACTTGTAGATCTTTACAAAGCAACGAATAAACCCCAAGCTTTTCCGCGACGCTTAGTGTATGCATTACAATGCCCTGTATGCTAGGAAATGCCTTTGGCTACTTGAAATGCCTTTTATATTACAATAAGGTTGAATTCTGAAAAATTTTAGAAGGAATATCGTATCCAATATTGAAAAGAATATCTTTTCAGAGCCTATCACTTTTCCCACAACATACATATGTATATTAATTTGCAGATTTTCTACTCCAATTCAATACGTTGTTATTTTGGTTTAAATTTCATACCGGGATGCTCCCATTCTCTCGTTTTCACTCATACACTCACATTTTTCATTTTGGACACCACTGGTTTAAATAGAAATTTACACTTTACTAAAGTTAATGTGAGTTTGTTTTTTTGTCGTTATAAAGTCGAACGGTCTATCGATATAGTCTGGCGAGCTGTGGCAGTTGCCTGCCACCTTGGTGGGGGTACCTCCATTTAGTATACATAATCATATAATTGTGGTAATCGCGGGGACAGCACGTAACAGAGGGCATGTACAGGGTGGCGCAAAAGTAAGCTTCCGATGTTTTTTAGCTGTAATTAAAAAATAAATGAAAAACTTTGATTCTTCTCGTGTATTATTTTTATTTGGTCTTTTACATTTTTTTACATCACGTCGAGAATATGACGTCATGTAAATGGCCTCCGCCGCAGTTGATTGTCATTTGAGCCCTTTTTATGGCATTTTCCATCACTTTGGCAAAAACTTCCGACGATAGGTCCTCACATTTTTGACGGATAGTGGCAAGAGTCTGAGGCTTGTTGACACAAAACCGCGACTTCAAAAAGCCCCACAAAAAGAAGTCTGGAGCGGTCAAATCAGGCGATCTTGGGAAATGCATCCTTCCGCATATCGGTTGTGGCACGTGCAGTGTGTGCTGTTGCACCGTCTTGTTGGAACCACATGTTTTCCAATCCCAATTCATCAAGTTGCGGCAAAAAGAACTCGTTGACCAGTAGGCGTTGGACGGCAAGGAAATCTGCGACGAAATTCACGTTGTACCAAAGTCACCGACCGATTATTGGTCAAATATATAGTCAGCAATATTCCGCGTTTTGGAGCAGTGTAGCGTAAC
Source organism: Sphenella marginata (assembly GCA_951509765.1). NCBI lineage: Eukaryota > Metazoa > Arthropoda > Insecta > Diptera > Tephritidae > Sphenella > Sphenella marginata. The sequence continues at coordinate 56,836,832 of OX608079.1, read as the reverse complement.
ATTGCTTATTAACGTGAATTTCGCATGTGTTTACTACACAAATGTCAAAACAGAACTGACTTTAGGGGTCAATCGCAAAATTTATAGCATTTTCTGATAGGAAGATTACTTTTGTGCCACCTTGTATATATTTATCACTCGCAGGTCGACAAACAGTGCAGTGAAAGGTACGAGGAGGTTATGTTCCTGACCCACGTGCATACTAGAAGAGAAAGTGGGGACCGACGCTCGGCGGTATTCAAAACTTGCCTTTTCCGGAGGGGATAGGAGTGTTGAGTGACCGTCCGAAATGAAAGCGCTGGTGAACGTGAGCGACAGTTGGGAGTGGGTGGGGCGTTTTTACAAAGTTATGGCGAAGTGAAAAAAAAAAGTATGGAAAAAATCAGACATTTGTCATTAACTCAATTTTCTCACATTTCCTCAAACCTTGATTAATTTATTTATTTAGTTAGGGTTATATACTATACAATGTACTCGAATTCATGGTTCGAAAAGGTTCGGGCTCATTTTTTTTTTTTTTTGTTTTTTAATGGTTTGTATTGCGAATCACTTCTTAATTCTGAGTAATATTAAAAAACATAAATATTAGATAATTTAGACTATGCATTTCATTTTTATACCCAGCGTACTAGTACTAGTACAAGGGTATTATAATTTTGTCCACATAAAGGTACTATGAAAGTTCTTAGGTTGAAAAGAGGAATTGATTAAGGCATGTCCGTCCGTCTGTCCGTCCGTGTACACGATAACTTGAGTAATTGAGATATTTAGAATTAGAATTAGAATTTAGAGTCTACTTTACAGCTCAACCTAATATAAACGCACAGCGTGAGTTTTCTGTCAAACTTGTCTCATGCCCATACAACTTGTATGAGAGTAACCGAAATAGAATTGCGTGCGCTAAAAGCTAACTCAAAATCCAAGATTTTTGTGCGTGACCTTTTGAATTGAGGTTATGGTAATTTTACAAATTATTGTTTGATTATTTTCGTTGTTTTAGAGAACTGTTTTAGACAAATATCTGAATTTAAAACGTCAACCAAATGTTGTAAACACAAATTTGACCTTCTATATATGTACTATAAAACTATTCATATTTAGACCAATAAAAGCAACGCACGGGCTTTAATTTAGGTTACTCAAATAATTGCGTATAGACTTCTGTGCGCCCGCAAACGCTGTGCGTTTATATTAGGTTGAGCTGTTAGAGCTACTGAGGGCTCCGCAAACTTTAACGCGTTGTACTCTCCCAGTTAGATACGATTTTAGCCATTCATGTATAAATCCTCGAAAGCCAGCATGATACAATTTATCAAGTAAAATTACATGATCCACAGTGTCAAAAGCCTTTGTGATGTCAACAAAAAGACTCGCGCAATTTTTTTTACATCCAACTCGTGGTAGATATAAGTACAAAAATCTAAGGGTGCATCCTCGGTTGACCGGTTTGCTCTAAATCCGAACTGCCTTGGGCTGAAGAAGCTCTTACTTTCAAGATATGTATAATAAAATATGGTTTTTTAGGGCTTTCTCAAAAACCTTAGAAATTGAAGGTACTAATGAAATTAGTCTGTAGTTGTTTTTATCTTCCTGCTACCCTTTTTGAATAGGGGAATAATAACTGCGCATTTCAGGTCATGTGAAAAAGTTCCTGAGTAAACACTAGCATTGAACAGATGTTTCAGAATGTCTAGCAGATTTAGGGCTACATTTTTAAGGAATTGGTTGGAAATACCATCATAGCCACAAGAACCGGAGTTGTTAAGTTGTTTTATTATTGTTAGGATGTCAGAGCCCAAAAAAGGTTCAAACAGAAAACTATTGTCTGAACTAGTTCCTTCACTACCCGACGTCACACAATTGCAGGAAGAAGTATTATATTGACCGACTGAAGCAAAAAATCATTAAAAATATTAGATACAGCAGAGGAGTTGTCAATTACGTTGCCATGGTCACTTAGGGCAATAGCCTTTTCACCACCGATGCCATTAGGATTGATAATACTATTTACAATCTCCCATTCCTTCTTGGTGTTGCCGCTACACTCTAATAGTCTATTACGATAATAAGTGTCTGGCTGCGATTTAATACTCTTTTGTAACTGCTTACACAACTTTTAATGTATGTAATGGAGCTGTTGATTATTTCTGTGTGTCCTACATTTTGCACCCAGTCTATTCTTTAGTTTTGCCTTCTTGATAAGGTCAAAACTTAACCAAGGTTTAAGTTTTACTTTAGATTTTCGTGGAACGCGGGTAAAACTAGCGAACTATATATGATTTTGTAGTAAATTTAAGAATATAGAGTACGCCTTAGAAATATCACTCTCCGAATAAACGTCAACCCAATATCTACTCTTGACGTAAAGTTTCATTCAGTAAGGAAAAATTAATTTTTGTATTTTTGCTTTGTCTTTCTTTTTTTCTTGAAACGAAAACCTTATCTTGACACCAGTCATGGAGTGATCTGTAACATTCAGATCCAGGTTAATACTAGTGAACGTGCACAAATTGTTGGAACGGCAAAAAACATGATCCAAGCAAGTGCCAGAAGAAATTCTTGTTGGTTCATTTAAATCTCTACATATAATAAAATTGTAACAGGTCGATGTCTGTAAATGGCATATATCAACAAAAAATTGATTAGGGGAAGCATTATTAAACGAGTAGAATCAGGGCCGTGCGCAGGAATTGGCCTTGGGGGGGGGGTTTAATTTAGATTTGCATTCGCATACATTTTTCACTAAGTTAAACATATATACAGATACCTAGATCCATATATCACAAATTTTAATGTTCTTTAACTTTCCTGAATTTGCATACTCTGATGCCTAAAACTACAATTTTTTTGGTTGTACACATTTTTCTGTATTTGATAGAGAATTGGTGATATGATGGCATATCCCAGCTAACTAAAAGTGCAAAACTGCGGAGCCTTTTCTTGGTACTTTTCTGAACCTTTTTCGGAGCCTTTTATTCCTCCATTCTGAGGGTTTCTGGAGCCTCCTCAGACGCCTTTCGGAGCCCTGTAATTGGTGCTTTTCTTTCATTCATCCATTCAGAGGGTTTTTGAACACTTGTCGGAGCCTTTTATTGGTGTTTTTCTGAAGCTTATTTGGGGTCGTTTTTTATTTCCTTTGGGTCATAATTTCTTTGCGTAATTATTCACTCCTAACTATTCTGCCGTCACCAACTCTCACTTTCTTAATTATCCATACGAGCTACATGGGAACAATTTAATTAATTGTCCAACTATATGCGCCAATGATGTTCTTATTTATCTGAAAACCTTGAAGGAATCTTTTAAATGCGGTCCTGATAGGATTCCTACATGCTTCTTGAAGAAGTGTGCTAACAATATTTACCAACCCCTTACCAATTTGTTCAATCTGTCACTAAAGTGTGGTGTTTTTCCAAAAGCATGGAAAGAGTCGTTTCTTCTACCGCTTCAAAGCTTTCTGCCATCCCAAAAGTGTGTGAAGCTATTGTTACCAATCAGCTTACGAATCCTATCTCTACCTCGATTTCCGACTGTCAACACGGGTTCTGTAAGGGAAAGTCCACCGTTACAAACTTACTTGAATTTACTTTGAATTCAGCAAAGCTTTCGATAAAGTGTGTCATTCTTTACTTATTCATAAACTGGATCAGTTGGGTTTCAAGCCGGGTCTCAATCGCTAGGTCTCTTCTTACCTTAGCGACAGAGCACAAAAAGTAGTGTTTAAAAATTGTGAATCCGATGTTATTTATGTCTCCTCAGGAGTTCCACAAGGAAGCCATCTTGGCCCGATTCTGTTCTTGTTGTTTATAAATGATATTTCTACATTAATATAATTTTCGAAAATTTTAATGTATGCCGAAAATTTTAATGTATTCGAAGAAGCTTCAATCAGATCTAAATACACTTGTTACTTGGTGCGATTTAAATTATATACCGTTTAATCTAAAGAAATGTAAATACATGCATTTTTCGAGAGGAAAATCACAGCCAGCTTCCTATACAATTAACAGTTATAGTCTTGAGCAAATGTATGATTTTGTTGACCTTGGGGTTACTATGGACTACAAACTCAGTTTTAACTGCCATATTAACGTAACAGTCAATAAAGCTGGAAGCGTTCTAGCATTTGTTAAACGATGGTCTAAAGAATTTAGCGACCCTTATGTAACTAAAAAAAAAATTTAAATCAGTTAATAATTTAATTATTGAATTAGTTTTGATTGGTCAACTTATTTTAATTGGCCAATTAATTTTAGTTGTTTGATTACTTTTAATTATTTGATTGTTTTTAATCATGTGATTGTTTTTCATAAATAAAATGGGGAAATTTTTTAAATTGTGGAATAAAACAAAATTAGGGAATTCATTCATTCAATTTTTTTAAAGTTTTTTTACATGGTTTTGTTGTTTTTTTGTGAAGCTGGATGCAACAGCTTTTTATTGTACGAGTAAAGCTGTATGTAATAGTACACTAGAATTGAAATATTAGTTTTTTACGAAATAAAATAAAATCAGGTAATTCAATAAATTCATTTTTTTTTTTGTTTTTTTTAGATGTTTTTGTTGTTTTTTTGTGAAGCTGGATGTAACAGCTTTTTATTTTACGAGTAAAGCTGTATGTAATAGCACACCAGAATTTAAATCCTAATTGATTACGATGAAACGTATTTAACTAAATCGTCGTAGTTTAAATCGAAATCTGTTACTTTTATCCTGAGTAAATCTTCCAAATGTTCATCAGTCAGTCTACTCCGATGGGAATTTTTTATGTAAACCATAGAAGAAAACGCAGATTCACAAATGTACGTTGTCCCGAACATAGAAAACAGCTTATAAATTTCATTTTTTAGCAGAGGTTACTTGTTTTCCTTTACTTCTTTCCAAAATGGCCGGCCACGCTCGCCCGGAAGTTGGTTATCACGTTAAAGGATTCTCAATTCTTCTAGTACATGAATACCCTGGTTTTCAATTTTACAAACAATGGGATCATTGTATAAGTCTGATAAATACTTAATTCCACTAAAATCTTGAAATCGAAGCCCAAAGTTGTGCATGAGCTCAGCAAAAGCTTCAGAATATTGTGGAAGTTTTTCTCGCATTTGAAATCTATCACATATTTCTTTGGTGCATTTGGAATCGCCTCAGAAAAGTCTGTTATTAAAAAATGCAAGCGTTTTTCAAAAATATCTATTTTTGCGACAAAATCAAGAATATTTCTATATTTCCCTTGCATACTTTGATTCAAATGCGAGAAAGACATTGAAATGTCACACAGCAAAGCCAAGTCCAACAAAAAATCCGGGTTTCCTAAATTGCAGACAATATCTTTTGCTCCAGTGGATACATCCTCTGCAAAAAAGAGTATAATTTCCTCTCTCTAAAGAAACACTCGTTCGACATTTTGCTTTACTAAGCCACCTTACTTCGGTGTATAACAAAACATCACTGAAATCAGCATCCATCTCTTCTAGAAAAGAACAAAATCAATATCATCATATCATATCATATCATAGATCAATTGATCACACGTATTCTTACTCTCGATCGTTCAGTCGTTAGCGAACCAGCCATTGTATAACTTTACAAGTAAGTTATGTATCAGCTGTTCGTCCACAGCTGTGCTTGCCCATGTAAAAATCTTGCTATTCAGAAGCTGCCCAACGCAGAGTCGTACTCATTGGAAGCAGAAAAAAAGTACTGATGCTATTGGAATATATGTACACCATAAATAAATAAATAAGAGAAATTAGATGCCGCAAATTATTGTTTAGAGCGGATCAACTCAATTAGAATTATTTTTGCAATAGTTCTACTTATTTAATTACCACTTTTTGATATCTTTGAAATCTTAATAAAAAATATCTGTGCTACCTATAAAAGCAACCATGTAGCTCATGTTGTCATGACAATTTTCTTGTTCTTCTTTGATTACAAAGAAATGCACGTGCCAATTTTATAATTTTCTCTAAATATTTCAACGATAACAGTGTTTTTCGTTTTTAGGGTGTATCTTAATGAACTTCCCTGCAAATTAAAGTGGGTTGTCTAAAATACGCATGCTTATTTCTTGTTTTTCGTTTTGTGTTTACATGGTGCGTACCAAGTGTACAAATAAGGGTGCGTTACGTAAACATCCGCGCTGCTTGGGCGCTGTACCTTTATGTAACCTTACTTTTTTAGAAAATGTTAAACAAAACTATCTTTTTATTGATATTTTGGAAAAACTAAAGGGATTTGAACAGTGAAGGATGGGTTTTCATGTTAGGAAGTCAGCTCATTCTTATCAGACCCCTTTTAGACACGCTGGGAATCCACCAGAATCACTATTTAAAAAAATATGGTACTGTTCAATGCCTAATATTTATCGGATTTTGCCGAGTTCTTGTGTCAAAAGACGCATATTGACCCCAGCATCTATAATCCATCTAGTGCTGATATTAAAATTTTTATTTCTGTGAAAAGTTATCGGCAAACACCAAAAAAATTTGGCCTACATCACTTCAAAATCGGGAGCCTGATCCGTGGTATTTATGTGCAGAGCTCCTTTCCGCGTTGGCGGCCGCGCCAAAAAAAAAAAAAAACGCAATCCAAAGGCGGACAGTCACTTGAACTAATAAAAAATCGGCAGACAGACACTTGGAGTAATAGAGAATCGAAAATATTCGGATAACTGCTTAATCATATAATATGATGGAAATAACTGTATTAACAATGAAAACAACATTTTATTATTGTTAATGTGCAAAATATGTTTATTTTTATTTAGCTGGAGCTTATTATTAGTCATTTTCCAAATTTCTAAATACATTTTGATACTAAATTCAGTAAAAGAAATTAACTAACACAGCAACCCATCTCCAACATTCAGTCCATTTTACCGGTGGCGCGAACTAACGTCAGTGGAATTAACGTCAGTGACGTTAATTCGCACCCAAAAAGCGAATTAATGTCAGTGACATTAAGACGCATGACCAAAAACGAATTAAAGTCAGTGCCGTTAATTCGTATAGTATTTTGACTTTAGTTCGCTTTGGACATGCGAATTAATGTCATTGAGGCATTTGGGTTTGAGATTCAACGAAGTAGCGCTGCAGGCGAAAATTTGAATTAGGTCAGATACCCAATTCGGGGCGTGATCCATGGTATTTATGTGCAGAACTCTTTCCCACATTGGCGGCCTTCGGCCGCGCTTCAAAAAATAACCCTGGGCTACGCCATTCCAACTCCGGGTGTGTGCCATAGCCGTGGCTACCGCCACGGTGATGTCCTTCCGCGTGCCACGTTTCCCACTTTTTCACTTTTTTTGGCTCAGCCTAATGTGCCATTACAACAACCACATGAAAATGACAGAACATTTTTAACTTTAACTGCAAATAACTTTTGAACGGTTGAAAGAAATCTCATTTCAGATTCTAAATCTAGACGTGGGTAATCGTTTACGTGGGGTACCGAGCGCTAATACACAACCAAAAATGTTGAGATATGTATCAGGAGACGCGCGAGATATTTGCAGTTAAAGTTCAGAATTTTCTGTCATTTTCATGTGGTTGTTGTAATCACATTACCCTGTGAGAAAAGAGTGGCACGCGGAAAGACATCACCGTGGCGGTAGCCACGGCTATGGCACACACCCGGAGTTGGAATGGCGTAGCCCAGGGTTATTTTTTGAAGCGCGGCCGAAGGCCGCCAATGCGGAAAGGAGTTCTGCACATAAATACCATGGATCACACCCCGAATTGGGGATCTGACCTAAGTCAATCCCAGATTCATGATATAATGATCATAAGTCGGAGGTGATAATGAAAAATGAAAATTTGGAATATAAAAAAAATGTACTGACTTTAGTTCGCTTTCTTAATGCGAATTAATGTCAATGACGTTAGTTCGCTAAAAATATTGACCTTAGTTCGCTTTTGGCATGCGTCTTAATGTCACTGACATTAATTCGCTTTTGGGGTGCGAATTAACGTCACTGACGTTAATTCCGTTGACTTTAGTTCGCGCCACCATTTTACCACTAAGCTGTTGCATCCCTTCATTTTTAATCGACCAGCAACCCAGCCACGAGTGAGTGTCAAACGCTTGTTTGGCATCTGAGTGAGTGTCACACTCCCATGAGTTAGAAAGAGAGGGAAGAGAAAGAGATGCCGACATATCTTACTTGTAGATCTTTACAAAGCAACGAATAAACACCAAGCTTTTCCGCGACGCTTAGTGTATGCATTACAATGCCCTGTATGCTAGGAAATGCCTTTGGCTACTTGAAATGCCTTTTATATTACAATAAGGTTGAATTCTGAAAAATTTTAGAAGGAATATCGTATCCAATATTGAAAATAATATCTTTTCAGAGCCTATCACTTTTCCCACAACATACATATGTATATTAATTTGCAGATTTTCTACTCCAATTCAATACGTTGTTATTTTGGTTTAAATTTCATACCGGGATGCTCCCATTCTCTCGTTTTCACTCATACACTCACATTTTTCATTTTGGACACCACTGGTTTAAATAGAAATTTACACTTTACTAAAGTTAATGTGAGTTTGTTTTTTTGTCGTTATAAAGTCGAACGGTCTATCGATATAGTCTGGCGAGCTGTGGCAGTTGCCTGCCACCTTGGTGGGGGTACCTCCATTTAGTATACATAATCATATAATTGTGGTAATCGCGGGGACAGCACGTAACAGAGGGCATGTACAGGGTGGCGCAAAAGTAAGCTTCCGATGTTTTTTAGCTGTAATTAAAAAATAAATGAAAAACTTTGATTCTTCTCGTGTATTATTTTTATTTGGTCTTTTACATTTTTTTACATCACGTCGAGAATATGACGTCATGTAAATGGCCTCCGCCGCAGTTGATTGTCATTTGAGCCCTTTTTATGGCATTTTCCATCACTTTGGCAAAAACTTCCGACGATAGGTCCTCACATTCTTGACGGATAGTGGCAAGAGTCTGAGGCTTGTTGACACAAAACCGCGACTTCAAAAAGCCCCACAAAAAGAAGTCTGGAGCGGTCAAATCAGGCGATCTTGCTGGCCAGTGCCAATCGCCAAAACGGGAGATTAAGCGCCCGGGAAATGCATCCTTCCGCATATCGGTTGTGGCACGTGCAGTGTGTGCTGTTGCACCGTCTTGTTGGAACCACATGTTTTCCAATCCCAATTCATCAAGTTGCGGCAAAAAGAACTCGTTGACCAGTAGGCGTTGGACGGCAAGGAAATCTGCGACGAAATTCACGTTGTACCAAAGTCACCGACCGATTATTGGTCAAATATATAGTCAGCAATATTCCGCGTTTTGGAGCAGTGTAGCGTAACATTGCTTATTAACGTGTATTTCGCATGTGTTTACTACACAAATGTCAAAACAGAACTGACTTTAGGGGTCAATCGCAAAATTTATAGCATTTTCTGATAGGAAGATTACTTTTGTGCCACCTTGTATATATTTATCACTCGCAGGTCGACAAACAGTGCAGTGAAAGGTACGAGGAGGTTATGTTCCTGACCCACGTGCATACTAGAAGAGAAAGTGGGGACCGACGCTCGGCGGTATTCAAAACTTGCCTTTTCCGGAGGGGATAGGAGTGTTGAGTGACCGTCCGAAATGAAAGCGCTGGTGAACGTGAGCGACAGTTGGGAGTGGGTGGGGCGTTTTTACAAAGTTATGGCGAAGTGAAAAAAAAAAGTATGGAAAAAATCAGACATTTGTCATTAACTCAATTTTCTCACATTTCCTCAAACCTTGATTAATTTATTTATTTAGTTAGGGTTATATACTATACAATGTACTCGAATTCATGGTTCGAAAAGGTTCGGGCTAATTTTTTTTTTTTTGTTTTTTAATGGTTTGTATTGCGAATCACTTCTTAATTCTGAGTAATATTAAAAAACATAAATATTAGATAATTTAGACTATGCATTTCATTTTTATACCCAGCGTACTAGTACTAGTACAAGGGTATTATAATTTTGTCCACATAAAGGTACTATGAAAGTTCTTAGGTTGAAAAGAGGAATTGATTAAGGCATGTCCGTCCGTCTGTCCGTCCGTGTACACGATAACTTGAGTAATTGAGATATTTAGAATTAGAATTAGAATTTAGAGTCTACTTTACAGCTCAACCTAATATAAACGCACAGCGTGAGTTTTCTGTCAAACTTGTCTCATGCCCATACAACTTGTATGAGAGTAACCGAAATAGAATTGCGTGCGCTAAAAGCTAACTCAAAATCCAAGATTTTTGTGCGTGACGTTTTGAATTGAGGTTATGGTAATTTTACAAATTATTGTTTGATTATTTTCGTTGTTTTAGAGAACTGTTTTAGACAAATATCTGAATTTAAAACGTCAACCAAATGTTGTAAACACAAATTTGACCTTCTATATATGTACTATAAAACTATTCATATTTAGACCAATAAAAGCAACGCACGGGCTTTAATTTAGGTTACTCAAATAATTGCGTATAGACTTCTGTGCGTCCGCAAACGCTGTGCGTTTATATTAGGTTGAGCTGTTAGAGCTACTGAGGGCTCCGCAAACTTTAACGCGTTGTACTCTCCCAGTTAGATACGATTTTAGCCATTCATGTATAAATCCTCGAAAGCCAGCATGATACAATTTATCAAGTAAAATTACATGATCCACAGTGTCAAAAGCCTTTGTGATGTCAACAAAAAGACTCGCGCAATTTTTTTTACATCCAACTCGTGGTAGATATAAGTACAAAAATCCTCGGTTGACCGGTTTGCTCTAAATCCGAACTGCCTTGGGCTGAAGAAGCTCTTACTTTCAAGATATGTATAATAAAATATGGTTTTTTAGGGCTTTCTCAAAAACCTTAGAAATTGAAGGTACTAATGAAATTAGTCTGTAGTTGTTTTTATCTTCCTGCTACCCTTTTTGAATAGGGGAATAATAACTGCGCATTTCAGGTCATGTGAAAAAGTTCCTGAGTAAACACTAGCATTGAACAGATGTTTCAGAATGTCTAGCAGATTTAGGGCTACATTTTTAAGGAATTGGTTGGAAATACCATCATAGCCACAAGAACCGGAGTTGTTAAGTTGTTTTATTATTGTTAGGATGTCAGAGCCCAAAAAAGGTTCAAACAGAAAACTATTGTCTAAACTAGTTCCTTCACTACCCGACGTCACACAATTGCAGGAAGAAGTATTATATTGACCGACTGAAGCAAAAAATCATTAAAAATATTAGATACAGCAGAGGAGTCGTCAATTACGTTGCCATGGTCACTTAGGGCAATAGCCTTTTCACCACCGATGCCATTAGGATTGATAATACTATTTACAATCTCCCATTCCTTCTTGGTGTTGCCGCTACACTCTAATAGTCTATTACGATAATAAGTGTCTGGCTGCGATTTAATACTCTTTTGTAACTGCTTACACAACTTTTAATGTCTGTAATGGAGCTGTTGATTATTTCTGTGTGTCCTACATTTTGCACCCAGTCTATTCTTTAGTTTTGCCTTCTTGATAAGGTCAAAACTTAACCAAGGTTTAAGTTTTACTTTAGATTTTCGTGGAACGCGGGTAAAACTAGCGAACTATATATGATTTTGTAGTAAATTTAAGAATACGCCTTAGAAATATCACTCTCCGAATAAACGTCAACCCAATATCTACTCTTGACGTAAAGTTTCATTCAGTAAGGAAAAATTAATTTTTGTATTTTTGCTTTGTCTTTCTTTTTTTCTTGAAACGAAAACCTTATCTTGACACCAATCATGGAGTGATCTGTAACATTCAGATCCAGGTTAATACTAGTGAACGTGCACAAATTGTTGGAACGGCAAAAAACATGATCCAAGCAAGTGCCAGAAGAAATTCTTGTTGGTTCATTTAAATCTCTACATATAATAAAATTGTAACTGGTCGATGTCTGTAAATGGCATATATCAACAAAAAATTGATTGGGGGAAGCATTATTAATCGAGTAGAATCAGGGCCGTGCGCAGGAATTGGCCTTGGGGGGGGGGTTTAATTTAGATTTGCATTCGCATACATTTTTCACTAAGTTAAACATATTTGCTGAAACAGATACCTAGATCCATATATCACAAATTTTAATGTTCTTTAACTTTCCTGAATTTGCATACTCTGATGCCTAAAACTACAATTTTTTTGGTTGTACACATTTTTCTGTATTTGATAGAGAATTGGTGATATGATGGCATATCCCAGCTAACTAAAAGTGCAAAACTGTGGAGCCTTTTATTGGTGCTTTTCTGAACCTTTTTCGGAGCCTTTTATTCCTCCATTCTGAGGGTTTCTGGAGCCTTCTCAGACGCCTTTCGGAGCCCTGTAATTGGTGCTTTTCTTTCATTCATCCATTCAGAGGGTTTTTGAACACTTGTCGGAGCCTTTTATTGGTGTTTTTCTGAAGCTTATTTGGGGTCGTTTTTTATTTCTTTTGGGTCATAATTTCTTTGCGCAATTATTCACTCCTAATTATTCTGCCGTCACCAACTCTCACTTTCTAAATTATCCCTACGAGCTACATGGGAACAATTTAATTAATTGCCCAACTATATGCGCCAATGATGTTCTTATTTATCTGAAAACCTTGAAGGAATCTTTTAAATGCGGTCCTGATAGGATTCCTACATGCTTCTTGAAGAAGTGTGCTAACAATATTTACCAACCCCTTACCAATTTGTTCAATCTGTCACTAAAGTGTGGTGTTTTTCCAAAAGCATGGAAAGAGTCGTTTCTTCTACCGCTTCAAAGCTTTCTGCCATCCCAAAAGTGTGTGAAGCTATTGTTAAAAATCAGCTTACGAATCCTATCTCTACCTCGATTTCCGACTGTCAACACGGGTTCTGTAAGGGAAAGTCCACCGTTACAAACTTACTTGAATTTACTTTGATTTCAGCAAAGCTTTCGATAAAGTGTGTCACTCTTTACTTATTCATAAACTGGATCAGTTGGGTTTCAAGCCGGGTCTCAATCGCTAGGTCTCTTCTTACCTTAGCGACAGAGCACAAAAAGTAGTGTTTAAAAATTGTGAATCCGATGTTATTTATGTCTCCTCAGGAGTTCCACAAGGAAGCCATCTTGGCCCGATTCTGTTCTTGTTGTTTATAAATGATATTTCTACAGTAATATAATTTTCGAAAATTTTAATGTATGCCGAAAATTTTAATGTATTCGAAGAAGCTTCAATCAGATCTAAATACACTTGTTACTTGGTGCGATTTAAATTATATACCGTTTAATCTAAAGAAATGTAAATACATGCGTTTTTCGAGAGGAAAATCACAGCCAGCTTCCTATACAATTAACAGTTATAGTCTTGAGCAAATGTATGATTTTGTTGACCTTGGGGTTACTATGGACTACAAACTCAGTTTTAACAGCCATATTAACGTAACAGTCAATAAAGCTGGAGGCGTTCTAGCATTTGTTAAACGATGGTCTAAAGAATTTAGCGACCCTTATGTAACTAAAACTCTTTACTACATTAGTCAGACTGATACTTGAATACGGTTCTACAATTTGGAATCCACGTTACCAGGTCCACGTGGATCGCTTAGAATCAGTTCAAAAACAATTTTTAATATTTGACTTAAGAGATCTTCACTGGGATCCCTTGTATAATTTGCCACGTATACGAGTCGCTTAAAACTAATTAATCTTCACAGCCTTTCTAGTCGGAGGGAAATGCTTGGAATTGTTTTCATGATTAAATTACTAAATGGCTCAATCACAAGCCCGTTTCTTTTGAGCGAAGTGAACTTCAATGTACCTTCTCGTCCATCAAGACATTTTAAACCACTTATCTTGAAACAGTGCCGAACTAATTTGGAATTAAATCAGCCTTTTCGTTGTTTGTGTCAAGATAATAACTCTCATTCGGGTACGTTTGATATTTCAGACTCACTATGCAGAATAAATATGTCAATTATTTCTATCCTAAATACATAGCAACAATTTGCTTTCATATCCTTTGATTCTTATCTTTATTCTTTACAATAACTATTCGCTGTCAACTAATTATTTATCAATTGTGTCGTCTATTTTGTATCTACCTTACTTGGCTGATGAGGTTTTCTCTGTAGCTGAGCAGTTTCAGATCTCGACGATTAACAAACCAAAGCCTTTCAAAGACTCGGCACGAAAGAACAATCCGCGCGTATTGCGCGCGGGCGGGATATGGTGGATAATCCGTTGGGAATTATTATTATTATTATAAATAATAAAAAAATAAGGTTTATGAATTTTTATTGACACTATTCGGAAAATATGAAGTATGCTATGTTTATTTTCCACAGACTATTGATAAACGTCCATGAAAAATGCGATCTTTATTTTCCTTTAAGTTAAAAAAAAAATCTCAGAAAATGTTTGAAAACATTCAAATAATTGAACGTTGTCGCTCATCTGCTCTCCAACGGTCATTTTCTCACAATTCTCTTTACGCCTACAACAAAAAGGGCCAGAAAACACTCGAAATCTTTCATATAATTGAGCCTTGCAGTTCATTCGCTCTGTTAATTGAAACTGCTCACTGTTTTCATCAGTAAAATTTAAAAAAAATGTCCATACGCTACACAACTTTGTAATTTCGGAAAGCTCCAAGTGCAATTCAAAGTGCCGGACTTATGTATTGGCCAACCTTATTCTTTGCAACTTTCACCAATTTCTTCTTCCGTAAAATTATTTTAACTAATTTTGTCAAAAATTATTAGTCAAGATTCAATACAAGATTTATAAAGTGTATTTTGAAAAATTTTGTAAAATCATTGCAACTTAGATTTGGCCATGGGGGGGGGTTCAACCCCCAAAACCCCCCCCCCCGTGCGCACGGGCCTGAGTAGAATCCAAATCAACCATTTTTTTTAATTTTTGTGTGTCTGTCTGTCTGTCTGTCCGTATGTTTGTGGCCGTATCACTCTGAAAGTACTGAATGGAAATGAATGAAACATTTTTCGTTGGATTGCTAGATACTCAACTTAAAATTCAAGATATTACTTTTTTCGATATCTCAACCGGTTTTGGAGTTATCGCCCAATATGTGGACCAGGGGTGACCAAAAATGTCTTAGTACAATATGGGTATCAAACGAATGGTGCCAATGGGTACTGTTATATGCGATGCGCTTAATTTAAATATCTCAAATGGTTTCAATTATATATCTTCAAAAACTTCGGACGGAAAAAGAGAAGGGTGGGTAGAAGCCATGTACAGACATCGATCTGTTACAATTTTATTATATGTAGAGATATGAATGTATTTCGAAAACTGGCTGATTAAAATCGGACTCAGTCTGTTATAAGTTCTGATACGCAGCGAAGCAAGCGGGCCTTACTAGTAGGAAATAAATCCGTTACTCGCCATTACTGCTAGATAGTTCTCAGAACTTGCATTTAACTGTAATACATATATGTATATAAATTCAAATCACCTAGTATAACTGCAACACTCGATTTTTTGTTAATTAAAAGGTTTTAGAATTCCTCCAGAAAGGCCTGAATAGATGCAGAGTGAAACCTGTAAACGCAAAACAGAACCAAAACCTTATTTCCATATTTTATGGAAACTTTAAAAATATCTGCGCTTGTTAGACTATATCTAAAAAATTGGCAATCCAAGGAATTGCGGACAAAAACTCCTACTCCACTTGCACAGTATACGTCATTATTGTTAACAAAAAAATCATAATAATAAATAATAATGCCCAACGGATTACCCACCATATCCCGCCCGACCGGCGCGAGGGGCGCATCCGCATGACGCGCGGATTGTTCTTTCGTGCCGAGTCTTTGAAAGGTTTTGGTTTGTTAATCGTCGAGATCTAAAACTGCTCAGCTACAGAGAAAACCTTATCAGCTAAGTAAAAAAGATTACACAATTAATATATAATTAGTTGACAGCGAAAATTATTGTTAAGAATAAAGATAAGAATCAAAGGATATGAAAAAAAAAAATTGTTGCTATGTATTTAGGATAGAAAGAATTGACTTTTTTATGCTGTATAGTGAGTCTGAGATATCAAACGTACCAGAATGAGAATTATAATCTTGACACAAACAACGAAAAGGCTCATTTAATTCAAAATTAGTTCGGCACTGTTTCAAGATAAGTGGTTTAAAATGTCTTGATGGACGAGAAGGTACATTGAAGTTCACTTCGCTCAAAAGAAACGGGCTTACGATTGAACCATTTAGTAATTTAATCATGAAGACAATTCCAAGCATTTCCCTCAGACTAGAAAGGCTGTGAAGATTAATTAGTTTTAAGCCACTCGTATACGATAGCAAATTATACAAGGGATCCCAGTGAAGATCTCTTAAGGCAAATAGTAAAAATTGTTTTTGAACTGATTCTTAGCGATCCACGTGGACCTGGTAACGCGGGTTCCAAATAATAGAACCGTATTCAAGTATCCGTATGACTAATGTAGTAAAGACAGTTTTAGTTACATAAGGGTCGCTAAATTCTTTAGACCATCGTTTAACAAATGCTAGAACGCCTCTAGCTTTATTGACTGTTACGTTAATGTGGCAGGGTAAACTGAGTTTGTAATCCATAGTAACCCCAAGGTCAACAAAATCATACATTTGCTCAAGATTATAATTGTTAATTGTATAGGAAGCCGGCTGCGAAATTCCTCTCGAAAAACGCATGTACATATTTACATTCCTTTAGATTAAGCGGCATATAGTTTAAATCGCACCAAGTAACTAGTATATTTAGATCTGATTGAAGCTTATTGCTATCTTCGGGTGATGCGAATGACAAGAAAAGCTTTACATCGTCGGCATACATTAACATTTTCGAAAATTCTATTACTGTAGAAATATCATTTATAAACAACAAGAACAGAATCGGGCCCAGATGGCTTCCTTGAGGAACTCCAGAGGAGACATAAATAACATCGGATTCACAATTTTTAAACACTACTTTTTGTATTCTGTCGCTAAGGTAAGAAGAGATCCAGCGATTGAGACCCAGCTGGAAACCCAACTGATCTAGTTTATGAATAGGTAACGAGTGACACACTTTATCGAAAGCTTTTCTGAAATCAGTATAAATAACGTCGGTGTGCAGATTTTTTCTAAAGCCATTTGAGACATGATTTGTAAATTCAAGTAAATTTGTAACGGTGGACTTTCCCTTACAGAACCCGTGTTGACAGTCAGAAATCAAGGTAGCGATAGGATTCGTAAGCTGATTGGTAACAATAGCTTCAAACATTTTTGGGATGGCAGACAGCTTCGCTATGCCACGATAGTTCTCTATAGAAGCCTTGCTTCCGCTTTTATGAAGCGGTAAAAGAAACGACTCTTTCCATGCTGTTGGAAAAACACCACACTTTAGTGACAGATTGAACAAATTGGTAAGGGGTTTGTAAATATTGTTAGCGCACTTCTTCAAGAAGCATGTAGGAATCCTATCAGGACCACATTTAAAAGATTCTTTCAAGGTTTTCAGATAAACAAGAACATCATTGTCGCATATAGTTGGACAATTAATTAAATTGTTCCCATGTAGCTCATAGGGATAATTTATAAAGTCAGAATTGGTGACGGCAGAATAGTTAGAAGTGAAAAATTGCGCAAAGAAATTTGCGATATCTTGATTATTGCTAGATAAAATGTCTTTATATTTCATGGCTGAGGGAAATCCCACTACTTTTCGTTTAGAATTCACGAAATCATAAAATGACTTCGGATTGCGAATAATGTCTCTTTTAGTTTTAGACATATAGGCTTTATAGCACTTTTTATGCAAGTCGATGTACCTCTTACGTAGAACAGAATACAACAAGTACTTAATGTTTGTTAACCCCGATTTCTTAAATAATTTGAAAGAACGCGTTTTTCTATTTTCCAACATCATAAGCTCTTTAGTAAACCAAGCTTGCGTTGGATGATCATATGTTATTTTACGTTTAGGAACAAACTTCTCAAATAAGTAGTAAATAGTTTGATTAAAGTGTAAAACGTTTGAATCGATATCGCCACAAAGCTCAGTCCAAGTTAATTTAGACAGTTCTCCATTTAATTTCTTATAGTTGGCTTTTGAGAAGTTAAAATCAAAGTTACTACTTGAGCAGCATTGTGTACATTGGCCATTACTTAAGGTTTCGTGAAATATTTCCATATAAGTGTGATAGACGTCTTCGGGTTAAGCCAACGGATCACAACGATTTACAGAAAATTTGTTTTTATCATCAACATAAATTAAATCTAAGATTTTACCAAACTTGTTAGAGGTAACATTTATTTGACTAAGGCAGAGATCGGAAATTCCATCCAAAAAGTCATTGAAGCCCAGTTTGGATGGATTTGGAATAATGTTTCCATCGGATATGTTCCACGATATATGCGGTAGGTTGAAATCACCTAAAACAATCATCGAGTCAGAAGCTTTAGTCAATAAGCTAACAGTTTTGAGCAGAGAGACATGCTGCATGTAGATTGAAAGATCAGATGCTGGAGGGATGTAGCAAACAGATAAGTACATATACACGTTTTCTAGCTGGATGCGGACGCATTTAAACTCAATGGAATCCGTGTTAGGTACATTAACCTCTTCTGAAGGAATGGAGGAATGAACGGCAATTAGAACACCACCCCCGACCTTGTTCAAGCGATCATGTCTATAATCTTGATATTCGTTACAAGAAAACTCGGAATTGAAAACATGCGGATTTAGCCAAGTTTCGGTAAAAGCAATAACGTTATAACTGCAATGGAGAGATTTCAAATACAGATCATTTAATTTGGTATTTAAACCTCTGACATTTCGGTAGAAGATATTCACGGACTTAGAACTCAGTTTTTTGATTCAACATTACGAGAGATTTTAGCTACGTTGTCAACATTTCTATTCGGCCTGTACTCACATTCCCGCACAAGAGCCCCGGGAGGCCAAAAAGAACTGTCCAAAAGAGAGTCAAAATCTTTTCCGGGTACGTCAATTTTAAACGAGGACATGTTCCGTTTGTAACCGAAATTAAATTTTCTAATAGTGAAGGTTTTATCTTTAATCTTAGAAGAAATATGGTACCTCAAATCATCTTCAGTAGTGTCTGGATGGAACCGAGACACAAAAATCGATTTTTTTTGAGGGACCACAACCTGCTTTCTAACAATTGGTTCGGACTCCATCGCAATAGTTGGAGGTTCCAGGGTTTTTTTATTTGTTGACCTTGGGGGGGGGGGGCGTTTTTGGACGTTGCCCGAACAACCGTACTAGGTACTGGAGATGCCAAATCTATAAGTTCAATGGCTGGAGGCAGGTTCGGCGCCGTTGAAGCAGTAGGCAGATCAACCGTACGTCTGCTCGTGTTTTCGCGATTGGCCTCGCGATTTTCAGGGCATTCCAAGTATAAAACTACAGGCTTTAAAGTCTTGAAAATATTTTAATACTTTTTGAACTTTTCAGTCAGCAGTGAAAAATCTTTCGAGATTTCAGAAAACCCGTTTCTAATGTGCCTAAAGGTTTTACATAGCTCAACTTCCGTCGATCGGCATTTAGCACAGGACCAGCGCAGGCCTTTGCCGTCGTTAATTAAGTCAGCTATCCTACCAGTTAACCCGGCGCATTTTGCGTGGACAAGTCCATCGCACAGCCAGCACGCTACAAAGCGTTCGGACTCGCTCTTAATCTGACAATTTTCAAACAAACACGAAATTTTTAAAAAAAAGTTAATTAAAAGAATATATAAAAAATTAATAGATAAAAAAATTAGTTTTATGAAAATGAAAGTGAAAATTAATGTTATCAAATCACAAGAAAAAGCAACCCTGACAGTTTGAAGGGCAAAGAACTGAGCGAGCAGTTTTAGACACACTGTAATTGACGTTTAATAAACCACGCAAACAGCTGTAATAAAAGAGAGATTAAAAAAGCAAATCAGCACACAACAACAATTGCAATGTAAAGTACGAGCCTTTCAAATGCAACAAATAAAATATGCAAAAAAAAGAAACTCGGCACACACAAAATCAGTATAATGAATTTAGATAATTTATCACTATTCAAAGCTTTAAGTAAATTTTTTCACACCAAGCTGTGAAGCACATTAAGTATTTAACTCTTTTTTAACTTTAAATGTAACTTTTGATTATTGGAATATCAAGAAATTATTTAATTGTTAAAGAAAACCACAGAGAAAATAAAAACACAACTACACAGCTTGACGTTTGCGAACATGAATTAGGAATACTGTAAAAATTCGTCTCATGGGAATATATCCATATTACGGATACAAATATTATATCTGGGTAGACTGGAAATGTTTCTAAGCTACACAGTAATAAGTCGAAGTTCTGCCGTAGACTGCGAATATTTTGATGAGTAATATAAAGAGCATTTTTTATCAAAAATAAGCTGATCTACAGAATTTAAAGGACTGTTGATGATTAGGTTGTTGGTGCTTATATCATTGAGTTCCATTAGTTTATTGATAATAGTTTAGCAATTAGAATATATAAGGATACAACTATAGCCCTTATTTAATTTTGCTTACAGCTCTATTGTAGTTTGTAAAACTATTATTTATATAAATTTTTTGTTTATTGTTGGTCCCTGAAAACAGTCCGGCAGTGAGATTTTTCTTCGCCTTGGATTTTGCACTCATTATTTTGTGCTTTACTTCCATCACTTTACGTGGTGAAGACGAAGAGCCATTGACCGTTTTTATGTATCGCCTCTCGATTTGGCCAGGCGACACAGATACACCCACATTCGTTCATTTTATTGTTGGTTAAGCTAGGCAAACCAACAATTTCAATGTCCCTCTCCAGGTATTTCTGCTCACTCCAATTCAGCTTAAGTTCAAGCTTAGCCACTCTCCACTGCAGCGCACCGTTCTCCCCATTAGACCATTTATTGTCTCCAAGAAGTTAGTGTTAATAGCTTTGAGGTTAATGATCTCTTTGTACAAGAGTTGAAGAGTTATTTCATTATCACACCAAGCTATTTACCGCATTTTCGATTTCTGTGTCTGTGCTGTTCGATATTTTTTCAGCATTGCTCTGTACGGTGTTATTTTGTTTTTGTTGCAGATCAGATGGAAAAGCGGTTTTGCCAGGTGTGTTTGGCTTATTATTGTTCTGCAGGTTGACATTTGTGGGTTTTAGCTGTTGTTGTAAAAGCTGAGTTGACGGCAAAGCATCACGATTTGAAAAGATTTTGCGCGCAGTTGAGCACAGATCGCACCGATACTTAGCATTCGTGGCTTTCATAAAATCGATCTCCGCTGTAGTCATTTTGACACACTAAATACGTTCCACGAAAGTTGGCCGTAAAGCGAAACGTCGTATAACGAGTCAATTATTCTAATACAAATTCATACAAATTCAATGGGATCGGTTCCAAATTTGTAAAACTGCATGGTTAAAAATGAATTTCATATTTTTATTTGTTATTTAAATTAAAAAATCATACATAACAAGTACATGCATTTGAACATAAAATACTAAAAGACTCCAAAAATCAAAATGAATATACAAACAAAAACAACTCCATAAAATATTTTTTAAATGGCTTTAGTCTGAAGAAGACTGAATAGCGATCGTAAACAATTGTAAATAGAAAATAGTGTGCATCGAAATGCGCTTGGGCAAAATTGGCAGCATGTAAATATGTATGTATATCGAAATCCGAAAAACATTTTAGGCCGTAAATCGAAAATTAGCATGAATTGAAGAGGGCCGTTATAACGAAAGGCCGTATAAAGAGCGGCCGTATAACGAGGTATGGGTGTAGTTAAAAAGCGGCCATTTGAACAGGAAAAATCTAGCTATTGGACCATTTATAGCATAAAGTACCTTGAAAAGACGAACATTGAAGAATTCAGATTTCCTAAGGGCTCTAGAAGGAATGTTTGTGAAGATCCTCTCAAGGAGCACGGGGTAGTCAGTAGCGCCACGAAACACATCAAAAACAAACGAAAGCGATAAAATTACTCTCCTATTCTGCAGTGACTTTTAGTTGATCAGTAGGCATCTCTCTTCGTAAGTCGGGATGGGTTCAGAAAAGCGTAAGATGCGCAAAGCAAAATATAAAAATACTTTCTGGATCCGCTTAATTATTGCAATGTGGCAAAGATAATACGGCGACCAAATAAAGCAAGCGTCTTCGAGTTTGGAACGTACAAATGCTGAATGTAAACTCCTAGCTATGACGCCTAACGAATGCAAGCATGGCATATGATTTGGAGATACACTGGTTAATATGATTTGCGAATATAAATTTAGAGTCAAAAGTTACTCCCAGGTCTTTCATTTCACTTACTCGCAAAAGGGGCGAGTTAGATAAATGATATAAAGTAGTAATTATTTTGAGGCGTTTAGAATAAATAATTTGATAACACTTTTTTAAATTGAGTGTTAACAGATTATTTTTCCACCAGGTACTTAATTTATCCAATTCGAACTGCATCAACTAAGCTGACTATTAATAAATGAGTAAATTTTTAGATAATCTGCATATAGTACGAATCTTACTGCAGAGAAGCAAGAGCGAATGTCATTAATAAACACTAAGAAAAAGAGTGGTCCAGAAAAGCAGAAGACCTGACAGTGTCCATAACAACCATTTTGGTTACCTTTTCCATTTTCGCCAAATTAAACTTTTCAATAAGCAGTGCTGTCAGACGTTCAATATGTATCCGTATTGATTGATCGGCTTGAATTTAGAATAGCTCCATCTCCCAAATTAAAAAAAAAATGACGGGGATTGATAGATATTATTAAGGTAAGTACAAATATAACATAAAGGACTGTAGGTCCTTACACTTAAAAAAATAATGTTACTGGGCCAATTCGCCCAGATAACAATCTAAACAATATTAAAATAACACAATTTGTTCACAGTTTATTGTACAATTCATTAATTGAAAACTACTAATAAGCAATTACAGTTACAATCCGCGTCCCGAACTCGACTACTCGCTCCGTGGCCATTGCTTACCTTTATAGGCGATGTCTAGCAGCAGCCCGTTAGTTCCCACGGGCGCGTTATGCGTTCGTTCTATTTCATAAGCATGTGAAATAGAATTATGCTGACGATGCGTCTGGATCAGTGCATTAGCATACGTATTAGGCGCCGGTACTAACCATGGCCTTGAATTTGAGTGTTAGGTTGCCATACGCTGTGAGAATATAATTGTGCTGACTTGGCGGCACGCGTAACGGTCAGCCGTGGAAGCGTCGAGCGCGACTGATACCTGTTAACTCTTCCCCCTCTAAAGGTCTGCGCCCGGCAGATCCGATTGTGGACAGGTGTCCTTTCTCCGTACCTGGACATCCATCAGTAATGTGTACAATCTTAAGCTGGGAAGTGATGTACCTTTTGTTAGCTTCCTCCAAACTATCCAAATGAGAATTAATAGCAAAAAACAAGCCCAGAGTTTCCGATGCTGTAAACCAATTGGTCTTGCCCCATAAATATTTCAGGAGCTTAATATTGCCTACTGTCATCTCGTGGACAAGATTAAGTTTGACGGCGTGGCTTTTATTGGTTACAGTGGATAGCACCGGTGGAAGTATTTGCATGCCTGAACTGCTCATGTTCCAAAACGTTTTATCGTCAATTCGTATAGTTTCGTTGTCCAATTGAAGAATATAAGAGCCGCTCAAATGGTTGGGGGTATCGCCTGACCATACGGTGTCATTGAAGTTGTCCAATAGAATGGTGTCCTCTATGATGATTTCAATCTTTGAATAGTTGCAGCTTACGTAGCGGTATCTAGTCTCGCAGCCTCAGCAGGCATTCCTCTTCGCGTAGTAGGTCCAACGCAGCCTGCTTGCATACTATTGCAATCGTTAGATGAATGCACTTGTCCTTGATGACATATGTTTCCTTCTTGTTGATTAGAACTTGGTTGTATCTTAAGTCCAGACGATGACCCCCCATTGTAGTTGCTCGAGTGATAAGATTGTTGACTTTCGATGAATTTAGGGTACCATTCGTGTATATTGATTGTTCACCGTACTCGATCGCTTCAATTATGTTTGCATATGGAAGGACTTCGATGTCGCTGATCAACTCATTTATTGCCTCCTTGTTTAGCAGGTTTGTTATCTACTCAAGCCTTGGCCATTTGAGAGGCTTGTACGAATTCATTGACATCATCCTTCAGAATAATTAACTTTTGCATCATTTCTTCTGATAACTTCATAACGTGGTCATGTCCCAAGATGCCGTTTGTGACGGTTACAATGCCATTGACCAATTGCAAAACTCATGAGTTTTCTTAAATATTTTATTGTTTACCTTGTACTGTTGGTTGTTGCTTGGTACTAGCGAGTCCTGGGATCAGAGTACCTCATCCCAGTCAGATGCGTCGGGAGACCCGGCGATCCATTTCCAAGCCGATCGTATCCAATTAGGGCACGCTTACTTCTCGGGTGTTCTGGACCTTTTAGCTCATTGAGTTGAACTTGAACCTTCTCTAAGTGATATGCGAGATCATCCTTGATATCATTGGTTCCACTTAGGGGAGTGACCTCGGCTTCCAGATGGCCTGCGGTCTCTTTATAGCGGGCTAGGTTGATCACATGAATTAGCTTGAAGTATCCGTTAACAATCCAGCCACACACATCTCGTACGGTTGCCAGGACGTATACCATGCGGATGCACAGAGGCAAATTCTAGAGTCCAAATACAAATCCTTATAACTGGTATACCTAGTTGGTAAAAAGTTAACATTTCAAAATATTCTATGTACTTAATCCTATTTATCGGATTTATTTTAAGAAAAATAACTAATCAAAAAATCAACATGTCATCTAAATGCTATTCTACGGTTTTTGTATCTTTTTCTGAATCTAAGGTTTTGAATGTGAATGAACTTAATGCTATATATCGGATTTTGTTCAATGAACATGCTAAGCTACATACATACATGCACACATTCTTACACACAAATATAATAAGGTTGTTTCGTGCATACTTACGTGGGCGTGCGTGTGTAGCCGCATAAGGGAAAAGGCCGAAGAACATAAAAAACCCTTTTTATTTAATAAAGCTTGCACCGTCTTATTTTATAGTTCTAGCACTCTTTTTACAATATAAAATTATTTAAACTATAACACATATCTAAACTACTGCACACACTATTAATTCAACGATATAAAATTATCCAAACTAGCACCATTTAAAGGCTTGCACACACTTGATTCAACTGGCACCGTGCTCAAAAGATGACTGACTCAAAATAGCTCTTGCTCAACCGAACTTTTTACTCAAAAGCGCAATAATTGGTCATGGAAGGCCATGACGTGTTGCACTCAATAACATATATTTCAGAAACCGGTAAATCTCTTCGGGCAGGCGCATTCTTCCCTGCGCGACATTTATGACGCACAGTGGAAAAATGCCCCTGTACGAAACAGTGCCAGCGAAAACCTTACGGTTTTCTAGTTTACATAAATTCTTTCCCCGACTGCTCCATGCTCATCGCCGCTCTGCTGTGTCTGGTTCCACTAGTAATATGCATGTCTTTTGTACAGGTCTCGTTAACTTGCTCGTTTACGTCTGCACCACAAGAGATGGAACCAGTTTCTCGTTCAAGAACTCGCCCCAATGCCTACATCGATTCCAAAAATGTTGTATCATAACTTGTCTTCGCGCCCACAGTCTCGTGCCCACATTTCTTGGCTGATCGTCGAAATGGCGTTAATGCTTGCACATCGTTAGGATCATCCGATAATGGATATAACGGTCTTGAATTCAGTATCGCCTCAATTTGTATAAGAAGCGCTACAAACAGGTCTTGTGCGAGCGTTTTCTAGCCCACAATGCTTGTTAAATGCCATTTCATTGATGTCCCTGCTGCTTCGTAAATGCTCCCTTGGTCTGGAGCTGCTGGAATCAAAAAGCGCCTCTCAGTTCCTTTTATTGCTAGTTATTCTAATCCCTATTACCCCTCCAGTGGTCGATTGCCCTCTTCATCATTTTACTAGCCCCAACAAATGTCGTCGCATTATCGCTAAACAGCTTTGCACATAGAATCTCTCATAACATGCAATGAAGGATTGCTTCGTTAGATCTAGCACCATGTCGAGGTGTACTGCTCGAGTTTTCAAGCATACAAACACCACCACCCCACATTTAGTTTTGTCAACATAACCATCTCACACTCTAACACGAACGATAAAAGGTCCTGCATAATCTATCCCACAATACAAGAATGGCTTGCCTACATGCACCCTCTCAGTTGGTAAATCTGCCATCAATTGCTGTTCCAGCTTATAGTTATATCGCACACATACTACAAATTTGTGCTGAAATTTTCTGAGCTCATCTCTTAAACGTGCAATCCAATACCTTTGCCTGATAAAGAGTCATTACTTGTACTGCCCCATGTTTAGTCTCTCTATGAGACCATCGAGTTGCACATCATTACCTTTGTGCATATTGGTCGCCTCTTACGACCGGTATGCCTACCGCGGGCATATTCTAAGCCCCAACCCGCAGGGGCCTTTCGTGAGTTGCTCACTTTTGTTTCACCATATCAATAAATCGGTTCACATATCTAACCTAGTATATTCAAAATGCCCTGCAGCTTATTCTTGTATTGGGTACAAGGAATCAGCTCGCCCCTTCCCCCCTTTTCGGCACAAAAATCTCTAGCTCCGCCTGACATATATTTCTGATATTTACTTTAAATTCCGCTTGTGTATCTTTGCAATTTCTTATCTAGTCTTGTTCGAACTGGTCTACTGGCCATTGTGCCCTAGGCAGGGATAACCACCCTGGACCATTCAACCAAAGCAAATTGTCCACTAGCTCACCAGGCCTTAAGCCTCTACTTAAAAAGTCGGCTGGATTATCCTCCGACCTTACGTGTTTCCAGTTTTTTGCTGTGGTGTTATCCAATACAGTACAACCAGCGAAGCTGTTCACAAAGTATAATCGATCATGCAAAATTCATCGCCCTCTTAACTTCCATCAGCAATCTGGACAAAAGCTCACATGCTGACAACTCTAACCTAGGTATCGTTACTTTCTTTACAGGAGCTACCCTAGTTTTGGATATTATTAATCTTCACTCAACATTTCCGCTATCTCGCACCATTCTAGCATATATATCTGCCCCACCAAGCCATCTTGCCATTTTGAAATCTTCTAGCTTTTTCATCTCACCCTAATAATCTCTAAATCTGGGTCAAATAATTGCGCCACGCAGCTCACCACAACTCGTTTTGTTATACAATTTGTGGTGATACGAACCATACCAGCCCCACCACTCCCGTTTCATCTTCAAACTTAAAGAAATCTTGCTGGCTAGACTCTAGCACGGTGATAAGCTCCTTACTATTTGACCTCCACCTATGGATGCTGAAACCTGCACCGTTAAGTATGTGGTCTATCTGTTTAGCTAGCTTGATCGCATCTTCCTTACTAAATATTTGCCCAGTCACACAATCATCCATATGAGCCCTTTAAAGCACAAGTGGTATAACTCCACTTTTTTTTTTTTAGTTAGGCATGGTACTGTATGGAGAAAAATGTATTCTATTTAATGCAATAACGTGGTAGCTTCTAGTTCCCATAGCATCCTCATAAAAAGCAGAAATTACCTTTGGGGTCACTCCTGATCCACGTTTTGGTCAATATTTTCGGAGCGGACTCACCTATGTACCTGAAAACCCCTCCTTTTTAAAACCCCAAGTAACCCCTTTAATTTGATACCCATATCGCATAAAGACCTTCTAAGGTAACCCCGTCTCACATTTTGACCGATATCTCGAAATCTCGTATCATTTTTAAACTTTTTTAACCTAGAATCATGCCGAGCATCTAGAGAGTTAATATTTCAAAATTTCATTAAAATCGGTAGAAAGGTTTGCAATTAGAAAACGAAACAGATTTCAAACTATGTTTAAGTTAAATGAAATCTTAAAATCGTTTACAGCACAAGTGGTATAATTAATTTTCGGTGCTCGATAAAACAGGAGTTAATGGACAAAAAGTTTGAAAAACATCAATTTAAGTTAAAGAAGACCTTTTTCTGAAGTTTTATTGAAAAAAGTAGTCCAAAAGTTCAATACTGATCTTTATATACAACTTTTAGCAAACCCTTTAATATCTCGATTGAAGAAAAAGTGGAGTTATACCACTTGTGCTTTAGAGGACTCATATGCATATCGTCAATAATAAAATCTGCTGCATCAGGATAGCTATCTCGCGCATCTCTGGCACACTGTTTCACTGTCCTCATAGCATTGTATGCTGATGACTACTCTCAGCCAGTATTCCTCTAACAGCTTTTCTCTACTCTCGCGCCAGAATATCCTTTGCAAATCCCATTGATTTCTCGCAATCCTGACTTGACGGAACATAATCTTAATATCTGCACTAAATACAATTATTATTAGTTTTATTCACAGTATCAGCTCTCCTTATTTTATTTTTAGGCACTCCTGTCTCTGGAGCATTTTGCTGATTTCCGTGATCTTGCTCCTTCTTGCCCTCATCTTGCACCTCATTTTGCTGTTTCTTAGCCCTCTTTAGTTGTCAATCCAACTTCCTCTTTGGCTTCGGATAGTTGTACTTAGTCTGCACCTGTATGGTGTTTACCTGCTTCTTTGGTTCTCTATTTGGACATAGCACCTCAAGTCATTCTCTCGCACCGGACCTTTTAATTCTGGCAACTGAATAAAATTCCAGGTAACTTTGGTCGTACGTCTCATTTAACCTTTGCCAAGCCTGCATATAATTATTGGCAGAGAACTGCCATTGCCCAAAAGGTAACTTTGCTCGGCACATAAGTTCTGCTCGCAGAACTGGTCTAGCTTCACTTCGCCCACCTCTTCAATCACCGCTCAATAGTTATTCGTCATTGTACGATTGCCAGGTTAACCAAATGGAGGTTAACCTGACCTTGATCTCGCCCCCAGATGCTTGTTCGAAGCCATCGCTTTTACAAAAGCCTAGCCCCCGTTGAATCATGGCAGCGTAGGATTTCAATTTTTTCTGCAATGCCATTCCTACAACGAAATAAATAAACAAACAAACTAAGAATTTATATGAACGTTAATGATTAAATGCGCACAGCTTCCGCATTCTAGCTCCATCTACTTCCCCCAATAAATTCTATGAACAAGCCCACTACAAATCAATATGGAAGCATTGATTATATTTCTTCCACCGGCATATGTATGCCTTTGGATCGCATGTACCTTTATTTCTGGCCCACATCATCCGTGCTCCTCATGATAAGCCCCAATAAACATGCGATTACCACATCTGTGCCCACACCCGCAGGTTGGTATTATTCGCTAGTGATAGAAACAAGCCCACCTTTGCACACATTTTTCTTCTATATGTATGTGATTCTGACCAATTTCTCATGTATATTGACTACCACTCTTTGACACATGTACTACCCTTCATCAATATACACGTGCCCAAGCATGCCCACTTGTCAGGATCATATATGTATGTATATGCTTGCCCATGTCCTTGCCCGGTGCACGCAATACATATGTATTTTTCTTTCTTCAAACCTCATAATATACATATGTATAGCCCAATGTACTCTCGGTGACAGGTAATAGTGTCACTGGTAATAGTGTCAATTGACACTATTTCCATGGTAGCATAATTACCTATCCAATACATAATTTGAATTTATTTCACACATAAAATGGGGATTTCGTGTTGGGGATTCTGATTTTAGAGATTTTTCCTTTGCGGATTTTGATTTTGGGGATAATGTGGTAGACCCGTTTTTAGCACTTTTGATACTATTTCCATTTCAGTTTGGAAATAGTGTCAATGACTTATTTTCCATTTTCTTGTTGACACTAATTCCATTTCGAAAGCGCAATAGTGTCAATTGACACTATTTCCAATTTAGAACGGAAATAGTGTCAATTGACACTATTACCAGTGACACTATTACCTGTCACCTGTACTCTCCACTCACGCTCGTCAAACAGATCCCAACATGTTAGCATAAGCGCCCGGCTCTAGCTTCACATATATGTATACATTTTCCAAACAATATTTCACAACGCTCGACATATGTACATATATGTGCAGCCTGATGCATTATCCACTTGGGCCCTTAAAACAAACCACAACATGTTTATACAAGCTCCCCATTATGGGCATACATATATATTTTTGAACCGACGCGCACACTCCGTATACATTTTTACTGCTCGCCATATATGTACATATGTACATATTTATAATCGAATACATTTTATACTCGCTCACTTAAAACTTATTATAATTATGCATATATATTTTAAACCGACGCGCACCACATGTATTGTTTTTATACCTTTCATGAACATGAAATGGTATTATAATGGTTCAGTTATGCTTGCATAGCATGGCAGTACATTGCATGGGTTCTGTCATTTTCGATATCTGTTAAATGGGTTTTACATGTATTCGATTATACAACGCATGGCAACCCAGAGCATGGCATAGAAGTCTGTTGAATTTTGATCTCTATGTAACTTAACATGCGTACTGTCAAAGCTTTTGCTTATTATTCTTATAAATTTTAGTAAAAAACAAATAAAAGCGTTGTAATGGAAGAAGAAAAGCTGAAAGAATGTGTGCGAGCTCATGAAATTCTGTATGTTTCGCGAATATCTGATTTTGAGGGGCTGTGCGTTGTGCGAAGTATAATCAACATTTTCTTTTATGTGCTGTGTATTGATATGCTATGCCCTGCTATGCAAGCTTAACTGAACCATAACTTTGGTCCGATGTTTGTAAGTATGAGAAGAAGAAGAGATAGACCCACCATTAAGTATACCGAAATGGTCAGGGCGAAGAGCTGAGTTGATTTAGCCATGTCCGTCTGTCCGTCTGTCTGTTTGAACGCAAACTAGTCCCTCAATTTTGGGGATATCTCGATGAAATTTGGTATGGAGCCGCCATTTTGTATTATATTAATCATTTGTCGGAACCAGTAAGATCGGACCAATACAACGCATAGCTCCCATACAATCGATTGTTCCGATAAATGGGGTTTGGCTTATAACTCTTGCAATCAAAAAGCTAGGAGGTCGAAATTTTGCAGGTTTAGTACATATTATATTTGTAACCTGTGTAGTGAAAATCACCCAGATCGGACAAACAAAACATATAGCTCCCATATAATCGATAGTTTCGATAAATGGGTTTTGGGCTATAAATTTTGCAGTTAAGAAGCTAGGAACGTAAAATTTTGCAAGGGTGGTAGTTATTATAAATGTGATGTGTGTAATGAAAATCATACAGATCGGAGTAACATAACATATAGCTTCCATATAACCGATTGCTCCGATAAATGTGGTTTGGCCATGTAGGACACTTAAAAAAGATATGCGTATTCATGAAAGGTATAAAGCCTTAGGCACAGCCGAAGACAGCCCTTTCCTTACTTGTTTTTTTTTTTTTTTTTCAATGTATACCTAGCACCTTATCTACCTGCGCACAATGCATCCACGATTATGCAAGCGCCCCATTATAATTCTACCTGCATATTTTATTTTGTTTTGCACCCCACAGATTTATACATATAGATTATATTTTTTTTTTTTCACGCACCAACTGTATAAAAAAAACGTTTTTACTTTTGAGCTATATTATCTTCGATATATTTCTTTAAATACTGCGCGCACACTTCTTGCTCATTCGGATGTTCAAAAAACTTATTTTATTAACTCGACCACTGAAATTTAACAACGCACTCAAGCCAAGGATTTTCTCGAATCTTCTTTTTTTCATTCAACCGATCGCCGTTCGGCTCGACATGGACCATAATGTTTCGTACATACTTACGTAGGCGTGCGTGTGTACCCGCACGCGCCTAATTGCTGTACCAAATAAACCAACTACGCACATAAGGCAAAGGAAAAAGGCCGAAGACCAGAAAAAACCCTTTTTATTTAATAAAGCTTGCACCGTCTTATTTTATAGTTCTAGCACTCTTTTTACAATATAAAATTAATTCAACGATATAAAATTATCCAAACTAGCACCATTAAAAGGCTTGCAACCACTTGGTTCAACTGGCACCGTGTTCAAAAGATGACTGACTGAAAATAGCTCTTGCTCAACCGAGCTCCTTTTTATTCAAAAGCGCAATAATTAGTCATGGCAGGCCATGACGTGTTGCACTCAATAACATATATTTCAGAAACCGGTAAATCTCTTCGGGCAGACGCTTCCTTCCCTGTGCGACATTTGGGACGCACAGTGGAAAAATGCCCCTGTACGAAACAAAGGTGCATTAGCCTATCTACACACTAACACTAATAGATGCGACCGTTCAACTAAGTCTTATTCTTCAAATAAGATAAGAACACGTCATATAACGCGTCTTAAATAAATTAATAATAATAATAAACACACATACATACATATGTAAAATAATTTTAAATCAATAGTTTGCTACATTTATTGACACAGATTGTAAATATCTTGTCTCCAAAATAGAAATATAAATGAAAAGCAAATGGGACCAAATAAAGATAAGAGGTCCCTTCTCACAAACATATGCATTTAGCATAGGAACATAGATTAAAGATTTTGAATATAAACCTTGTAAATATTTTAATAAAATCAGTTTGTATTACAAACGCACTCAAATAAGATGAGTTTTAATTTCAACACCCTCACCAGTCGTAAGGGGTTTTCAGTTTATAATATTAAACATTTTGGTCCATACGAGCCCTAGAGCCGGGACAGTGAATAAAATTAAAGTACATATTACATGTATCTTAAAAAATGCGTTCTAGCGGCAAAACAGCTGGAATTAAATTTGTGCAAATGCGTTCCTAGCGGCTAAACACCAAGAAGTGAATTAAAGTGAAAAAAATAATAAAAATTTTTTAACTCTAATTTTTTTGCTAACCACAGTGTAACGTGCGGAAAGTATGGTAAGTCTCCTGAAAAAGAGCATTACCAGTATATGTAAGACGAGACAGCGAAGTCTGCTAACGTTAAAAAAAGTAAGCCGTAAATTGGAAAACTTTGCGCAACAAAATAAATTTTTGATGTGTTTTTTCCGATCAGTTAATTTATCAATATTTTTATATATAGTAAGCTGGTCCGATCTATTTGTGTGGGGTGCGAATAAAACAAAGGTTTTTATCCACCTTACAGCTCAACGTTTCGCTAAGATTTTCTTAGCATCTTCAGGAGCGTAACTGTTTGTTTATTTGAAAACCATAAAAGAACGAAAGATACAAAAACAACATTAGTACGTGTTGCATATAAATGCACAAAGTTTAAACACAAATTAAACATTTATATCTTACTTACACTGAAAATGGTCGATTTTTACATTAAATATATACGTTATTAAACTAAATATTATTAAATTAAATATTAAATACAAATTTTACAAAAAACATAAAGTGTTGATACCATCATTAGTGGTACACTTGTCGTACTAAACTACACTATAAACATAACAAATAAGTCGCGGGTGTACCACAAAATCTACAAAATCAAAATCCACAAATCAAAATCCACAGATCAAAATCCACAAAATCAAAATCCACATCACAAAATCCACATTTCCTGTGTGAAATAAATTCAAATTAGGTTTAAAATCGGGGCGGTTGAATTTATTTCACACGGTAATTTTAATTTATTTCACACAGGAAATGTGGAATTCTGTATTTTTTATATCAAAATTAAAACTCCAGATATTTAAGGTATACGGATTTAATGAGTATTTTATAGAGAAATAAAAGAAAATGCAGTACTCACAATAAAGTTAATAAATATTACATATTTGGGCAACATAAATAAATACAAACTTCGTTGTTTTTCATATAATTTCACAAAATAAGTTTTTTAATTTACAAATATTATAAATCATTTAAGTGCAATTTTATAAGGTCTACTGCACATTTGTCCACTCTACTATAGTTTTTCTCATATCTAGTACTGAGCAAACCAATTTGTTAAGTCCGAACGCTGGTAAAGTGATTGTAAAAAGGTAACGGTAATATTTGCATTTTAAATCTTACATAAATACTTAGATACATATATGTATATATGGACAATTTTTACAATTTCAGAAAAAAATTGCGAAATTTTCTTTCAATTGCCTAAAGTTTGGGTTTTTTGCTATACGCTCACATAGAATTCACAAATAAATAACGACACGTTAAAGCAAGAAAGCTTCTTAAAGTTGTATAGGGAAATGAGTCACATGTGCTTATTTTAAAACGCTCTCGTGAGTCACATATGACTCATTGGACAGGGAAGTTGTTAATGAATGAATGATTTCTGTGCATAACTTGATAAAACTAACAAACTTAAAACCTGTGCTTTGCCCCACACTGTGGTAAACAATACAATATTGAATTTTTTTGTCGCGTACATATAACTCCTTTAGCGCTAAAGTATTTGTTTTTGCTACAATATATGTACATACCTACATACATACAAATATTGCTTCTTTAAATCCATTATTAATTCATGTCTATATGTTTATATTGCCTTATATGTGCACATATGTAAATAGTTGTGGATTTTGTGATACTGCTTTTAAGAAAACGTGTGGATTTCGTATTTGGGGATTTTGATTTTGGGGATTTTGATTTTGTGGATTTTGATTTTGTGGATTTTTTTTAGCTGTGGATTTTGTGATTTTGGATTTTTTTTTTGTGGATTTTGTGGCACTCCCATAAGTCGCGGCTATTTCATCGGTGTCTTCTTTCTTGTTAATCGAATGTTCCCTTTTCTGCATTATGCGTAAGCTCTCCAAAGTGTATCTCGTCTTTTCTCTTCGTTCCTTGTCTAGTATTTTTGTGTTTGCAAAATCAGCTGTGTGGTTATGTGTTATTGCATGCTGTGATAGTGCCGTCCTGTGTTTTTGCTTCCTTATGTCAGCTTCGTGCTCTGCTAGTCGAGTGCCTAAATTTCGCTTCGTTGTCCGATGTAGAACTTGTTGCAATTCTCGTTGTTGTTACCTTTGCATGTTACTTCGTACACTACATTACTTTGTTGTTGCTGATCTATCGGGCTTTTTGTTTTTGTGAAGCATGTCGCTAGTGTGTAATTCGATTTGTAGGCTAAGCATATGTTTTGTTTATCTATAATGCTTGTGAAACTCTCTGATAGCCTGGGAACGAAAGTGACGCTAAAATATTTTTTCGGTTCATTTGGCCTATCTGTAGTTGATGATGGGTTTATTGCCTTTTTCATTTCTATTATTTTTTGTTGAATTAAGTTATGTGTTAAGTGATCTGGATAATTATTTTTCTTAAGTATTGTTTTGATTAATTTAATATTGGTGTCATGAAATTTGGGATGACTTATTGTTAGTATTTTATGTATGAAGTTTTTTGCAGTGTTTACTTTATATTTATTGGGCTGTGATGATATGAAATTTATTAGGCGCCCAGATGATGTGGGTTTGGCGTACCAGTTTAATATTATATTGTTGTTGTTCTTGTGTATTCGGACATCTAGAAAAGGGATATTGCCGTTTTTCTCCATCTCCATGGTGAACCTAAGTCTTTCGTGATATTTGTTAAGAGTGTTTAAGTTGAGTTCCGCGTCCTTTCTTTTGATTATAGCGAATATGTCGTCTACATATTTCACTAAAAATTTTATGTTTGTGTTTTGTTGCTTGAGCTCTGAGAAAGTGTTGTCAAGTATTTCATCCATTACTATAACTGCAATCGTCGGGGAAAGGGGGTTGCCCATGGGCATTCCAAATGTTTGGGCATAAATTTTGTTATTGCAAACGAAATAGTTGTTGTCTTTTAGGCAGAAATCTAATATGCTTTGAAATTTGTTCTTTGGTATATTTGTTATTTCTTTGATCCTATCCCATTTTGTCATTATTGTTTTTGAAGCTAAAGTGGTCGGTATATTGGAGAAGAGAGACACGACATCAAACGACACTAACACATCTTCATCACATATATTTACATTGGATAATTTTTCTTTTAGGTCATACGCATTATTAATGTTGTATTTCTCAGATTTTAAAGTTTGCAGAATTTTACCAATATGTTTTGACACATGATAACATGGGACATTGATTGACGATACAATAGGACGTAACGGACATTCAGGTTTATGTATTTTGGGTAATCCATATAGTCGGGGGGCTATGGCTGTCGAACTGGTCATTTGTTGCTTCTCTTTTGCACATATGAGTTTTGCCTTGTGAAGATCATATACAATGTTGTTGTTTTTCCTCTGAAGTGTGTTGGTTGGATCATTGCGAATTACCTTGTAAGTTTTCTTATCTCCTAATAGCTGGTCAATCTTTTAGTTATATTCGGTTTTGTATACATAAAATAAATTTTCATCCAAAAGAATAACCAGCGGCTGTGAGTCGAGGCACAGCAAGGTCAGGCGACCAAATCAATTTCGTCCAACGGTTCTTTTGGAGAAGAAATAACAATTTAATTAAATTAAAATTATTTGAAAAATAAATCGGAATCAAGATGCCTACTAAAAACGAAATTTGCGAGGAGCAAAAGACGTTTGATGTGCAATTCAGCACATTGCTGTTGAAATTCAAAGGGCGGAGAACACCCGCAGGAGGCGAAGAAAAATATTCTCGGAATTAGAGAAAGATTCATATCGAATCACAACCAGTTGCTAAAGGTGGGTGATGCGAATGACGCCTATTTTACTTCTGAATTTTACGATGGCTGGATGCAAAAAATTGCCGAGGGCCTAAAAAGATATGACGCAGAATGCGAAGCAGTTATGGAAACTGGCGATGGTCAGAATGTTATTCTCAAACAAGAGCTTGAAAAACTAATTATTCGCTTTGGATAATTTGCTGTAAGAGCTAGAGAAGATATCAAGAAAGAAGTATTAGTTTTGGATACTGTAGAGGAAGAGTATAAATTGCTAAAGAAAAGATATGAAGTACATTCATCCATTAGCGAAGATATGCTATACAGAATGGATGAATGTGAGAGCGAAATGCTCTTCTTACGAACGTCAGTTGAAAAACTAAAAAATAAAAAGACATCGCAAAAGCAAAATGCTCTTCATCATTTAAAGGTAGAGGATATAAAAATTGAGCCATTTTATGGAGATTTGTCTCAATGGCTGAACCGTTTCTAGCAAGGATAATAGTGAGAAAGCTTGACAAAGATGGACTACGCTTATATGAGCAAAGCGTAAAGAAGACAAGAGAAATTCAAACTCTTCAAGATGTCTTTAATTTTTTGGAATAGCAATATCTTGCTTATAAGCTGTTTCTGGTAAAACCTCAAGTTATAATAGGTTTCAAAAAAATGGAAAAAGGTTTCCAAGTAACTATGTCAGTAGCACAAAAAATACTGAAAAAATACTGCGTGTTTTGTAAAACACCAGGGCATAAGATTAATTACTGCAGAAAGTTCAAAACATTACCAACGGCACAAAGGAAAGAATTTGTAGAAAAAGTTAAACTATGCTTCATTTGCATGGAGCATTGTTTTGGCTCAACGTGCAATAGTCCTGAAAAAAGTTGTGTAAAATGTGGTTTAAAACATCATTTTCTGTTACATGAGGACCGTAAACCGAAAGAAGTCGGAAAAGTTACAACAATGATTTCGAGAGAAAATTCACCAACCGTGCTTTTAGCCACAGCTCAAATACGGATCAAATCAGCTACTGGCGAGCATATTTTTTTTTTATATATGGCGCGATATACAACAGTTATATCATCAACCTCCTAGGAGATTTTTGCGCCGAGCTTCTCTTCCAATTTTTGGTGTGCCGCTTTGAAATTTTTCCTACAAATTGGCGGGACCTACGGTTTTTCGCCGACTCCGAACGGCATCTACAAAGCAGATGAATTTTTGCTGAGAAGCCTTTCATGACAGAAATACACTCGGAGAGTTTGCCAAACCTCTGCCGAGGGGCGACGCCGTTTTGAAAAAACTTTTTCAAACCAATTTTTGATGTAACCTGTACCAGGGCTCGAACCCGGACCTTCGGTGTGGTAGGCCGACAACACTACCTCCACACCACGGTGGCCGCGAGCATATTTTACTTCAATAAAAAACTTGTAAAAAAGTGTGGCATCCTTGGACAATCAACAAAATTAGGCTGGATACTATCAGGAGCTGTAACAACAATCGCTGGTAATAAGAAATTTTGTTAGCAATTACCAGTTTGGAGAAGTTTTGGGAACTGGAAGAAATCCCAACCGAATCTGAATCATCCACCGAAGATGAGTTGTGTCTAAAAATTTACGAAGCTAGACGAAGAAGGAAGGATCACTGTTAAGAATCCAGGAAGCAAGCTGTGGCACGTTTTCTCTCATTGGAAAAAAGATGGCGCAAAATGCCAAATTGAAAGGTGAATACGTAAAATTCATCGAGGAATACCGAAAGCTGGGCCATATGGAAAGGATATTTAATGAGTAAGATTGCAAATACTATCTTCCTCATCAGGCAGTTATTCTTGAAAACAGTACTACGACGAAATTGAGGGAAGTATTTGACGCATCAGCCAAATCATCTAATAGAAGAAGCCTTAACGATGTGATGTACACGGGACCAAATTACAAAAGGATATATTTGACATAATTTTGAAATCTAGGTTGTGGAAGTTTGTGGTAACGGCGGACTTTGAAAAGATGTACCGTCAAATTAGGGTACACACGGAAGATCAGCAGTATCAAAATATATTGTGGCGGGATGACAGCAAAAAGCTATTAGAAGTGTTCAGGCTAAATACAGTTGCTTATGGAACAGCATCAGATCCATTTTTGGCAGTTCGAATCCTAATTAAAATCGCTGAAGACTGCAACGGAGAATTAATTAAAAAAGTTATCGAGGAAGATTTTTATATGGATGACCTCATAACCGGAACAGATGGTGTACAAGATTGCAGTGAAATTAAACAAAAAACTGAGCAACAATTAATGAAGTTTGGGCTACATTTAAGAAAGTGGCTCACAAATGATTCTTCAATACTGAAATATAGTGTGCAACGGTACAGTAAAGAAAATTACATAATAAATAGCGACGAAGCTGTAAAAACGTTAGGACTTAACTGGGATCCTAAAAAAGATGAATTTAAGTTCGAAAATAAATTAAAAGAAAATCACAAAACGACAAATATTTTCTAATTTAGCCACTATATTTGATCCACTTGGATGGCTACCTCCAATAAATATTGGCTTGAAAATATTCGTACAAAAGCTTTGCGTACAGAAGTTAACTTGTGAGGAAGAATTAGCAGGTGAACTAAAAACGGAATGGTTTAAATTTACACAAAATATAAGTGCGTTACATCAGATACAAATTCCTAGAAGGATGCAAACGTTTCAAATGAAAGATATAGAGCTGCATGGTTTTGCAGACGCATCAGAAAAAGCATACGCGGCAGTGGTGTACATTAAATATGATGGCCAAATAACAATAGCAGCAGCAAAAAGTAAAGTAAATCCGATAAAGAATAGAAAAACGTTACCTAAATTGGAGCTTGGTGCAGCTCACTTATTATCGAAGCTGATACATCGAATATTAATTACGATCAAGCAAAGAACGAAAATCTACGCATGGAGCTATTCCATGATCAGCTTAAGTTGGATAGAAAACAACAAAAGTAAAGATAAATATATTCGAACTAGAGTCGACGGTATTAAAGATTTGATTCCAAGTGCAAAATGGGATAATGTGGTTTCTAAAGAAAATCCAGCAGATGTGGCATCGAGAGGAATTCCACGAGAATGCTACGAGAAGATAACATGTGCGGTAACTGCAGTGAGTAAAATTAATAAAGACCATCTTTTAGACTCGCTTACAGAAAAACTCTCTAGTTTCCAAAAACTGCTTAGAGTTTATGCGTATGTACTGCGAAGGTGTGTTGCGAGTAGGCGGCAGGCTAAATAATTCAAATATCTCGTATGAGCAAAAACATCCTGCAATTATTAATAAATCTCATTTATCATGGTTAATTATTATGGATGCACATAACATAACATTGCATGGAGGTAATCAATTAATTGAAGCAACAATAAGAATAAAGTACTGGGTAATAAATCTTAAAAAAGGAGTCAAAAAATGTATTCGATTTTACGCAATGTATAAGATACCGAAAAGAAACTTCTCAACAAATAATGGGAAAATTTACTTGAGTCTCGCAGTCTGCATACCGGTGTGCACTAGTGATCCAAAAATAGAAACTTTTAAAGGATGCATTGCAATATTTGTGTGTATGGCAACAAGAGCTATAAATTTAGAAGTAGTGTCAGATCTGACGGCGGAAGCATTCTTAGCAGCGTTAAGAAGATTTTTTGCTAGAAGAGGAACAAGTTCACATATGTATTCAGACAATGGTACACATTTCATTGGAGCAAATCGAAGTATAGAGTCTCAATTTAAAAACGCCCTCAAAAACAATTGTTCTTTAACCCCCGATATTAGCAAACGAAAAGATCGAATGGCATTTTATTCCGCCGGAAAGTCCACACTCCGAAGGATTTTTTTGAAGCAGGTGTAAAATCTGTAAAACACCATCTAAGAAGAGTCATTGGTGAAACCAAATTGACTTTTGAAGAAATGTCCACCTTATTATCACAAATAGAAGCAGTGCTGTATTCACGGCCATTGTATATACTAGGATCAGAAATAGAGTATAACAACGTTCTGACGCCTGGACATTTTCTAATTGGAAGGCCGTTATTAGATATCCCAGAAATCACATCATACGTGGAGAAGGTCGGCGCTTTAGATCGTTGGAAAATTATTCAAAAGTTAAAGAGAGACTTCTGGAATAAATGGATGGATGAATATCTTGTTACATTACAAAAGGTAAGTAAATGGAAGGTTGGTCATTTAAATATATAATAAAGGTCAAATAGTGTTAATACAAAATGAAAACACAGCTCCCTCAAGATGGCCTCTAGGCAAAGTAACACAAGTACAATAAAAACCAGTGATGGAACCATGAAAAGGTCGATACACAAATTATGTCCTTTACATTGCATTCAAGATGTCGAAAAGGATACTCAAATTGAAGAAGTGAGAACTAATTATACTTTTACATAATCCTACAATGCTACTTTAAATAGACCTACTTGGTCAGTTGTCGAAATATTACTGCTATTATTGGTCATTATATCAAAACTAAGTAATATAAAAGGAGAGGCATCAGCAAACGCAAGTTATATCTCGCAAACTATCCTTTCAAATAATACAGCTGTGTATCTGGACTCCTATGGAAGAGTGGATGTGGTAGCGTCTCGTTGGAACTTAGTAATATACTACAATTTGGAACATTATTTCAGAGAAATCGAAAGTATACCAATTTACCTTAAACAAATGAAGGATTTATGTCCAAAAATGATTTATTTTACATAACAATGTGAAATAATAGCAAAAAATCTGTGTTTAAGCCACATAAGCTACGGTTATTTCATTCGTTTATTTTATTTGCATTGCATGCTATTCTAATTCGCAATCAGCTTATAGAATATTTCGAAGATATAGTTTGTTTTGGAAAGTCAAAGGGTGGTTTTTCATAGCGAAAATGAGGAAGCCAATCGCGCCATGCTTCTGAGCCAACAGTGCTTGCCACCAATAATACATACCCTCTCGTTCTCCAAAGAACAATTTTGAACATTTAGGCAAACACGGTCATCAGAACCTGAGCCAAATGAATAAAGACAATTTGAGCAAAACGGTCACATAGCACCTGAGCCAAATAATAAAATAAAATAAAAAAAAACCGCGTGTAGCCAGTACACGTGAAAGAAGTTAACTTCTTAAATTCAGAAATAACGAAATATGAATAAGGTGTATTCGAGAATTGTTTAGATTCACAATTTCTTACTTCCGGGAAGTGGACCAGGGAACCGATCCATTCAAAAATATCTTATGCATTGTGCGTTTTGCTTCAAATTTGGTAAGTGGGTAGAATTATGCCTAAATTAACAGGGGCCAATACGAATGGGATATAGAGGAAGAGGGCGGGGTAAAAGGGAAGCGGGTAATGAAGAGAAAAAGGGGGAGATAGAGTGAAGGCGAAGAAAGATTGGAAGGAGAGTTGTAAAAGGGGGGACAGTGAGCTCGCATTTAGACAGGACGTCTGCCTCTACTACATATATAATGTATAAGATTGAAATATTGTATGTGTGTATGTATGCATAACTTAAGTTGCGTTCTAAACGGATTGACTGATCATAACCAACTTTAGAACAGAAACCCATCGGTGAATTAAGAGGGATAGGGGAAAAGGTGCGGGCACCTGACATACAAATGGGATTTTTCATGTTGCATATCTCTGGAAGTATTCATGCTAGGCCGCTAAAATTCAACAGAGTTATATGAGGATTATGAAACCACTCGTATAAGGATTTGAAGAACGGGCATAATTGGTATCAGTTCTATCGACTTTATCAAACTTACCTACCTAATTTCGATTTATTCCATGGAATGGAACCAATTTCATCCATTCACGGAATATGTAATTCGACCTAAGGCATGTCTCAATCTCAAGGGGGCGAATAGAAATTTTTGTCAAATAGCATCCCGCACGCATTTTTTCTGCGTGCCTGGTAGAACGAATTTATGCGCCGGTATAAAATCAAGCCGTCCGAGTCTGAGGATTGAATTTTATTGATTTAGGGGGACATTCCAGTTCTAATGTACTTGAATTAAATTCTTACAAAATCCGAAGAATTATTTAAAACTATAAAAGATGGTGATGAACACCCTAGGCCAAACTAATTGATTTTTAGATGTTACTAGCAGACCCGGCAGACGTTGTTCTGCCTGACCAGTGACTTCCCTAGAAATACATTTTCAAATATTTTTCTTTAACTTTTAACATTCCATTTATTGCAGTGCTTTAGGATATACAATGTTTCTGGCTTTAAAATCTTTGGTATAAACAAATAAATTTTTTGGATGTCCAACTCAAAAAACGGATCATTTGAACTCAATGGGTATGACAAAACCCATTATGCGCTGCTGAGCAGATGTATAGTTAGTACTTATTTAATTATATCCTATATCTACCTATAATACTCTGGATATGTATGAACGGCAATAACAAACAAAAAAAATTAAGTGCTTTGATTAAGATTTAAGAACGTTAAAATGTCACTAAAGCAAATACATTCAGGGATATAACGAATTGAAATATTACTTAGCTTGTGGTCCTGGAACTGCCCACTTTTCCAAAGAATTTACAAATGTAGCCTATGTATGTCGTACCCAACGAAGATTTTAACGTATTGGAAAAGTTTAAAACAGATCAACCATAAACTTTGGACATTATTGAAGTACAAACAAAGCACTGAATACGGCCCACATTTCCCAAATTATATAATTCTTGACCAAGGGACACACATATCCAAAAACCATTAGTTTAGACCAAAAATATTCAAAGTTATGATGATTTAAA
This sequence comes from Sphenella marginata, assembly GCA_951509765.1. Taxonomy (NCBI): domain Eukaryota; kingdom Metazoa; phylum Arthropoda; class Insecta; order Diptera; family Tephritidae; genus Sphenella; species Sphenella marginata. The sequence goes on along the minus strand of OX608079.1, from coordinate 56,793,488 downwards.
TTTTATATAGCCTGGGGGCGTGGCACAACAATCTTCTGAATCAATCTGGAAATTTAGAGAAGATCGACCATAAACTTTGATTTTATTGAAGTACAAACAAAACACAAAAAATGTGGGCGTGGGACCGCCCACTTTTCCCAAATTATATCTATCTTGACTAAAGAACACACATATCCAAAAATCTTTAATTTAGACATAATATGTTCAGAGTTATGAAGAATTTAAATTTTATATAGCCTGGGGGCGTGGCACTGGCTACTTTTCCAAAAATTCATATAGCCTGAATAGTACACAACAATTTTCTTAACCAATCTTGAAAGTTTAAAAGAGATCGACCATAAACTTTGGACATTATTGAAGTACAAACAAAACACAAAAAATGTGGGCGTGGCACCGCCCACTTTTCCAAAATTACATAAATCTTGACCAAAGGACACACATATCCAGAAAACATTAATTTAGACCAAATATGTTCAGAGCTATGAAGAATTTAAATTTTATATAGCCTTGGGGCGTGGCATCGCCTACTTTTCCAAAAATTGATATAGCCTAAATCGTACACAACAATTTTCTTAACCAATCTTGAAAGTTTAAAAGAGATCGACCATAAACTTTGGACATTATTGAAGTACAAACAAAACACAAAAAATGTGGGCGTGGCACCGCCCACTTTTCCAAAATTACATAAATCGTGACTAAAGGACACACATATCCAGAAATCATTAATTTAGACAAAATATGTTCAGAGCTATGAAGAATTTAATTTTTATATAGCCTGGGGGCGTGGCACCGCCTACTTTTCCAAAAATTGATATAGCCTAAATCGTACACAACAATCTTCTGAACCAATCTTGAAAGTTTAAAAGAGATCGACCATAAACTTTGGACATTATTGAAGTACAAACAAAACACAAAAAATGTGGGCGTGGCACCGCCCACTTTTCCAAAATTACATAAATCTTGACCAAAGGACACACATATCCAAAAATCATTAATTTAGACCAAATATGTTCAGAGTTATGAAGAATTGTAGTTTTATATAGCCTGGGGTCGTGGCAACGCCCACTTTTCCAAAATTTAGTATAGCCTATGCTTTAACCCATGATCTCAAGAATATACTGTGAAAATTTCATAAAAATCGGTTGAGTACTTTGGACGCCCATAAAGGACACACAGACACACAGACACACATTCATTTTTATTTATAAGATATGCAGTTGTGGTTTGGACGCATACATAAAGCCACCTTAGGTCCATTTAATATAGCTATTTACTCAACATATTATACTCAACAAGCATGACAATAACAAATGAGTTGACAATTGCCGCAACAAAAATCAACTATGTACATAATTACTGTACTAATCTAACCAGCACCAAAGGCAATTATGTACAGCGTGTGTGTGTGTTGGTGTGCACCATCTAGCGTCATATGGCGTTTTCAGTGCCATCTACGCAGCAGTAGTAAGGATTTCAAAGACAACAACCAATATTCTATTTCCGTTGCATAGTTCCCGTTATATCATCTATTACAATACAATTTTCTCAATTTTACTCTCAATAAAAACTTCATATCGCCGCCTAAGAAGTTAACTTCAAAAATAATAATAACTTAAAAACAACTCGTTTTCTCTAAAGCTTAGACAATCTGAATAGTAAATATGAATTACTAAAATCTAATAACCAGCTTCTTGTGTACACAAAAAAGGGCTAAGAGATCGGCGGTAGAAATTACAGGTTCACTTTATTATTTACTTTTTGGACTAATGGACAGTGATGATAGAGAAATAATGGAGCTGAATATGTAAAATTTATTTCAAAACCAAAATGATATCGAAGGCATGATTAAAAAACAAACATCGATTATCGACGGCACTCTTAATGAGATCAGAAAAACTTCGCTACATGTCGATAATCAATTTAAGAAAATTGATAGTCAAATAAATAGTATCCAAAATTAAATGATCAATGCCGTCGACGTTTTTAGATTTCCACGTCGTTTCAGTTAATCACAATGCAATTACAATCAATACTAAACGAGTGTGAGAACACACAGACAGCTGTAATAAATATGCTGATTGATATTAATCACCAGCGAATAAATAGATCCCTAATTAAACCTTCTCAGCTTGTGAAAGAAATTCAAAAAATAAAACTCAAACTTCCATCGAAATTAAAACTACCTGGTGAAGGAGATTATGAGTTGAAAGAAGTCTTTAAGACTATGGCCCGGTTTCACCAGTATGACTAAGACTAAAACTAAGTCGCGACTTAAGTTAGCCTAGATTTGCGGCTAACTTACTTTTCGGTTTCACCAACTTAGCAACTTAAATAGTTTTGACCACGACAACCCGGTCAGCTGTTTTATATATAGTAGTATTTTTCATACCAGTACCCATTGAGAAATGGTAATGTATAGAAATGCACCGAGGAGTATATAGATCGCAGGCCGCATATCCCTTTGATTGAAAGGTGGTAAAATATTAAATACTAGTGCTTAATTGAAAACGATGGGTTGGTAATGGTTGCATGCTTCCAAACAAGCGTTAACGTGCATCTACGCTTACCTCGTTAAAGTCATGCATGGAAAAGTTTCCAACTGGGACGGTGCACAAAGCAAATTAGTAACATTTCTGGCGCATGTGTTTCGAATGCCAGCAACAATGACTTAGTCGAGGATAATTCAGCTGGCAGGCTGACTAAGTTGTGACTTAGTTAAGTTAGATGGTGAAACTGAAAAATGGATTTTTGACTAGATAATACACTGAGAGTCAGCGTAAGCTGTGGACATTTAGTGCGAAGTGGATCAATTTAGCACATCAAGGCATTATTTCATTGAATCCGGTGTGCACCTTGAGATATAACGGAGGGTTTCTATTATCTTCGTCAATCACATCATCCGAAGACTATTTCGATCCACAAACAACTTGGATAACAACTATTGATACTATAAAAAGTAAAAATATTAAGACTTTCTACTCCTCAACAACCGACCATCAGCAAGAAATCCGCAATCTACAGCAAAACTTAGATGAATTTGAAAGGCAGCAGTTCAAATTAAGAGGGTTGGAATTCCATCATAATGACAGGTCGTTAATATTATGCACTGTAATTATAACTATTTTATTAATATTATACATTAAATTCATTCGAAAAAAACAACCTAATTATTATTAAACATGTTATTTTATTTTTACATATACATATGCATAAACAATATCACATTTATATGTATATGTCTGCTTGTTGTAAGTGCCACAAAGCAATTTAAAATTAATATCAGAAAAAAGTGCATTAATAAATATTTTATTATAATATGTATTTTATACCATATGTATGTTTATCATTTAGCGCAAAAATATATATATACACGAAGACTTACGCTAAAATGCGTTTTAGAAATATATATAAGCACTTAAATAATTCTAAGCAAATAATTAATACAGTCCACTTAATTTGAAAGAAATATTGTAAAAAATAAATACATATCTATTTTTGCCCGTGGCAGTATGTTCAATGAACATGCTAAGCTACATATGTACATGCATACACACATTCTTACACACACAAATATGATAAGGTGCATTATCCCTGCAATCAAACCAACTAGTTGAAAACTACTACTACTACTACTTTACAACTATTGTGTGCACTAAGCCCAACTAGTCAGCCAACTGTCATATTTTCATATAAGCGACTGGTATTTTTACAATGTTCATGTCCTACGACATTTCAATTGTCAGATTTCGACCAGAACATACCAGAGGTGGATCTTGATATTGCACAACTAGTGGTGTTACTCCACCTCAATTGTGCTTTGTTCCGGTAATATTTATGGATGTTTCCCTCGGCTACTGCTAAGGGTACCCCTATATCTACATTGATTACTTCCTCATTTTCGTCCGATGAGCCACTGCGTGCCAGCTCATCGGCTTTCTCATTACCTTCGATACCCCTGTGGCCCGGAACCCAGGTAATGGATAGTTCAATGTTAGTTAGTGCAGCCAAGATCTGCTTACATTCGTGCACCACGTTCGAACTAGTGTGTGGTGCTGCTATTGCCTTTATTGCTGCTTGGCTGTCTGAAAAGATAGTGACTTTACCAGTTGTGTTCAGGTCCTTGAGTGATCTGACGGCCTGCAAGATCGCAAGAACCTCAGCTTGAAACACACTGCAATGCGATGGGAGTCTGAATGATACGGCAATGTCCAGGGACCCCGAGAAGACGCCGGCCCCCACCCCTGAATCCATCTTGGACCCGTCGGTGTAGACTTGGATGCCGCTGTCTTCTTCGACCCTGCCCCTTTTCCAATCATTCCTACTCGGAATTGAAGTAATAGTACTACTCTCAAACGCCAGTTTATGAGGATAGAAGTCGGTTATGGCACTAATAGTGCCAGCTGGAAGATGGTTAAGAATGCTACTGTGACCCTGCTGAGCATCCCTCCAACACCTGGACTCCCTGAGTCTGAGTGCGGTTTGAGCCGATGTACTCAGTATGGGTAAGTCTATTGGAAGAAGGTTCAGAATCGGATCCAAGGCCGCAGTGGGACAAGTGCGCAAGGCTCCGGTGGCACCAACACATGCCGCCCGCTGAACCTTCTGTAGGCTGATGAGGTTATAGTTCTTCCGAAGAGCTTCCCACCATACTACAGATCCATAGGTCAGCACAGACCGCACCACCGCCTCGTACAACCATAGCACCATCCTAGGCCTTAGACCCCATTTTTTACCAAACATTGATTTGCAGGCATAGAAAGCGACGCAGGCCTTCCGCACCCCCTCTTCAATGCACGCCTTCCAATTTAACTTACAGTCAATTATGTGCCCAAGATATTTCGTGGTAGCAGATAGGGATATCCGCTGGCCATTTAATTTCGGTAGTTCGAAAGTAGGCGGCTTGTACTTCCTTGTGAAGAGTAGTAGATCCGTCTTCTCCGGATTCAGCCTGAGGCCACAATCATGTGCCCACCTACTTAGTCTTGTCAACGTTCTTTCCATGATCTCGCTCATCACGGAAGGGAAGGGACCCGAGACTAGGATCGCCACGTCGTCGGCGTACGCCACGATTTTTGCCCCACTTGTGGTGAGTTTCATTAGTATGTCGTTCATAGTGAGGAGCCATAGCAGAGGTGATAGCACTCCGCCCTGCGTTGTGCCTCTACATATCGGCTTCCTAACTTTTGCCCCTCCTAGCTCGGCGGATATTTCTCGGTTAAGGAGTAGGGTCGTGATCCAATTCCTTAGTGGCTCCTCCACCCCTACCCTTACGAGTGCAGCTGATATCGCGGCTCTCACGTTGTTAAAGGCGCCCTCCCCATCAACGAACGCGGCCAGAGTAAATTCTTTGTATAATAGTGACTTCTCGACTGTTCGCACCACTTCGTGTAGTGTGGTGCGGACTTCTCGACTGTTCGCACCACCTCGTGTAGTGCGGTCTCTGTGAATTTCCCCCTCAGATACGCGTGCTGCGCTTCCGAGAAGGTGGCATCCTGAAGAAGGCCCCGTATATGGATATCTAGTAATCTCTCGAAGGTTTTTAACACAAAGGATGTGAGGCTTATCGGCCGAAAGTCCTTGGCCACATCATGTCCTCTTCTACCAGATTTGGGAATGAAAACCACCCTCGTTTCTTTCCACGTGGACGGGATGTGGTTATGAATGATGCATGCTGCGAAGATCTCCTTCAGTTCCTTAACCAAAGATGCTTGAGTCTTTTGCAGCATAATGGGAAGTATTCCATCTACTCCCGCTGATTTATATGGTGAGAAGCTGTTAATTGCCCAGGCAATTTTGTCTTCTGCTAAAATTTTGTCTATCAAAGAGGTCGGTGATCCAGTTGCGCCACCCTTCTTCTCTGCTCCAGCTCTCCAGAACCATCCGGAAAGTGAGCTCCTATTAGGATGTCAAGGGTTTCCGCTGATGACTCTCCCATGTCCCATCAGCGCGTTTGACGAACGTCTTGTTTGTGTGGCTCCTGGCGAGGATCTTTCCGAGCCTTGCTGAGTCCTTCGTGGACTCGATTCACTCACAGTGTTCCTGCCAGAATTTCGTTTTCGCTGTTCTTACTGCTTTTTTGTACTCTCTCAAGCAGATCTTATACTCTTGGAAGTTCTTCCTAGAGTAGCAGTCATTAAAGACCCTCCTGAGATTCGACCATAGGTCGCCAAGGTTCTCATCCCACCACGGTGGGAAGGTCTTTTTGCTTGTGGATATCGGCCAGGCAGCTTTGCAGGCTACCTGAAAGCTTTTCTCTAGAGACCTAACGTCCAGGCAGTTGCTAGATTGTATGGATTTTTTATTTCTACTGAGCCTATTGCTGACTATCTTGTCAAATAGACCCCACGAAGTTCGCTTCGGGTTCCTATAGGGTTTTCTTATCTCCCTCTCCCATTCTACACCAAAGAGAATTATTTTATGGTCAGATAGAGATAGACGCTTGGACACCTCCCAATTACTTACCACAAGATCCTGGGAGTCAGATTCCATGGTAATATCCAGGACTTCTTCCCACCCCGCGAAGTTCTCTGAACCTGGAAAAGCAAAGGTGGGAGAGCTGCCCGTGTTACATATATATAGGTTATTAGATAGTAAGAAATCAAAAAGAGACTCACCCCGTTCGTTAGTTTCGCTACTACCCCACATCGTGTGTCTGGCGTTGGCGTCACAGCCCAAAAGAGTTGCCTCCTTATTCTCATCATTTTTTCCGATCAACTGTAGTACTTCCGCTGGAGGTGCCGGTCGATCGTGAGCCATATACGCAGAGGCGATCGTTAAGCTACGACCGCCTCGTGACTCAATCATGACCACCGTTAGATCAAAAGTGCTGAAACTAGGTAAAAAGAAAGCATTAATAGTATCCCTAACTAGGATGCAAGCCCTCGGTTTACCTTCTCCAAGTGTGTAGAACAGATTGTAGCCCCTGGCGTTGAGGCCCCTGACCTTGGAGCGCCACACCCAGGGTTCCTGCAGTAGGCAGATGTCGATGTCCTCCTCCCTGAGGAGGACTTGAAGGTTATCCGAGGCGATCCTGGAGTGTTGCAGGTTGATTTGTGCCACCCTAATCATCGGGCTTGGGAGGCACACCCGCAGTTTTACCGGAGGTTGCCGGAGCACTATCAACAGCCGGCCCTGCCAAACGAAGCTCCTCCAGGAGTTAGTTGGCGTCTTCAACCTCCTCCGGGTTGTTATCAGGCGCTACCTCTGCCTGGAAAATCTTTAGTTTGGCTTTCCTGACGCCGAACTTCAGCTTATTCCCCCTCTCCCCCCAGGGACTCATTGGAGATCAGCAGTAGCGCTGTCTGGCTGTTCCTTTGCTGCTCCTCGATCTTAAGCACAACCCAGTCATCCATCGGGACACCTGGGTTCTGCATCTTTGGGCACTGGATTATCCTCCCCTCATCCAGCTTCATCTTGGGCAACCAGATGCGTGCCCGGGGTCCCCTGGGGATCTCCGAAGCCAAGATGATCTTAATCTTAAGACCATCAGATGCGTTGCTTATCTTGGCAACGCACCTTTCCAAGAATTCCCTTTAGAAGCCGTCCGCGCATTTGATCACCCGACAGCCTCGGCAAATCTCCTCACAATTGAAGACGGGCACTGGGGTTTGGTTCTCCATGAGGTGCTCGACGACCATCTCAGACAGACGTCCCTCTATGGAGCTCCAAGCCGCCTGTACTTGCCTCCCACTAGCCCCCCCAGCATCGGCCAGTGCAACCTGGAGGTTATCTCTGACCACCTCGCGTAGGTATTCCTGGCCGATGCTGCAGCACTAGTGGAAGGGCCCTCATGCTGTTGGCCGAATTTGCCCTTCTTGACATCACGCTCGTTCACCTCGTGTGATCGATTGCGCTTTGCCGAAACTTTTGGTTTGGATGGTTGTTGCTGTGGCTGGGCTGCGGGCTTATTGGTATGGCTGCTCTCGTAGTCTCTGACCACTGCCTCATACCATACCCTGTCCTCTGCGTCTCGCGCGTGGACCTCGCCAGCCTCTTCATTCCGCCTGATTTTCTTCAGAATGAAGACAGCCCTGTGGTACTTGGCTCGCTCCAACGTACCCGAAGATTTTTTTGATTTTTTGGAAGCCACGATGGCTGGTGCGCTTCCTTTCCCCTTATTTGGGTTAGGAGGGGGGGTACTATGGCTGGTACCCCTGGCCCCCCTTCCACGGTTATCTTTTGGCTTGGGATGACCGGGGTACTATGGCTGGTACCCCTGTCCTCCCTTGTGCTGACGCTCCCCTGGCTGCTAGCCAGGAGTTCGTCCTCCGAAAGCGTTCCTAGAGCGCTCTCCTCTTCCCCACCTCTCTTTTCAACAGTTTTTTTTTTTAAATTTTATCTTCCATAAGGTTCCCACGAGTATAGTTGGAGGGGTTCGTCCGCCCCGGCAGAGCCAGTATACCGGGGTAAGGCACTTATACAACCGACCTTGCCCGGGCGTCGGAGGGGACCGTAAGCGATCAGCTATGCAATAACCACCCGCTGATCATCCAGCCCTCGGCACGGCTACCTCAACACCTTGGCTTAGGGTGGTGTTGGTACGGCTATCTCCACTTCCCCCGCAACAGCGAGCGCGATGAACTCTCAGAGAACACCAAACCCGAAGCTGTGGGGGGAGTGAAGCCTTCCTCTTAGTTCGTCTCATATTGAAATCCCTACCAGAGGGACACCAATACGACACTGAAGGCCCTTCGCCACGAATATAAAATTGAAGAAGCTACAAACTGTGTTTTTACTTTTTGTATATTAAATATGATATATTTCTTAACAAATATACATATATTGATAAATTGAAGCTTTTTTTAAAAAAATTTGTCGTAAACAGAAAAATATTGAAATATTGGGTCATATGTCGACTCTTTTACAAATAAAAATTTTTAGGAAGAAAATAGTTGATGTCTTTAGGAAAATTAACGCAATTTCAAACTATTTCGTGAATATAAAATTGAAGAAGCTACAAACTGCGTTTTTACTTTTTGTATATTAAATATGATATATTTCTTAAAAAATATATATTGATAAATTGAAATAATTGTTTAGCTTTTTTTCAAAAAAATTGGTTTTTTCACTTGAAGATAGATGTCATAAACAGAAAAATATTGAAATATTGGGTTATATGTCGACTCTTTTACAAATAAAAATTTTTAGGAAGAAAATAGTTGATGTCTTTAGGAAAAGTAACGCGATGTCTAATTATTTCGTAAATATAAAATTGAAGAAGCTACAAACTGTGTTTTTACTTTTTCCATATTCAATATGATATATTTCTTATAAAATATAAATTGATAAATTGGAATAATTTTTTATATTTTTTCAAAAAATTTGGGTTTTTCACTCCAAGATAGATGTCATAAACATAATAAACAGAAAAATATTGGATTACAAATATAATAAATTTAAAAAAAAATATATAATAAAAAGTTTTCGTATATTTTAAAGCAAATTCAATTTAGAAAAAAAAAAAACTTAACCTGCCCTGAACACGTCCTTGAACCTACGAACGCACGCATCATAGCCGTCACGCTCACCACCTGCGCCACTGCTGTACGTACAACAAAACAGTCAGATACTGTACTTAACAGCTTTGGGTTTTGGTGAAAACTTTGATGAATTATTACAAATTAATGAAGCATTTTTTGTTAAATATAATATGCCTATGCAAAGCTCCTAGCCCATGAAAACATATCAAAATATATAATAATTGGAGTTATGCATTTTTTTATGAGATACACTCTGGCAATTGATTGTATGGAAAAAATGTTAGCCTATTAATACATATATAGATTATTTAGTTTTACTTCTGTTGCAAGTGGTAAATTAAATTATCACTAAATAACAAAATATAAATAGTTTTGCATGGGGCTTATGAAAGGTATGAAAATAAAAAAAATTAATAAAAAAAAGGCAATAGGGTGTTAACTACTTTCCGGTAAATCTTGCTTGTTTGTTATTCGATTTGCATAATTTTTGGCAGGAGTATACTACATACTATTGGAAAGCATCTCACTAACTTCATCGAAATACCTTCTTGAAATTTCAAGCAATCGCTTTTGAAAATAACAGACCTTTTTTGCTGAAAAGTGGGCCTATTTCAACAAAATCCACAATATTTTTTTACAGTTTAGTTTTGCTTAAAAAGCTTATTATGTGGGTAAAATATTATTTATATAACTTTTACAATTAGGAAAATATCGGGATTTCAATTTTACAAAGAAATTTTTCAGAACTGTGTTCAAAAAGTAGGCGTGCCCGTTAAAAAATTTTGTTTATTTTTACAGCAAGGAGTAAGCTTTATATGTTGAACACTTTCTCCCAATATCGTTTCAATAAATCAATTTTTACCGGAGTTATGGCATGAAAATTTTGTGGAATAATCCACCATAAAGGGGCGGGGCCACACCCATTTTCCAAAAATTTTGTGCATTCTACTTTCTTTGCCCACAAACACTTTAGAGTTTAAGCAAAGTTATTATTTTCAAAATCTTTTGTATAAAATTGGGCGTGGCCTTACCCGATTTCGGTAATTTTTTTCGAAATATTGCCTGTTTTAATATAAATATGTGTGCTCAATTTCGTTTTGCTATCTTGAGCGGTTTTTGATTTATGATTAATTATATTTCCAAAACGGACGGTGCCACTCCCATTTTTAAAAATTTCTTCAAAAATTTACTTTTTGCCTTAACGCTAACGTACACACCGAATTTTATCCTTATTGGTGTATTATTTACTGAATAATCACTCTTTTTGTATTTTCGAAAATATTATATATATAGAAAGTGGGTGTGGCTTTTAACCGATTTTGGCTATTTTCAATAGCGCTCCGAGATAAGTGAAAAGGAACCTGCATACCAAATTTCATTGAGATATCTCAAATTTTACTCAAGTTATCATGTTCACAGACGGACGGACGGACATGGCTTAATCAATTTCTCTTTTCCTCCTGAAAATTTTGATATATATAAGTCAATATCTATCTCGATTCGTTTATGCCGTTACATACTACCGTTAGGCGAATGAAGTTAATATACCTTGTGTGCGAAGCACTACTAGGTATAAAAAGAGGAAAATCACAGGTGGCGCGAACTAAAGTCAACGGAATTAACGTCAGTGACGTTAATTCGCACCTCAAAAGCGAATTAATGTCAGTGACATTAAGACGCATGCCAAAAGCGAACTAAGGTCAATATTTTTAGCGAACTAACGTCATTGACATTAATTCGCATTAAGAAAGCGAACTAAAGTCATTACATTTTTTTATATTCCAAATTTTCATTTTTCATTATCACCTTCGACTTATGATCATTATATCATCAATCTGGGATTGACTTAGGTCAGATCCCAAATTCGGGGTGTGATCCATGGTATTTATGTGCAGAACTCCTTTCCGCATTGGCGGCCTTCGGGCGCGCTTCAAAAAATAACCCTGGGCTACGCCATTCCAACTCCGGGTGGTTGCCATAGCCGTGGCTACCGCCACATAAATACCATGGATCACGCCCCGAATTGGGGATCTGACCTAAGTCAAATTTTCGCCTGCGGCGCTACTTCGTCGAATCTCAAACCCAAATGCCTCAATGACATTAATTCGCATGTCCAGAGCGAACTAAAGTCAAAATACTATACGAATTAACGGCACTGACTTTAATTCGTTTTTGGTCATGCGTCTTAATGTCACTGACATTAATTCGCTTTTTGGGTGCGAATTAACGTCACTGACGTTAATTCGCTTCCCAAAAGCGAATTAATGTCAGTGTCATTAAGACGCATGCCAAAAGAGAACTAAGGTCAATATTTTTAGCGAACTAACGTCATTGACATTGATTCGCATTAAGAAAGCGAACTAAAGTCAGTACATTTTTTTTATATTCCAAATTTTCATTTTTCATTATCACCTTCGACTTATGATCATTATATCATGAATCTGGGATTTAAAAAACGAATCTGGGATTGACTTAGGTCAGATCCCCAATTCGGGTCGTGATCAATGGTATTTATGTGCAGAACACCTTTCCGCATTGGCGGCCTTCGGCCGCGCTTCAAAAATAACCCTGGGCTACGCCATTCCAACTCCGGGTGGTTGCCATAGCCGTGGCTACCGCCACGGTGATATCCTTCCGCGTGCCACTCTTTTCTCACAGGGTAGTGTGATTACAACAACCACATGAAAATGACAGAAAATTCTGAACTTTAACTGCAAATATCTCGCAAACTACTAAAAATATTGGTTCAGCGGAGCTATATTCATGCTCCTGGGACCAAAGCGCGTCTCCTGATACATATCTCAACATTTTTGGTTGTGTATTAGCGCTCGGTACCCCAAGTAAACGATTACCCACGTCTAGATTTAGAATCTGAAATGAGATTTTTTTCATCCGTTCAAAAGTTATTTGCAGTTAAAGTTCAGAATTTTCTGTAATTTTCATGTGGTTGTTGTAATGGCACATTAGGCTGAGCCCAAAAAGTGAAAAAGTGGGAAACGTGGCACGCGGAAAGACATCACCGTGGCGGTAGCCACGGCTACGGCACACACGCGGAGTTGGAATGGCGTAGCCCAGGGTTATTTTTTGAAGCGCGGCCGAAGGCCGCCAATGCGGAAAGGAGTTCTGCACATAAATACCATGGATCACGCCCCGAATTGGGGATCTGACCTAAGTCAAATTTTCGCCTGCAGCGCTACTTCGTCGAATCTCAAACCCAAATGCCTCAATGACATTAATTCGTATGTCCAAAGCGAACTAAAGTCAAAATATTAAACGAATTAAGGGCACTGACTTTAATTCGTTTTTGGTCATGCGTCTTAATGTCACTGACATTAATTCGCTTTTTGGGTGCGAATTAACGTCACTGGCGTTAATTCCACTGACGTTAGTTCGCGCCACCACGAAAACAACAGTGAAACAAAACAACTGGAAAAGCACTTCCAGATTCGTACCTAGTGACCAAAACGTGTCTCACAATTTTAGCTTATTATTTAGCAGTTGTGTGCTGAAGATAACCATTTCCTTATTTTATATTGGAGTATCCGAATCAACGTGTTTGCTTTCTTCCTTTGCTATAGCTCGCTTATACCCACAGTATATACAAATGTCCTCCGATGATGCACTAATGAAAGAAGCTGCAGTTCAATTTTATGACATAGCCAGATTTCCGCGAGTAATTGGAGCAATCGATTGCACCCATGTGCGAATAAGGCCCCCAGGTATTTTGTCGTCGGTTCCATGAAAACTAACACAGTTAATTTCCTTGCATGGAAAGCGTAATTAAAAGAAAGAGAACTGTGTTAGTTTTTCATGCAACTCACAATATATACATACATACTTACACTTGCAAGTGTTAACTAACATGTAAGGACTGGTCTGTCTTTAGAAAGATACGTTTCAAGCTATGAACACCGAGTGGAAAAGTGGGTAATGCATTACCTTTTTTTCTTTGATACAGACCACAGTCTTGTTGAATTTTGATTAAAAACTTTAACAATAATTTTTTGTAAAATAATAATATTTGTCTATATTGCGAAATATATCGGAATAGGAAGGGATACTTCTCAATAAATACTCAGGCCATATGCTCTGCCGACTTGATGTTTAGGGATGTTGTTGCAAGGTGGCATGGATCTGCACACGACTCGCACATTTGGGACCACTGCAATCAGCGTCGGTATTTCTTACAAGGAGCGTATAAAAATTACTGTCTTCTTGGCGACAGTGGTTATGCTCAGACCACATTCATGATGACACCACTAGGAACTGTGACCTCTGCAGCTGAATCCCTATATAATGAGTGGCAGATCAGAACAAGAAATAGCATTGAACGCACGTTTGGTATTTGGAAAAGAAGATTTCCCATCTTGTCTAGGGGAATACAAGTACATTTGAGCAGAGTACCAGGCATCATAGTAGCCACTTCTGTAGTGGAATTCACTAACTTATAGCGATTCGATTCGGTTCGATTTTTCGAGATTTTCAATAGCGATGCCTTATCGAATATGCGATTCACTAACTTATCTATAACGATGCGGGCAAAGGATTTCTCATCTCGCTATATAACATACTCTATGTTCTCATTTCCCATTTTTTAATGATAATAATATGGATATAGTATTATTATTATAATTTTTAATAAAAAATTAAACATATGTGCATTTTATTTAACGACATAGAAAACAACTGCAAATTATGTGTCGTTTAGTTTGCGAAACAGCTGATTGCGAATAAGCGAACATCGAGAAAAAATAGTTAGTGAATGCCAAATATCGTGATAAATATCGGTATGACAAAATGACGATTGCGAATGTCGTAATCGAACTTAGTGAATTCCACTACTGTTCTGCATAATGTGGCTAGACTGCAGAATGATCCTGATCCAGTTATTGATGACGACTACCCGCCGATATCGGATAGTATAACTGAAGGAAATGAAAATCAAATCGTTGAAACCCCTACCAGACTTTCGCCAGGAAGGCGGGCTCGGCGGGCTTTGATCGACCAGCACTTTGGAAGACTTCGTTCTCTTCAATAAGTATGGAAAATAATATACAACTTTGAAATTATTTCTAATAACTATTTTTTTTAGGAAAAATTCAACCCACTACGGCAATGGCCGGACTGAATCAATTGTTTACATATACACAATAACTTATTATATACATACCATATACCTTATTATATACATAGACATACTTAACTTTGTTTATATACTTCCCCTTTGCTGCGTAAATATTACCAAACACCTATGTATGTACGTTAAATATGTCTTCATGTATGTAATATATCGACAGCCACACTGCAAAACCCCGGAAGTCACTATTTTTCCAAAAATAAGGCTCTGAGCCTTTTCAATAGATCCTGATATTGCACGCATTGAAATGCAGTCAAAATCAGGTTACAACTTCCCGTTTCTTTTCAGTGGTGAAATGTCGCTCATATACATACATATGTTATAATTATCACAGTTTTTTCCCTCACCTGAAAACTTTTTGGTTTTGAACATACAGGGTTTTGCAGTGTGGCTGTCGATATGTACATATGTAATAAATATGTGTGTGAAATTCATTGCATAAATACTTTAGTTTAGTTTTAAACAAAGCTCAGGAAAAGTCATCAAATTGTGCAAAACGGTCAACAAAATTTTCCACTTTTTTGAAAGAATTTCTAGACAAATTTTGAGTACGCAGTTTTGTATGTAATTAAATTTTAGTATAACAATATGAAAGTTAGAAATACCTGAATTTTTCAGAATTTTTTTTTGTAAAGGCTGTTCAACATATTCTTTAATATTCTTAATTTTTTTCATGCGTTGTATGTAGAAACGAAGTTGTTAAAATTTTTTATTAAACTATTAATGAAATTATTAAAGGAAAAATTCAATTCAATTCAAATACTTAAGGAATATTTATTTCATGGACATAAAAAGGAATGTATATATGTATATTTACATGTGCAGAAATGTATGCACATTAGGGTGATTTACTAATTTGAATCCACTTCTGGAATTTTGCCAATTGAAGCTTTCTTATAGCTTCGTTATAAGCATACCGCTTCTCTGCGTCTTCCAGCTCCATTTTTCGCAAGAGGCGGTTATGCTCCAACTTTTCTTTCTCTTCTGTGAGCTGGACTTCAATAAGCTCCCTTTGCGCTGATACTAACGCCATCTTATCAGCGGCTAGCGCTCTAAACTTTTCAGCCACTGGTTCCTTGGTTGATGACAGTTTTCTTTTTCCTAAAATAAAGCACAAGTTTTTTTGCATATAAATTAATATAAACCTAAAAGGTGATACTCACGCGTTAACAGTGGATGTGGATTTTTTTTTAAATTCCCTCTCTCGTTTGAAAAAAAACTGGCTTCCTTTTCGGCAACCTCCTTCGTTTGAGCTTCATCTGAAACAATTTATTTGAAATAATATATAAAACTACATGCATATATAAGTTTCCCATAGCGAAATACAAAATGTGATGTTTGATATACATATGTAAAGTTACCTGAAAAGTGTAGGTCAGCCTCAATGGGAACTATGCCCTCCTGTGCAGTAATGAGACTGCTATCACCATCATATATAGAATAGCTGCTATGTTCATTATTGCGCTTGATGAAGTCTTTTTCAAGCTCTTTTTCAAACTATTGTACTTGTTTTGCAGGCTTTCCACTGTGCGAATGTATCCTGTAGTACTAGAATTAAAACAGTTCGCCACCTCCGTCCAAGCTTTATTCTTCTCGGCTAATGTTGCGCCGTCGGTTCGCTTATTTTCTAATATCTGCTTATATTTGCTTATAACGTCACATAGCAGCGTACTCTCCTCGTAATTGAAGTTAGGAGCTCGGAGATGCGCCTTTGATTCGCTTTGCATTTTGTGTGGAAAATCTATTCATGAGAAAATCCACAACAAAATAGTAATAGGTTCATTTCTGATACTTACAATAGAAACCGGAGCTGCAGTGATAAGTTATGTATGATAAATCTACAAAACATTAAATTAGTGGCTGTAATATTTTAAATTGCATACGTTTTGATACTTACATTTTTTGATTAAATTTGTGCAAGAATTGTGCAAACAATTTAAATTTAAAATTCACAACGAACAATTATTTTTGACTTACGAAAACGGAAGCAAAATAAAATGACACAAAAAGTGTCAGTCGAATTGGTATGCTGAGGTCGTAGCGTCATCCAGAACGATAAACTATCATTCGAACCACCCATGGATGCAAAAGAAGAACACGGCATTAAACTTTATAAAGAAAATTTTCGACCTCAGCGAAGAGGAGGTGATAACACCAAACACCAAAAAAATACAAAACATCTTGTATAAGAATGGCTACCCTAATAAATCAATAAACGAATGGATTACAACAATAATTAACAAAACTAACTGCGAGCCAACCAAACCAGAAAATATAAAAGAAAACTAAAAACAAATATACACAGTTGTTACATACATACCAGGGCTGACGGATAACAAAACACTTCCCTACTAGACCGGCCTAACCACACTCACTAATACATGCAAGCGAAAATTGTAAATTACTAAGGCCCGGTTTTTCAGTACAAGTTTAATTCAATTTGTCAGTTAAACTAAGCTTAAACTTGTTATGCAGTTTTTCAGTCAACTTTGAACGAAGTTTAAACGGAGTTTAAGCGGCCAATCTGCCAGGGTTAAACTCTAGTTAACCTGTCAGCTGTTTGCATAGTTGATTGTTTTAATTGTGAAGTATTTGGTGAGAAATTCTTGCTTCTGGACATTTGAAATTTATTTATATTTATATATTTTATTTAACTTGTACACGGCGTATCTTTATCTTTGTTCACACCGATTTTTCATTTAGCAATTGCGTTAAATATGTAAACGAATGTTATCTGTTGCCGATCTAGATAAAAAAAACCAATGTTGCCTTGTAAAAAGCAGATCTAAAAAGCGGCCTTAAACTCTCACTGAAGAACCGCCCTGCGGTTTAACTGGAGTTAAATTTATGCCGAGATTAGGCAAACTTAGTTTAAACTGAGCTTAACCAACGACTGAAAAACCGGGCCTAACGCACACAAAACCTTCTTTCAAACTTTGCTTCTTCGAAAGTAGGAGCAAAATGCAACTGCGTAAAAAATATTAAAAAAAGGAGTTTAGCAGTGAAATTACAACTAAAGCGCCTTGGTAAGGGAAGTATATAGTGCTTATAATTGTTATTTAACAAGTGAAGTACTGTTTTGAATCTATGCACCAAATTTTTATACTTTCAGAGGGACGAGCAAATCGAGGAACATTTAGGCAAATCTAATAAAATTATACTTTTGCAAGTGTTTAGTAATAAAAATATGTATTTGAAGAATTTACTGATCATTGTGAACGTGAAAATTGTTCAATTTTGACTTATATTAAACAATAAAAAGCATATCTAATAAAGCAAACAATTGTCTTTTCATAGTTAGCTATATATAAAGTTTGCGTCATTCATAACCATTAGCGCTGGCATGCGTTTGCATTATACCTGACTGTTAGCGCTAACCAAACTTTTCATTATTGATAACATGAGTGAAGAGTGCAGATTTATGTGGTTTTACATGCGCTAGATTGAGATGCCGCATACGTACGTGGGCACAAAAAACAGCAAACACACGGTTAGATTTGGCACACTGCTCTGCAGAAGCTAATTGAAAAATATATGTAAAAATAACGCAAGCGCAAGTTAGGCCGAGAGGTTATCTGACTCGTCAAATAACCTGCAGCTGTCTAGTAGGGTTGGGAGCATCACAAGAAACAATAATATTAAATTTGCACATAAACCAAATAAAACCTTAAACACAATATTTACACAAACAAAAGATAAAATAGACAAAGAGCAACAACGCAATGTAGTGTATGAGATTAAATGTAATGGGAATGCAGAAGAAAATTTAAACAAGGTATATGTGGGAACTACCAAACGCCCTCTTAATGTGAGAATAAATGAACACCGGTTAAACGCGAAAAACAAAAAAAACACCACGGCACTAGCAGAGCACTTGACAAATAAAGGGCACACAGCGGATTTCGAAAACACGAAGATATTAGACATCGAGATAAGAGAGCGCACGAGAATGACGTTGGAAAGCTTACGCATACAGCAGAGAATCAACAGCACGGTCAACTACAAAGAAGGCGTATATAAGATAAACTGTGCTTATACCACAGCAATAGAATCATTTGGACGAGGCATTCGATTACAGTGGATGCAAAATTATGTTTATCTTTGTTGTGATATATTTATACATATATGTAAATGTTCAAATTTTAGAAATTATTTATTTTAATGTGAAATTCAAACGTTGAATGTAAGTGCAATGTCTAAAAATGTGTTATCTGTTTTGATTGAAACTAATTGTTAATGTTTGTTTTGTTTTATGTTACATATTTTCTTTTTGTCTATGAAGAACCGGCCGAGTAAGCTCTAAATTACACAAGTATGCAAAAACACTGACCCAAATAGAAATTACATACTAGTTTATCTACTTTCTTTGTCAATTCTAACAAAATAGTGTTCTCTCAAAGTCATAGGGACCCCTTTAATCTAACATGCCCAGGGCCCCCAATAGATTAGGGACGGTTTTATTATGCGAGGCTCAGTTAGAAGAAGTTTTTATATTTCGAATCCCAAGCCTAACGTAATATCTGTAATGCAGAGAATAATACTTCGATTGTTACTTGTCTTACTTTTGTTTTTCCATATACACATCCTTACATATGTCTTTCGGATGTAAGTATAGCAAAAAGGCATATAGCAATTGAAGGATTTGCACCAGTACGATCAGAACATCGTATGATTATTTGTATTTCCCTATGAAATTTTTAAATAGCTGCTGAAAAAAAGCTGAAACTTTTAGTTTTACTATCTTTTAGTCGGCAATTCGAAACATAAATTCTGCTGTGAAAAAACTGAAAAAAATTAAAACTGAAAAAACTTGAATACAAAAACCTAATAGCTTGAAGCCTTAGCAAAATTCTCAAGTTTTTTTTCTGCTGATTGCTGAAGCTCGTTTCGTTCAACTTGCTGCTGAAGTAAAATGAAAACAATTTTTTTTTTTACTTTGCTTATTTTTAGCTGCTGAATAATTTTCAAACTAGAGCACAAGCAATTTTGAAATACTTGAAAATAGTTAAGCATTCTCAAACCCTGCACAAAAGTAAAATGCACAGCAAGTCATCCGGCATATCAACGCCAATTGATTTCAGGCTATCCACAATAGTGCAAAAATCGTTCATTTGCGTAGCCACCTTTTCGATTGCATTGAATCGAACACAATTCTTTTAAATAAATTTACCTTTCGGTTTTACAATTTTTAATATGGATAAGCTTTTTGTCACGCAAATTCCATTTAGCTTTTTCTTCTGCGCTGACATCGGTACCACACTTTACCTCCACGAATTCCCAAAACTCCAGCGTAATTAGCAGACTCTTCATCTGCACCGCCCATGTGCTGTAATTGCACTGGATCACAAATTCCAACTTTTTTTCTGCACCAGAGACGCCATAGTGAAATTCCTATGTAAAATCACCTCCTAATTCCGAAAATCAAAGTTATTTTTACTTGAATGGTACCGTTTTTGAGATATTTACGATTTACCGTTATTTCAAAAAACAAAAAAGATGGCTCCACTTAATCGTGTATATCTCAAGAACAAATTGAGCTATTCGAAAACGGTTTGAAAGCTTATAAAATTTACTATAATCAGTACATACAACACTTTTTGCTAGGTCCTGCAGATTCAAACATAGTGAACAATCATTACGGATTTTTAAAAATTTGTTTGTAAAAATATAAACAAATTTGTACTTTGCGAGGAAGCATGTCGAAAACTTTTTGTTTTTTTGCGGATATTTTTTCCCCCCTCTAAGCTCTGTTTTATTACAAAAAAACAAGCTATCAGTGAACAAAATCGATGAACTAATACAAAAGTTATAAGCATTCAAGTAAATATATCCATTTAATGCTTAAGTACCCTACTGGTACATATGTGTTAGTATTCGTATATCAGTTAGTTAGCAGGTAGATTTTCGAAAAGTTATTAGATACAAAAAGCTGTTAGTGTCGTTTTCTCAAACCTAGGTACATTTTAAACAAGAGCATATTTTTGAGGCAGGTAGTGTTTTCTTTGTAGAACTAGGGAACCTTTTTGTTTAGGTAGGCTTGAATTTTTACTGGATCTAAGTATAAATAAGAGTACATGCGCCTTGTTCCTTCATAATACCTGCAAGGCTCGCCGGATACTGTTCAGTTTATAATTGCAGTTTATAACCCGTCATTTACTTAAAAATAAAAAATGAATAAAAGGCCGCGAGAGTTTGAGTGTACAAATGATCCAGATATGTTCTGTTTCATCTGCGGTCAATTTATTGTTAAAAGTATGAGACGTGTGTTTTCAAATCCTTTGAAAGTTACATACTATAAGTGTTTTGGAATTGAGCCTAAAAACCATGGACACCGAACACTGTGTGCACCACATGCCGAGTCGAATTGATTTCTTCGGAAACCGGAACAAAAAGGTACGTTGTAAAAATTAGGAATTTGTTCCCTTTTAATTCATAGCTGACTAATTTCTGAAACTATCTATTTAGGCGACGTGTGAAATTTATTACACCAATGAAGTGGAGGGAACCAACTTGCCATTCAACGGACTGCTATATTTGTACTACAAAAGTACTTGCGAGCGTATCTACAGTGTCATTACCAGAACTAATTTCAACAGAAGCGACATTGCCAGAATCAAATTTAACTTTAGTTCCGGCTCCAGTTTCATTTTCCAAGTACTATACGAAGGAGGACAGTGTTTGTTACTGCAAAGACATTGCTGGTCTATTCAAACAATTTGGTGAACCATATGATTCAAAAGAGTGGCGATTGTTCACAGACGGCAATAAATTAAGTTTAAAGGCCGTATTATTGCATATTGGCAACCAAAAGCCATCTATCCCGATCGCGCATGCAGTAAATACGAAGGAAACATATGAGATAATGCGAAAATTGCTCAAAGTTAATCAAATACGAAGAACATGATTGGAAAATATGTGCCGATCTTAAAGTCGTTGGAATGTTATGTGGTCTACAAAGTGGATACACAAAATACTGTTGCTTTCTATGCAAATGGGATAGCCGAGCTCGTCAAGACCACTACATCATAAAGGATTGGCCAGAACGAATCGAGTTTCAAGTTGGGGTAGATAACATAAAATACTCTCCACTTATAAAGAAGGAAAAAATAATTCTACCTCCGCTCCACATCAAGCTCGGCCTTATCAAAAACTTTGTGAAGGCTTTGGACAAAGAAGGCGAAGCTTTTCATCATTTGAAGATAATCTTCCCAGAGATTTCAGTAGCAAAAATAAAGGAAGGCATTTTTGTGGGGCCGCAAATAAGGAAAATGATGACCAATAACCATTTCAAAGAACTATTGTCACCAGTGGAGGCAGCAGCGTGGGATTCTTTTGAAAAGGTCGTTACTTCTTTTTTAGGCAAACACGAAAGTCCTAACTACGAGATGATAGTGAACGACTTAATCAAAAACTATGCGGAAATGGGTAAATAAAAAAACATATTATAATAAATTATATATTACATAAATTTACATGAGAATATATAGCCATAAATCTGAATTCATCGTCCAGTTCCGAACAAACAAGAACGGGAAAAATATAAACAAAAAATTTGTTCTGAATTGAAAGATAAATCCAGCCTAAGAAAATTATATACTAATGTGTCACTTATGTATTTATCTAATTTACTTTTTTATTTTCTTTCAGGAGTAAATATGTCTTTAAAAATTCATTTCTTACACTCCCACTTAAATTTTTTCCCGCAAAATCTTGGCGACGAAAGTGACGAGCATGGCGAAAGGCTTCACCAGCAAATGAAAGTGATTGAAAGTCGGTATCAAGGATTCTGGGATGTCGCTATGATGGGCGACTACTGTTGGTTTCTCATAGGAGAAACCGATCCTAATCTAAATAAGCGTCAAAACAAGACACATAACTTTTTCAATTATAAAATAAGATCATAGAGTTAAGACAGAACCATATGTACATATGCTATTATTTGTAGGGTACTTAAGTATTAAATGGATATATTTACTTGAATGCTTATAACTTTTGTATTAGTTCATCGATTTTGTGCACTGGTAGCTTGTTTTTTCTGTAATAAAACAGAGCTTAGAGAGGGGAAAAAATATCTGCAAAAAAACAAAAAGTTTTCGAGATGCTTCCTCGCAAAGTACAAATTTTTTTATATTTTTACAAAAAAAGTTTTAAAAATACGTAATGATTGTTCACTATGTTTGAATCTGCAGGACCTAGCAAAAAGTGTTGTATGTACTGATTATAGTAAATTTTATAAGCTTTCAAATTTTTCAAACCGTTTTCGAATAGCTCAATTTGTTCTTGAGATATACACGATTAAGTGGAGCCATCTTTTTTGTTTTTCGAAATAACGGTAAATCGTAAATATCTCAAAAACGGTACCATTCAAGTAAAAATAACTTTGATTTTCGGAATTAGGAGGTGATTTTACATAGGAATTTCGGCACTTAGGTTTTCGTTTTGCGCTACAGTACTAATTATTTAATTTTAATAAATTAGTATTTATTATTACCCCGGAAGTCACTATTTTTCCAAAAATAAGGCTCTGAGCCTTTTCAATAGATCCTGATATTGCACGCATTGAAATGCAGTCAAAATCAGGTTACAACTTCCCGTTTCTTTTCAGTGGTGAAATGTAATAACCGTCGCTCATATACATACATATGTTATAATTATCACAGTTTTTTCCCTCACCTGAAAACTTTTTGGTTTTGAACATACAGGGTTTTTCAGTGTGGCTGTCGATATGTACATATGTAATAAATATGTGTGTGAAATTCATTGCATAAATACTTTAGTTTAGTTTTAAACAAAGCTCAGGAAAATTCATCAAATTGTGCAAAACGGTCAACAAAATTTTCCACTTTTTTGAAAGAATTTCTAGACAAATTTTGAGTACGCAGTTTTGTATGTAATTAAATTTTAGTATAACAATATGAAAGTTAGAAATACCTGAATTTATCAGAATTTTTTTTTGTAAAGGCTGTTCAACATATTCTTCCATACAAAACTTAATTTTTTTCATGCGTTGTATGTAGAAACGAAGTTGTTAAAAATTTTTATTAAACTATTAATGAAATTATTAAAGGAAAAATTCAATTCAATTCAAATACTTAACGAATATTTATTTCATGGATATAAAAAGGAATGTATATATGTATATTTACATGTGCAGAAATGTATGCACATTAGGGTGATTTACTAATTTGAATCCACTTCTGGAATTTTGCCAATTGAAGCTTTCTTATAGCTTCGTTATAAGCATACCGCTTCTCTGCGTCTTCCAGCTCCATTTTTCGCAAAGAGGCGGTTATGCTCCAACTTTTCTTTCTCTTCTGTGAGCTGGACTTCAATAAGCTCCCTTTGCGCTGATACTAACGCCATCTTATCAGCGGCTAGCGCTCTAAACTTTTCAGCCACTGGTTCCTTGGTTGATGACAGTTTTCTTTTTCCTAAAATAAAGCACACGTTTTTTTGCATATAAATTAATATAAACCTAAAAGGTGATACTCACGCGTTAACAGTGGATGTGGACTTTTTTTTAAATTCCCTCTCTCGTTTGAAAAAAAACTGGCTTCCTTTTCGGCAACCTCCTTCGTTTGAGCTTCATCTGAAACAATTTATTTGAAATAATATATAAAACTACATGCATATATAAATTTCCCATAGCGAAATACAAAATGTGATGTTTGATATACATATGTAAAGTTACCTGAAAAGTGTAGGTCAGCCTCAATGGGAACTATGCCCTCCTGTGCAGTAATGAGACTGCTATCACCATCATATATAGAATAGCTGCTATGTTCATTATTGCGCTTGATGAAGTCTTTTTCAAGCTCTTTTTCAAACTATTGTACTTGTTTTGCAGGCTTTCCACTGTGCGAATGTATCCTGTAGTACTAGAATTAAAACAGTTCGCCACCTCCGTCCAAGCTTTATTCTTCTCGGCTAATGTTGCGCCGTCGGTTCGCTTATTTTCTAATATCTGCTTATATTTGCTTATAACGTCACATAGCAGCGTACTCTCCTCGTAATTGAAGTTAGGAGCTCGGAGATGCGCCTTTGATTCGCTTTGCATTTTGTCTGGAAAATCTATTTATGAGAAAATCCACAACAAAATAGTAATATGTTCATTTCTGATACTTACAATAGAAACCGGAGCTGCAGTGATAAGTTATGTATGATAAATCTACAAAACATTAAATTAGTGGCTGTAATATTTTAAATTGCATACGTTTTGATACTTACATTTTTTGATTAAATTTGTGCAAGAATTGTGCAAACAATTTAAATTTAAAATTCACAACGAACAATTATTTTTGACTTACGAAAACGGAAGCAAAATAAAATGACACAAAAAGTGTCAGTCGAATTGGTATGCTGAGGCCGTAGCGTCATCCAGAACGATAAACTATCATTCGAACCACCCATGGATGCAAAAGAAGAACACGGCATTAAACTTTATAAAGAAAATTTTCGACCTCAGCGAAGAGGAGGTCATAACACCAAACACCAAAAAAATACAAAACATCTTGTATAAGAATGGCTACCCTAATAAATCAATAAACGAATGGATTACAACAATAATTAACAAAACTAACTGCGAGCCAACCAAACCAGAAAATATAAAAGAAAACTAAAAACAAATATACACAGTTGTTACATACATACCAGGGCGGACGGATAACAAAACACTTCCCTACTAGACCGGCCTAACCACACTCACTAATACATGCAAGCGAAAATTGTAAATTACTAAGGCCCGGTTTTTCAGTACAAGTTTAATTCAATTTGTCAGTTAAACTAAGCTTAAACTTGTTATGCAGTTTTTCAGTCAACTTTGAACGAAGTTTAAACGGAGTTTAAGCGGCCAATCTGCCAGGGTTAAACTCTAGTTAACCTGTCAGCTGTTTGCATAGTTGATTGTTTTAATTGTGAAGTATTTGGTGAGAAATTCTTGCTTCTGGACATTTGAAATTTATTTATATTTATATATTTTATTTAACTTGTACACGGCGTATCTTTATCTTTGTTCACACCGATTTTTCATTTAGCAATTGCGTTAAATATGTAAACGAATGTTATCTGTTGCCGATCTAGATAAAAAAAACCAATGTTGCCTTGTAAAAAGCAGATCTAAAAAGCGGCCTTAAACTCTCACTGAAGAACCGCCCTGCGGTTTAACTGGAGTTAAATTTATGCCGAGATTAGGCAAACTTAGTTTAAACTGAGCTTAACCAACGACTGAAAAACCGGGCCTAACGCACACAAAACCTTCTTTCAAACTTTGCTTCTTCGAAAGTAGGAGCAAAATGCAACTGCGTAAAAAATATTAAAAAAAGGAGTTTAGCAGTGAAATTACAACTAAAGCGCCTTGGTAAGGGAAGTATATAGTGCTTATAATTGTTATTTAACAAGTGAAGTACTGTTTTGAATCTATGCACCAAATTTTTATACTTTCAGAGGGACGAGCAAATCGAGGAACATTTAGGCAAATCTAATAAAATTATACTTTTGCAAATGTTTAGTAATAAAAATATGTATTTGAAGAATTTACTGATCATTGTGAACGTGAAAATTGTTCAATTTTGACTTATATTAAACAATAAAAAGCATATCTAATAAAGCAAACAATTGTCTTTTCATAGTTAGCTACATATATATAAAGTTTGCGTCATTCATAACCATTAGCGCTGGCTTGCGTTTGCATTATACCTGACTGTTAGCGCTAACCAAACTTTTCATTATTGATAACATGAGTGAAGAGTGCAGATTTATGTGGTTTTAGTCATTTCATTTCATTTATTTCATTTATTATAATTAAACATTAGTACAATAAGACCTAATTGCAGTCTTTTTTAGAACAACCATTATCACATAAAGCTTTTGTAACAATATCTATATATGTAAACAAGGCCAATTACAATCGAACTTCTAAGTTAATATTAAAATAAGTAGCGCATAATACAATACTGTTCATGGACAACTCGTTTAAAGTATATCACACATCAAAATATAAGATAATAAAAAGTTAATAGTAAAAAGAGAACAGCAAAACAAGATAAAAACTAATCAATGGTTTATTAAATGGTTTAATAGGTGGCCAATTTAAGCAATTTACGTTGAAAAGTATTGGTAGATAATTTTTCCGTAGTTCTTTTCGTTTATGCAGTTTCTAGTTCCATGTTCGTATGGTATTTACAAAAAACAGTCTTGTTGATGCCACAAAATTGAAACTTGGCACTATTAAGTCATTCACGCGACTAGATCTAGTAAAAATAAGCTTCTCATAAAGATAAGAGGGCGTTTTTGTGGCAATAAGTTGCACGAGGAAAATACAACTTCTGGCTTTCAAGTAAGCATGGATTTCACAGCCAAGAAGTTGGGTTTTCCAAGCAGAAATGTGGTCAAATTTACTTAGGCCATACACATAACGCGTTATATGGTTATAAACAACATCAATTTTATGAGCGGAACAAGAGTCTAATTTATTATATACCAACTCAGAGTAAGTTATAATGGGCAACAATAGTTGAATTGCAAGTTTCTTACGAATGAAAACTGGAGTGAACATAGACGTTTGTCTTAGATTTCGAAGTGTACAATACACTCTGCCTACCATGAAATTAATGTGATCAACACAAGTAAGACTAGAGTTCACCATGAATCCCAGGTTCTTAACTTTATTAACAATATTAATCTTACTGTTATCAATATGTACTTGTGGAAGATTGCCAATAACAACCTTTTTTCTAGAGATCGGTAACACAGACGACTTACTTGCATTTAGACAAAGACCATTCTTGTCAGCCCACTGCGACACTTTCAGTAAATCTGAATTTAGTTTGGAGAAAAGGTCAATGGTTTTATCAAAATTATCAGAGATATACATTTGCACATCATCAGCATAGGCATGCATTTTAACGAAATCGCATTGTTTGAAAATATCATTTAGAAACAGGCTGAATAACAAGGGTCCCAGGATGGAACCCTGTGGAACTCCCAATGTTAAAAGCTTTGACTGCGATGTTTCATAGCCCGTGCTTACTCGCTGGCATCTACCGGTCAGATAGCTGTTCATAATCTTCACCGCATTTTCGCTAAAACCAAAGTATTTTTCAAGTTTCTTGCAAAGTAGGGGGTGATTAACGGAGTCAAAGGCTTTCGAGAAATCTAATAGACAGAGCAACGTAAGCTGATTTCTATCAAAGGGCACCCGAATATCATCTAATATCTTTAAAAGCGCAGTTGAACAACTGTGCTTGGCTCTAAATCCAGATTGAAAGGGCGAAAGTAAATTATTATATTGAATATGTAGTGTAATTTGCTCCGCTAGTAGTCTCTCAAAAACCTTTGACAGCGCAGGTAAAATACTTATCGGGCGAAAATCACTAGGTGAGCTTGCAGGGCGTTTTTTAGGCACAGGCTTTACAATTGCATCCTTCCACAAATCAGGGAAGCATGACGTTGTAATGCAATGATTGATAACGTGGGTAAGGCAACTTAATACATACGGTAAAATGATTTTAACGAACTTTAATGAAATTCCGTCTTCACCCACTGCGTTGGATCTTATTTTAAAAATACATCTTGCAACATCATTCTCAGACATGGTTGAAAACTCAAAAGGAGTGCCCGAGTAGTGCGCAGTTGAACAAGCCGAGATATGATCGATTGGTGCACGACTTTGTGGACTTCTAATGAAAGCATTATTTAGTTCATTGGCATTTAGTTTACAATCAGCTTTTTCCTTGCCATATACACGCAAATTTTTCAAATTACGCCACAATGTATTACAAGGAAGTGATGGATTGAGCTTGGACCTAAAATATTCACGTTTTTGTGCTCGAACAATTTTGGTGGCTGTGTTTCATGCGCTAGATTGAGATGCCGCATACGTACGTGGGCAAAAAAAACAGCAAACACACGGTTAGATTTGGCACACTGCTCTGCAGAAGCTAAATGAAAAATATATGTAAAAATAACGCAAGCGCAAGTTAGGCCGAGAGGTTATCTGACTCGTCAAATAACCTGCAGCTGTCTAGTACCAAATAAAACCTTAAACACAATATTTACACAAACAAAAGATAAAATAGACAAAGAGCAACAACGCAATGTAGTGTATGAGATTAAATGTAATGGGAATGCAGAAGAAAATTGAAACAAGGTATATGTGGGAACTACCAAACGCCCTCTTAATGTGAGAATAAATGAACACCGGTTAAACGCGAAAAACAAAAAAAAACCACCACGGCAGTAGCAGAGCACTTGACAAATAAAGGGCACACAGCGGATTTCGAAAACACGAAGATATTAGACATCGAGATAAGAGAGCGCACGAGAATGACGTTGGAAAGCTTACGCATACAGCAGAGAATCAACAGCGCGGTCAACTACAAAGAAGGCGTCGATAAGATAAACTGTGCTTATACCACAGCAATAGAATCATTTGGACGAGGCATTCGATTACAGTGGATGCAAAATTATGTTTATCTTTGTTGTGATATATTTATATATGTAAATGTTCAAATTTTAGAAATTATTTATTTTAATGTGAAATTCAAACGTTGAATGTAAGTGCAATGTCTAAAAATGTGTTATCTGTTTTGATTGAAACTAATTGTTAATGTTTGTTTTGTTTTATGTTACATATTTTCTTTTTGTCTATGAAGAACCGGCCGAGTAAGCTCTAAATTACACAAGTATGCAAAAACACTGACCCAAATAGAAATTACATACTAGTTTATCTACTTTCTTTGTCAATTCTAACAAAATAGTGTTCTCTCAAAGTCATAGGGACCCCATTAATCTAACATGCCCAGGGCCCCCAATAGATTAGGGACGGTTTTATTATGCGAGGCTCAGTTAGAAGAAGTTTTTATATTTCGAATCCCAAGCCTAACGTAATATCTGTAATGCAGAGAATAATACTTCGATTGTTACTTGTCTTACTTTTGTTTTTCCATATAGACATCCTTACATATGTCTTTCGGATGTAAGTATAGCAAAAAGGCTTATAGCAATTGAAGGATTTGCACCAGTACGATCAGAACATCGTATGATTATTTGTATTTCCCTATGAAATTTTTAAATAGCTGCTGAAAAAAAGCTGAAACTTTTAGTTTTACTATCTTTTAGTCGGCAATTCGAAACATAAATTCTGCTGTGAAAAAACTGAAAAAAATTAAAACTGAAAAAACTTGAATACAAAAAGCTAATAGCTTGAAGCCTCAGCAAAATTCTCAAGTTTTTTTTCTGCTGATTGCTGAAGCTCGTTCCGTTCAACTTGCTGCTGAAGTAAAATGAAAACAATTTTTTTTTTTACTTTGCTTATTTTTAGCTGCTGAATAATTTTCAAACTAGAGCACAAGCAATTTTGAAATACTTGAAAATAGTTAAGCATTTTCAAACCCTGCACAAAGGTAAAATGCACAGCAAGTCATCCGGCATATCAACGCCAATTGATTTCAGGCTATCCACAATAGTGCAAAAATCGTTCATTTGCGTAGCCACCTTTTCGATTGCATTGAATCGAACACAATTCTTTTAAATAAATTTACCTTTCGCTCCGCTCCATCCGCGCTATTCAAATCACTTAAAACTGCCCATGCGTCTTTTGCGGTTTTACAATTTTTAATATGGATTAGCTTTTTGTCACGCAAATTCCACTTAGCTTTTTCTTCTGCGCTGACATCGGTACCACACTTTACCTCCACGACTTCCCAAAACTCCAGCGTAATTAGCAGACTCTTCATCTGCACCGCCCATGTGCTGTAATTGCACTGGATCACAAATTCCAACTTTTTTTCTGCACCAGAGACGTCATAGTGAAATTCCTATGTAAAATCACCTCCTAATTCCGAAAATCAAAGTTATTTTTACTTGAATGGTACCGTTTTTGAGATATTTACGATTTACCGTTATTTCAAAAAACAAAAAAGATGGCTCCACTTAATCGTGTATATCTCAAGAACAAATTGAGCTATTCGAAAACGGTTTGAAAAATTTGAAAGCTTATAAAATTTACTATAATCAGTACATACAACACTTTTTGCTAGGTCCTGCAGATTCAAACATAGTGAACAATCATTACGGATTTTTAAACATTTTTTTTTTTAAATATAAACAAATTTGTAGTTTGCGAGGAAGCATATCGAAAACTTTTTGTTTTTTTGTGGATATTTTTTCCCCCCTCTAAGCTCTGTTTTATTACAAAAAAACAAGCTATCAGTGAACTTCAAAATAACAATGATGTCTTGCTTGCTGAAGCTTACTGATCCCCCTCAAAATGTTGCCGATGTCAACGTCACCGAAGCGAAATCTGCCACAAACTCAACAACATCAACGCCACCATCAAATGCGAACGTCGCTGATACTGCCTCGCTTCTATCATATGCCGATATTGTTACCGTGCCAACGCCCCCGTCACATGGTAGTGTCGCTGCCGCTGCTCCTAGCAACTCTTCAATTGAAATTGCAGTTGATGGTAACAATGCTGTTGGTAGTATTAATGCACCCAGTAGACAACATTTTACCGGTGAACTATTAGTAATTGGGAGTAACACTTCAAATGAATTGGAAGTTGCTAGTCACACTAAATGGGTACACTTGTCGTCTTTTAACCCCTCGGTAACTGCTGAAAATATCATCGCCTACGTAGCCAAGCATGCGTCTATTGACCCGAAATTTCTGGTTTGCTTCGCTCTTGTGAAAAAATCTGTGAATATCGAGTCGCTAAGGCGAGTAAGCTATAAACTGGGAGTGTCGTCGACTTGTTACAACAAATTGCTAGATCACTCACTATGGCCAGCGGGTATCAAGGTGCGACCATTTCAAAATTTTCAATAAACGGGGGAGGTAGCTTCGGCAATCAAGTAATATCCTCCCGAAGTTCAAATCAATGCAACAGGCTAACCAGCTCAACATCAATTAAATCATTTTCCATCTACTACCAAAATGCAAGTGGCATACGAACAAAATCAAATAAATTTAGGATTGCTTCAGCATTACATGAGTATGATATTGTTGCTATCACCGAAACCTGGCTATGTGAGCAGATTTCCAGCTCCGAGTTTTTTGACAGCCACTACACTATTTATCGCCATGATAGGTGCCCTATTGCTAGTGGCTACGCTCGAGGCGGAGGAGTGCTTTTAGCAGTTAAAACAAGCCTAAACAGCAGCTTAGTTGCTTTGCCCCATACAGATAAGCTAATCGAACAAATCTGCATAGATGTATCAATTTCAAATGCCAAACATATTTTCATCTTTATATCCTATATACCGCCTAACTCTAGTTTTAATGTTTATGAACAGCATATCAATAACATAAAATTTGTCAGTGAATCTGTTGCACTGAATGAACAGATAATTGTTATGGGTGATTTTAACTTACCTGGCATTATTTGGTCACTTGACAATGGCTGGCTACTACCATTTAATATTAAATCCGATATTGAATCTTCTGTCACTAGCTTTTTCTTATCTAACAATTTTCAACAATTGAACTTTTTCGCAAATTCAAATAACAAAATACTGGATTTGGTATTTGCAACAGAAGATCTCAAGTTATCATGTGAATTGAATTTGTCACCTATATCATGTAACACAACCCATCATAAAGCTTTGACTATTAAATTCGAGTTTTTAAGTTTCCAGCGACTGAATAAGAGCCCCGAACCTCTATTATGTTTTAGGAAAGCCAACTTTGACGCTTTGAACACCTTTCTTTACTGTGCGAACTGGGATTTTTTAAATATTATTGACGATCCAGACTTAATATATACAAAAATTTGCGAAATTTTGTCCGATGCTGTCAATAAATTTGTGCCTTTGAAATCTTCCAAGCCCAATAATAAACCGCCTTGGTTCAACGCGGAGTTAAGCCATTTAAAGAACATTAAAAGTAAAACTCTAAAAAAATACAGAAGCTCGAAGTCTTCCGTGGACCTTAAGAACTTCAACCACTTTAAAAACGAATTTGATAGACTACATAAATATCTTTTTAATCAATATATAGCTAATATTGAAGACAGTCTGAAACTAAATCCGTCTTCGTTTTGGAAATACGTGAACTCTAGGCGTAAATCATCCGGAATACCTGATAGAATGGAATACAAAGACTGTGTATCCAATACTACGCAAGAAACTTGTAACTTATTTGCCACATTTTTTCAAGAAGTTTATGAAAGCTACCAGCCCGCAGACACGCCCTCCACAAGTTCGAGTCAAACTAACCTTAATTATATTGACGAATTTATTATCACGGAGGAGGATGTTGCAGATGCAATCTTAGACCTTAAACCAAGTTTTAACTGCACTAATGGTTTTCCCCCAATAGTTTTCATTCGGTGCGTGCACTCTCTGGTTAATCCAATCACCAAACTTTTTAAGACATGTTTACGCCTAGGAATATTTCTGGATTGTTGGAAGTCATGTTCAATTGAACCCATCTTCAAATCTGGAAACAAAAATATCATCTCCAATTACCGAGCAATAGTGAAGCAGGGGGTCTTTCCAAAAATCTTCGATCACATACTTAATTAAAAGCTTCTCGAACATGTTCGGCATGCCCTAACCAGCTGCCAACATGGGTTTTTGCCAGGGAAATCAACAGTAACTAATCTGTCTCTTATTTCAAACACAATTATCACTGCGATGGAACAACAGTCACAACTCGATGTCATATACACCGACTTCTCAAAAGCATTCGATAAAGTTGATCATAAGATTCTTTTAATTAAGCTCAACAAATTTGGTGTTTCCGGCACTCTATTAAGCTTTTTCAAAAGTTTTCTTCTTGGTAGAAGGTTATCGGTGATAGTAAACTCGATAAGCTCCAATACGGAAGTCTATGCCACATCAGGAATCCCTCAAGGAACTCACATTGGCCCTCTGTTATTTTTGCTTTTTATAAACGACCTACCGTCGAATATTATATCGTCAAAGTGCTTAATGTTCGCAGATGATGTCAAAATTTTCCTCAATATCAACAGCCTTCTTGATTGTCAAAAACTCCAACAAGACTTAAACATCTTCCTAAATTGGTGTTCCATAAATAACCTAAGTCTAAACATTAGCAAGTGTTGCGTTGTTTCTTATAGCCGCCGTGCACATATCTACACCCTCAATTATTCGCTAGACGGCGTTAATTTGTTGCGTAAATCCGAAATTAAGGATTTAGGAATTATCTTTGACACCAAATTAACTTTTTCAAAACATATTGATCTAGTCTCATCTAAAGCGTACTCGATGGTAGGTTTCATAAT